>CM052442.1:122371292-122489223 GCA_028533085.1 Varecia variegata | reverse complement strand
GTAAAGTGGAAAGCATTTCCTCTAAGAACTGGAACAAGGCAAAGATGCCCACTTTCACCACGTATGTTCAACATAGTGGTGGAAGTTGCCAGCTGTTACTCAAGAGAAAGAAAGTGCATCCAATTCAGAAAATAGGAGGTTAACATATCCCTATTTGCTGATGATATGCTGTTATATCTGGAATGCCTTAAAAACTCCCCCCCAAAAAATTGATAAATAAATTGAGTAAAGTCTCAGTTTATAAAATTAATATACACAAATTAGTAGCATTTCTGTACACTAATAGTAGCTAAGCTGAGAATCAAATCAAGGACTCATTACCATTTACAATAGCTACAAAGGAAATAAAATACTTAGGAATATACTTAACCAAGGAGGTGAAAGATCTGTACAAGGAGAATTACAGAATACTAATAAAAGAAATCATTGATGACACAAACAAATGGAAAAACATCCTTTGCTCAAGGATTAGCAGAATCAACATTGTTAAAATGTCCATTCTGCTGAAAGTGATCTACAGATTCAGTGCAATTCCCATCAAAATACCAATGTCATTTTTTACAGAATTAGAACAAACAATCCAAAATTTCATTTGGAATCAAAAAGAGCTCAAATTGCCAAAGCAATCGTAAGCAAAAAAACCAACCAAACAAAAAACCCATACAAATCAGGAGGCATTACATTAACTTCAGATTTATACTAGAAGACTATAGTAATCAGAACAGCATGGCACCGATATGAAAGTAGACACATTGATCAATGGAACAGAATAGAGAACTCAGAAAGAAAACCATACATCTACAACCAACTGATTTTTGACAAAGCAGACAAAAATATACACTGGGGAAACAATGCTTTATTCAATAAATGGTTTTTGGAAAATTGGAGAGCCACATGCAGATTTATGAAACTGGATCTCTCACCATACACAAAAATTAACTCAAGATGGATTAAAGACTTAATTGTAAGACCTTGCACCATAAAAATTCTAGAAGTAGGAAATACTCTTCTGGACATTGTCCTAGGCAAAGAAATGATGACTAAAACCCCAAATGCAAATACAACAAAAACAGATAAATGAGACTTAAGCTAAAAAGTTTCTGCACAGCAAAAGCAATAACCAAGTGAACAGACAACCTACAGAGTGAGAGCAAAGATTTGCAAATTATACATCTGACAAAGGATTAATATCCAGAATCCATGAGCAACTCAAACAAATCAACAAAAATAAACAAATAGCCACATTGAAAAGTGGGCAAAAAACATGAACATTTTTCAATAGAAGATACACCAACAAACATGGAAAAATGGGTCAACATCACTAATCATCAGAGAAATGCAAATTAAAACCACAGTGAAACCCCACCTTACCCCTGTCAGAATATCCATTATTAAAAAGTCACAAAACAATAGCTGTTGGTGTAGATGTAGTGAAAAGAGAACACTTACACACTATTGGTAGGAATGTAAATTAGTACAACCTCTATGGAAAACAGCAGGGAGAGAGTCCTCAAAGAACATTGATCCAGCAATCCTGCTACTGGGTATCTACCCAAAGGACATGCAATGATTATATCAAAAAGACACCTGCGTTCTTGTGTTTATCACAGCACAATTCACAACTGCAAAGATATGGAATCAACCTAACTGTCCCTCAGCTGATGAGTGGATGAAATACACGCACACACACCCACCCCATGGAATACTATTCAGCCATAGAAGGAATGAAGTAATGTCTTTTGCAGCAGCTTGGATGGAACTGGAAGCTGTTATCCTAAGAGAAGTATTTCAGGAGTGGAAAAACAAATACTGCATTACCTCACTTACATGTGGGAGCTAAGCAATGGGTATACATGGTTGTACAGAGTGGTATAATAAACTTTGATACTCAGAAAGGGGGAGGGTATAAAGGTATCTAGGGATCAAAAATTACCTATAGGGTACAATGTATGCTATTCAGGTGACAGGTACATTGAAAGGCCTGACTTCACCACTGTGCAGTCCATCCATCCATGTGTCAGAAAACTACTTGTTCTGTCTAAATTTATTGAAATAACAAAATAATAAAAAATTATGTTTTAAACTTATAAAATAGAATTTTACTTTTTAGGGTAGTGATCATCTATGATATGTTGTGTCCAGCATACCTTTTCTCGAACTTTCACTCCCTATTCATATGTTTAACATACTTCTTGGTCCCAGATGTGTACTTCAGGGATAACTAGCTTCTGTTCAAGTTGGATACAGTTCCCCACTCACCTGGTCAGAGTTGATTTGTCCAGGGATGGACACATGATTTAACTGGGCCAATGAGAACCTTCTCTGACAATTTTGGATTTGGGACTGAAAGACTGTGGTTGAAGCTGTAAAAGGTACAATTCCCTGTTTTTCTTTTATGTGGGCAAAAAACAGTCCATAGTGAGAGAGGATTAAACTAGCCTATGGAAACAGATGAGTTTTTTGAGAAAGTCCCAGCTGTTTCTTTGTCCATATTCTCATATGTATAATTGTTCCTTGCATTCAGTAAGATACCCTAGTATCATTTTAGTGCATTCCTCTTTTTACTAAGCGAGTTCTAGATAGTTTTGGTTACTTCTAACCAGAAGAGTCCTAGGTAATATCATTATATTATAGGCAAGGTGAGTAGTAAGTGCATTTAGGTATAGAATTCATACCTTCATCCTAAACTGCCTGAACCTAAGAGAATCTGCCCAAATATAGAAAGCTTTTATTTCACAAATTAAATTATGAAGATATACAAGTTGATGAGTAGTTAAGAGTATGTAACATTTTTTATTAAGGCCATTTTCTCCAAGCTTGGAATGTTTCAGATTTTTCTGTTGTTTGATATTCTTATTTCAGAATCCAAAGCCTATGCTTTTATAGGAGCTAATGAAATCAGAGATAATAATGCCAGTCTCTATTTTTTCATTTAGATTAAAGGAAGCCCTTGGAATAGAAGGAAGCTTTGTACAGTATACATTGTATCATGTGACTGAATGTTAGCCAAGTGCCTAGGAACAAAGCTTTTATCACTGGCATAGTGCGGCAACAAGAGCTTTTCTATTCTCTTACAACCAGCACTTTGTGTTTAATGTTTAAAAATATTTGGCAAACACAACAGAAGAAAGGTTGTAGATGATACCTTTAATTGGACTTTAAAAATTAATACAGCATAACAGTGTTCCTGATTTTGCCCTTTTGCCGTTGACCAGATGAAGAAAACCCGGAGTACTTTTCTCAGCTTTGTCTTATCAAGGAAGGCAGTGGTATTAAGAAGAAGAAATTATTTGCCCTAAATGGTACTGTAACTAGTTGAGTTTTGGGATTTTATTTTTGTGTGTGCATAACCTATGTAAAGTAATATATAATGGTTTTTTATATGTGAGAGGGATTATTTAAATAAACATAATAGGTGATCACTAGACCTCATTTCTCCCAGTCTCAATTTCTTCAAACAAAGATGCTACATGCAGGAAAACTTACCATTTGATTTTTATCTGCTCTCCTAAGACCTTGCCACATTCGAATGGACGTGTAAGTGAAACAGTAAAATAGACAATACAAATTGGTTTTAATAACTTACAAAGTGAAATTTCAATTTTTCAGCTTTTCAATTAACTAAAAGTCAACACACATATTTCCTCTGTCTTTGAGGGTTGTGAGAAATACTGACTTTTCACTTCTCTCTGGGATTCATCTTCCAAGCCACCAGTCTGTCCTACAGCCTGCTCCATTGAGAAAATTCCTCCACCCTTTCGGTGCTTTTATGATTTTCACCAAGATAGTAGAGTCTAGGAAATGAACTAATCGTATCTCAGTATATCTGCACTAGGATTCCTTTGGTGGCACTCTGTCCCTCTGCCACTAGTAGACTTTTTTTCCTTGTTACTTGGTGCTTGGTAGCCTGGTAGTGGGTAGCACAGTGGATACTCCATTGTCCTGATTCCACTTCAGTCTTAGATAGGCTCTGTGTACCTGAGACTTGGAGATGGGGATTTCTCAGTGATCCTCCTCGCTAGCCCTAGATCTGTAATGATACATAAATAGTCTGTTGCCCTTCTCTCAGTGCCTTAAGACTTTTGTTCTGTAGGGAAAAGGATCTCTACTTTCTCACTTCTCATTGTATTCTACTCTCTTACAGTCTGATTCATCATATTCTCCTATCCACTGGAAGGTTAACAGTGACCTCAAATAACCTACTTGTTTGAAATGTAATGGACTTTTTCAAGTTTTATCTGTTCTACCTCTCTGGTACATGTGACACTGTTGATCACTCCCACCTCCCTTAAAATTGACTACCCATTCTGCTGCTTTTATTTCTTTCTCTTGCTTTCTTTTTAATTTTTATCTTACATTATGAAACAGAAAACAAAGACTGTATTGCTTATTTTCATACTATTAATTTAATTGTTCCTAATGCAAATAATTTTTCAAAACATGAAAGAAGAAAACATCACTCATAGTTTGGCATTCAGAGATAATAATGAATTTTCTGTCTAAATGGCCAGTGGTTTTTGCTAAGTATTTCACATAAACAATGTGTTCTTCCATTATTAAAAAATTATTCATGTTTTCATAACTGGCTTTTTATAGTGTTTTAGATGTCATTATTTATCTGAAATATACCACCCTTAAAAATAAAAACACTCATCATGTAAATGTAGCATGATTTATTGTCTATTGATAAACATTAGCGCATATCTCTGATTTTATTAGATTTCTAAAAGTAACAAATGGTATTATATATTTTTAAAATATGTTTTTCTGGTTTTTAAAAGTATGTAATAGATACAGGATTTTTTGGTAACAGCTTTATTGAGATATTCACATATCATATAATTTACCCATTTAAAGTATAAAATTATTGATATTTAGTATATTCACAGAATTGCGTAACCATTGCTACAATCAGTTTTAAAACATTTTTATTACCCCAAAAAGGAAGCACTCTACCTGTCATTCACTCCTCATGTCTGCCAGGCACCCCCTACCACCCCTCTATCTATAAGCAATGACTAAGTTACTTCCTATTTCTGTAGATTCACCTAGTCTGGATACGTCATATAAATGGAATCATACAATATATGGTTAATTTGTTTATTTAAATCTACAGATTAATTTGAGGAAAATTGTCATCTTTACTAAGTTTATTCTTCCAATTCATGAATGTGATATGTCTCTATTTATTGACGTCTTCTTTGATGTCTTTCATCACTACTTTGTAGTTTTAAGCATACATATCTAGTACCTCCTTTGTTACATTTATACCTGTGTATTTTTTAAAGAACTGTTTAAGTGGTATTATGTTTTTCACTTCAGCTTCCAGTTGTACATTGCTAGTACATAGAAATAAAATGGATTTTATTTTGTGTTGACTTTGTATCTTGTGACCTTGTTTGCTCACTTATGAGTTCTAGTGTTTTGTTGTTTGTCCTTTGTTTTTATAGGTTCCTTAGCATTTTCTGCATAGACACTCATGTTCTCCATAAATATAGACAGTTTTATTTCTTCCACTCCAATCTTTATGCTCTGTCTTTCTTTTTCTTGCTTTATTCATCTGGCTAAGACTTACCCAGGAGTGAGTAGAGTGTTCATGAAGAAACTGAAATAAAAGACATTTAGATTGGAAAGGAAATCCCAGAATGATTTTTTGTAGATATAGACAAGCTAATCCTAAAACTTACAGAAAGGCAAAGAGACAAGAATAGCTAAAACTATTTTTTTACATCTTTATTTAGTTCCCATTTTTATGGGAAAGAAAATTAGTCTTTCATGATTAGGTATTCTTAACTGTAGGTGTTCTCTGAATTTCCTTTATCATGTTTGGTAAGTTTCTTTCCATTCCTACTTTATTGAGTTTGTATCATGAAAGTGTGTTGTGTTTTGTTAAATACTTTTTTGCATCAATTAGTATGATCATTTGATTTTTTTCTTTAGACTGTTCATATGATGAATTATATTAATGTTCCCAAATATCAAACCAGGCTTGCATTCCTATGACAAACCCCACTTGGTGATACTGTATTATTATTCTTTTTATATATTACTGGTATGATTTGCTAATATTTCATTGAGGACTTTTAAAATGTAGTCTGTATTTTTCTTTTATTCTAATATCCTTGACTGGGTTTTATACCTCTACTGCGTGGGATCTGCCAGCTCATATTGCCACAGTTACACAGCTATTACCTAGCAACCTGGACCTAATATAGAGCCCTTTACGCTCTGTACCGCACTCAAAAGAGGCAAGCTTCCACATCAACTCATAGTGGGTCAGAGAAGTATTCCAAAATATGCATCTAATCTGAAGAGATGTACCAAATTGTATGCTTTTTTATTAGTGTTGGCTGTACAAGGTACAATACATTTTCTTTTAATTTGGGGAAGGTATTGCAGCATGTTCTATACTACTGGACCCCTGAAACCTTTATCATTGTGGCAGGACTCTCTATCTTTGTAGGTTTTATCTCTTACCCCTTGGAGAACATTATTATTACAAAGGTATCCAGTGTATTTAGTACTGTGATGAATCAGGATTGAATGTAATGCAGTCAACATAGTCAACCAA
This sequence comes from Varecia variegata, assembly GCA_028533085.1. Lineage (NCBI taxonomy): Eukaryota > Metazoa > Chordata > Mammalia > Primates > Lemuridae > Varecia > Varecia variegata. The sequence continues at coordinate 122,482,652 of CM052442.1, read as the reverse complement.
TATGATGTTATATGAAATGCCCAGACAGTTCAGGTCCATTTCGACTATATTATCACAGAGAACAGAATTAACATAGTCTTGGGAGTAAGACTGTGACAGGATGGCTTTAGCTGCTGCCTGATCCCCACTGTGCCTGTTTTCTGATGCAATTGCTCTGCACAGACTCCAGGCAGGTCCCTGGTCCTACCAAGCAGAGGTCTGTGGGGATGGTGGGAGCCTTCTTGCAGTTCAGTTTACTGTGCCAGCTGGGTGGGTGTTGCATCCTATGCTGTATTCTGCTGTTGTTCCCCGCACATTCTCTGATCTTGTTATGAGTGTCCCACATTGCTTCTCTATGGTTTCACAATGCTGCTTCAGAGAAGAGCAATCTGTACGTAGGCAGCTGCCTGCACCTTTCACTTCTTTCCTTAGGAGCAGCGTGCTGGCAGGCTGCTTCTAGTCTGCCATTTTCCCAAGCAGAGATGAGTGTCACACTTTTAAGACACAGTGAACTGTGGATGATTTTGTTTTTGAGTCAGATGACAAAGTATTGTATTTATTATGCAATGACACTATAGACATGCTAAAATAATACAGTATATCTCAACTTTACCAGACTAGGCACTCATTACAATGTGCTTATTTAACTCATAGGAAAGCAATGGTCAGAAAAGGTAGAAAATTTTAAAGAGAATATCTCATTAAGTAGAATTTCTTCACAAAATAAAAAACTAAAGTGAGGTTGCACCAAAGGAAGTTTCTAAGTGGCCCTTTGGTTAGCCAAGGAAGGAAAGTCGTTTACTGATAATGAGTTAATTAAATTGTGTTTGGTTGCCCTAGGTGAAGTTATGTTTCCTGAGAACATTAACATTTTAAAGATTATTAGTCTTTCCCTAAAAAAAGTTGAGGACAGTGGGACAACATCAATAGTGAATTATAAAACAAGGCTAAAAACAAAAAGAAAAAGGCAGATGATTTCCTTGGCTCTCAAACTGTCTCAATTATTAGTTTATTTTTGTATTATTCATTGTATTAGTTATCGGTACGTGCTTTGTGGAAAATATTTGAATCTATCATGTGTTATTGAACCAGAAGTGTTAACAGTGAACTTCATTGCTATCATGGACTTAAACATCATTAGTTCTGTGAATTTTTGTCAAAAAGAGAAGCTGCATGTCCTAACTTTCTATGCCACACAATAGTTCAATGACATTGCAATTGTAAAGTTGTACTATGAATTTTTGAACTCAGGGCCAAGATTGAAACTTTCTAACTGAGAAGAATCTCCCTCAACAAATGTGGCAGACAAAGAATGGTTTTGGAAATTACCTTTTACTGTAGATGTGATAATATTTTTTAATGAATTCAATAGCAAACCACACTTACATGTGCTTCAGTAGAGTCATTTCAATAACTGACATTGTTTAAATTACAATAGTGTCGACTAGTTTTGTGCATGTCCTATAAAGTCAAAAGCCAAAATAAAAACTGGGATCTCCATTCTCACATAAATTTGGCGTGAATGTATTTTCCAAGCTCAAACTACAGTTCTAGCAGTAGTTCTTGGACGTTGATTCAAGTGCAGAGGAAATCTCTGTGTTTTAAAATCCATTTAACTTTGTAATTGAGGAGCTTCCACCTCACTGTCAATTGGAAGTGATTAATGTACAATGTAATCAAATGCTAAACTGCAATTATTAAGAAAAGAATCCAATATAATTCTATAAGTACTTTCCAATTGATGAATATGTTCAATTAATATCATACGCTCATGAGTGATATCAGTATTTGGTAGTACTTATATATGTGAAAGTCATTTTCAGAGATTAAATATATAAAGTCTCTTTACAGATCAACTTTAACAGGTGAACGTTAAAATCAACTTTTAACAGGTGAACTTTGTACCCCCATTTAAACAAAATGTTACCTTCACAAAATAATTCGATTAGTTGACCTGTATTTTCAAAAATTATGCTAAATTGTTATTAACATGTTTTGAATTTCATCAATTAAAAAGCATAGGAAATTTGCATTTGTTTTGTTTTGGAAGTGCCTTTATAATATTCTCCATTTTGCTTCTTGACTCACTAAGTTTAAAATATTTACTCTCTGGCCCTTTACAGATAAAGCTTTGACAACCCCTAGTACATATTGGTTTTTTTGACCCACATCAATGCAAAATTCCTCTGAATCTGCTTCATGGTAGGTAGGTATTGAAAAGAGTGCAATCTCCCGATCAATAGATACACATAATGTGCCAGAGGCCATGTTAATTTGCTGTCGTAAAAATACCATATCTGGCACAACAGCTACATTCAAGGTTACTGCTTGGCTTAAATTACAGTAGTCCATTGTTTCCTGCCATGATTAATCCAGTTTTTGTACGAATCTGACCGGTGAATTAATTGGGATATGATGGGGACCACCTGCTTGTATTGGGGTGCTCCAGAGAAAGAGAACTAAGGAGATGTGCATATATAGAGAAAGAGATTTATTTTAAGAATGGCTCCCGTGATTGTGGAGGCCTAACCAGTCCAAAATCTGATAGGAGAGGCTGACAGGCTGGAGACACAGAAAGGAGTTGCAGTTTTAGTTCCAAAAGCAGTCTGCTGTAGAACCAAGAAGAGTTGATGCTGCAGATGAGGTCTGAAGGCAATTTGATGGAAAATTCCCTCTTGCTCCAGGGAAATTAGCGTTTTGTTCTTTTCAGACCTTCTACTGACTGGATAAGGCTTAAAGTCTACAGATTTCAATGTAAATCTCATCTAAAAACACTATCCCAGAAATATCCAGAATAGTGTTTGACCAAATATGTGGGCACCATGGCCCAGACAAGTTGAACATAAAATATATTATACATTTTATATCCTTTAAGTTTTTGAGAGTGGCTCTATCTTTCCATATCTCCTAGGAATATAATACTATTTTTTATTTACTATCTTGGCAATGAGTGAGGCATTTTTAGGAACTTTACTACTTATAATTGCTTTGACTCTACAGGTCAGGGAACCAAGGTAAGGGTCCTGCCAACTGTTAATATGCCTATTCTAAGTTTTTACTTAGGAACAAGGGAAATGACCTCTGGGTGAGTCTCCAAACACAGTGAACTTACTGTGAGACAGGCTTGGGCTAGGACTCCTTTTATTATCTGATCTCCCTATGTCTCTGTTAAGATATTTTATTATGAAATTTTGTTTATTTTACTATAAAAAATTAAGAAATAACAGATCTCAGAATTTCACACATTGTTTTGATTTGAGGATTAATCATCCTGAGCTCATCATTTCCTCTCTTCTTTGTATTTCTAGTGCTTAGTAACAGCCATCCAATTCTATAATACATAAACTTAATTTTCCTCATTGCTCTCAAATCTGGAAATACAGCACAAACCAATGAATTATTTTCTACATGTATTCCATCTTGGCTTACCCAGGTAAAAGTCTTAGCAGTTACACTGCTACTGCATGCCATAAAATGCTCACCGCTAATTTTGGGGTCTTCCTTGACAGCCAGCTAGTTAATGAGTGATCTAGAATCTTACACGTAGAGTCTGCTTTCTAGGACCACTTTAGTCACTGATTCTCTGGATCTATGCGTCTCCTTGAATAGGGCTTAAGAAAGAGATTTGTGTGCAGTGATTTACTGAGGCAGTATTCTCAAAAGAAAGTGAGAAAAGCAGGAAAAGGCAAGGACTGAAGCGGGGCAAAGATAAAGTTTCAAAAGTCTAGCCTCTGCTTGATCCCACAGGGAGCTCTGGAGAGTGAATGGTACCATCGTATTGTCCTTCTTGAGATATGATAACTTGGCTTTTGTAACCCCATATTTGTCACTCAAGTGTGGGGGCCCCCCCAAGGTGGGTTGGCTTTTATATCCTAGGTATTACTGGGTGAAGAGACTCTCATTGACAGGTAAAATTAGTAATCATCTATTTTAAATAGGTTCCTAATATTATATCATAGGATCGTACTATATTGTGTTTAGCTAGATCCCTAATTAATGGACATTTTGATTCTTTCCAGTGTTTTTCTATTATAAGCCACATGGAGATGAACATCTTTCTCTAAAGATAATTGGTAAAATATGAAAAAGCCCTAGACTTACCAGCTTTTGACTGTGTGATATCCATACTATTTAAGGATGAAATTTGAGTTAAGCATTGGATTAGAAAATGAAAATATATTAAAGTTGTTTTATGGATATGGAGCTAAGAAATGGACATTAAAATGGAACAAAAAACTATGCTAGGAAAAATTTGATACTCAAAAAAAGTTTAAATTTTGAGAGAATAAATATAGGTCTTATATTTAGCTACTCACATGAATTTTCTAATTCCTTAACAAATATTGTGGAATATAAGAATTGGCTGAAAAAGCAGGTTGCTCTTATTGACTTAAAATATGTGAAACCAGACCTATATGCCATAATTAGGCCACAATAAATAATTTAAAAGTATGTATACAGCCATAAATTAGTTAATACAAGAAACTGTTCAAAAGTATGTAAGTTAAAGGGATAGATTAAAAAGAAGAAATGATAGTGGTATATAAAGCTGACACTAGGGATGCAGGTAAAGAAACAATGGAAGAAAGGCATATATACTTTCTTCCAAGATTATTAAAGACATATGGCAAGATATTCACGTAGGAAAAGAGAAATGTTTAGGAAAAAAATAAATTAATATGAAGTGGAAATTAGTAACTAAAATGTCTGATACAGTCAGCTTTTGAAAAAATACATCTTAGCTATAGGAATACAATTATAAATATATAAACAAAACAAAGCAAATTATTTTCATAACATTCATAGCAGCAGTTGCCCCTAAGGGAAAGAAGAGGTATGCAGTTAGAAAGATGTATACATTAGCTACTGAGGTACTGGTTATGTTTTTTTTTTTTTTTTTTTAAACCTGGGTGGTAGATACATACATGTTTATAATTTTATGTTTCAAAATACACTTTTTGAGGTATAATATATTTCCTTAAAAAATTAAAAACAAGTTTTAATACAGCAGAAGAATTTTAAATAACCAATAAATTAAAAATAAAATAGCAGTTATAAATGTAAAAGAGAAACAAAATAGCTCTCTCTTGTTCAGTTCATATGAACCATTTTGATCTTGGTTCAACTTACCAATTCCAAAATACTTAAAATAGGAGCATTCTAAATTCATCTTTACTCATTTGGTATGATAGAATCTTGTCTCAATAAATTGGAACCTAAAATTTATTATCATTATTACTATTATTTTTTTGAGACACAGTTTCACTCTATTGCCTGGGCTAGAGTGCAGTGGCGTCATCATAGTTCACTGCAACCTGAAACTCCTGGGCTCAAGCAGTCCATCTGCCTCAGCCTCCCAAGGACTCCCAAGGCCTCCCAAGGCCTCCCAAGGACTACAGGCATGTACCACCATGCCCAGCTAATTTTTCTATTTTTTGGTAGAAACCAGACACTATGTTGTTCAGTCTGTCTTGAACTCTTGTATTCAATCGATCTTCCTGCCTCGGCCTCAGAAAGTGCTAGGATTACAGGCGTGAGCCACTGTACCTGGCCAGAATCTAAAATTTAAACATCTCACTGCATAACAGAATTTAGGATAAGGGATCTTTGACAATTTTACATCATGAGTGTGAGAATAGCATCATAGTGAGGCTTCTATGGTGTTAGAACACATTTGTGAACAAATGCAAAAGAGTAGAAAATTATCAATAAAAGCTTTGTTATGCACAGGAGCAATCATAAAGGTAATTAATTAGTGCTAATATTCAAAAAGGAAAACAGTGACCCCTGAACACAATTCTGTTGTTAGTACACCATCAACCACTCTTAAAATAATGAAATAAATATTAAGTGTCAAAAAAGTGGTACATTCTTAAGAATAGAGCAAGACTATAAAACATTAAGCAGCATTAGAGTTTAAAAAAATAAATCATTGTAGAGAAACTTCATTAATGATTTATAAGAGAGGATACACATCTTGTTAATTAAATTTACAGATAATGCTAAATTGGATGGTGTTGACAAAACCAGTGAGGGCAGATAAAAGGGACCTAAAGTGGTTAGAAATATGGGCAGGAAATGAAATGTGATTCAACCTGGAAAAATGTAGCTAATACATCTGGGGAAAAATAATCAGAAACACAGCCATTCAATTGGCAGGATATACAGTACTTGGAAAGCAGTAATACCAAGAGACTTTGAGATGATAGTGGTAGCAAATTATATATGATCTTGTAATGCAATGTAGCAGTAAAATCAGTCAATGAGATTTTAGTCTGTATATGGAAAAGCTTCACAGCACGTAGCTGGAAAATAAAAGTTATTTAAATGGTACTGCAGAGATCACAAAGAGAATACCAGTTTGGGACATGTACATGCCTCAAATAAACAAATTCAGTAGTGTTCAATCTGGAAAATAAATGTATAAATGGGCTTCTAAAAAGAAAGATTAAAAAATATATATTGTTTGCTCATCTCTGAGTATAGTTATGATAACATTTTACAAATATTTGAAACATGTAAATATCATGGAAATCAAGACATTTTTAAAGGTAGGATAAGAGAGTTTATAGTTAAGTAATGGGATGAAATTAAGTAACGGAAATTTAAGACTGAATCCAGGAAATGTTTTCTGACAGTGCAATCTATTAGTTTCTGGAATGGAATCCCTAGAGAGGTTGGGGAAAGTTCCATTGCTCTAGTCATTGGACTAGATCAAGGCTTGGGCAACACATTATTAAAAAAAAAAAAAGTAAAAACTAATTTGACTGTTGTGCATTGGCGAGGATGCACAAATGACATTGTCAGGTCTTATCCAACTATCTTGTATGGTCTCAGACTTCTCTGACATGTTATGTCCTGTCATTAAGGAACTGCCTATTATTTTTTTAATGAATGCTTTTTAAAAGACAAAATTCATATTTTCCAGCTCATGGAATTCAATTTCCTGGATTATTATTATTTTTCTTCCAAGTCATAGGAATGCTACAAAAGAAAAAAACCCCTCTTTTCCCTGTTGATGAGATACGCTCCTAAATATTCCAAGCCTTTTGGATCCAATCAGATGAGGTAGCTGAACTTTTAGGTCTCACTTACACCAGTGCATTGAAAACATATTTTACTGCAGTTTTGCAACCACAGCTATGCAATATATAAAAATTCATTTACTTCCTTTTCTGGGTTAATCCACAGAGAGATTTTTACCAGATGGTGTCCTGGTGGTACTATTTACTTTTAGCAAAGCAATATAACTGAGTTTGAAAAATACACAGCAAAGTATGCACTGCATCCCAACATTAAAACATCTGTCAATTGTACTTTTAAATTATCTAGGCTAAAGTTTGTCTGTAACTTTGTTCTGTGTCCTAACTGAGCAAAATGAATGTGGAAGCAGAACACTTTTAAATGGCAATCAAATTTTAACCCAAAATGTAATTCTTCTAAGCAAAAGCAAAAACAAACAAAAAAAATTTCACATTAAAACATGTACCAGACTGTAAGCAAAAAGTAATTTTTTTCCCTTTTTAAACTTTTACTAGATTTAGGGGGTACAAGTTGAATTCTGTTATATGTAAGAGGCAAATTATATATATATATATATACACACACACACATATATAAATTTTAAATATATTTAAGATATAAATAGATACAAACTATATTTCATATTACTGGTCCCTGTTATTAATCTCCATAGAAAGAAAGAAAGAAAATAGAGGTTTCCCGTCTTAAAAGGGCTAAACAGCCTAGCTGGAAATAAATGTATAAGAAACAAATATAGGTGGTACAGATGCATCTCTGTTATTTAGTAAAAGCATTTAGGTAAAATTGTGCAATTTGGGTAGAAGGTGTCAAATAGATTTGCTTCAGTGGAAAGAGAGTCTGTTGGGGTCTAATAAGAAACGATCTGGTGAAACGAGACTACAGAGTTGTGATAGAATGTATTAGCCAGAGTTCTCCAGAAAAACAGAACCCAATAGCAGGTAGCTATGTATCAGTCATTCACGTGCTTATGGACATGGCCAAGTCCAAAATCTGTAGAGCCAGTTTCCTAGTCCAAATCCAAAGTTTGGAAGCTGCCATAGAACCAGTAGGAGCCGATGTCATACTTCAAGGGCCACCAGGCAGGAGAATTCTTTCTTACCCTGAGGAAGGTCAGCCTTTTGTTCTATTCAGGCCTTCAAATGATTGGCTGAGGCCCACCAACATTATCTACTCTATCCAATGTACCAATTTGAATGTTAACCTCATCCAAAAACACTCTCACAGAAACAGAATAATGTTTGACCAAATATCTGGGCACCCTCTCGCCCAGCCAAGTTGACACATAAAATAAACCATCACACAGAGACCGAGAGGAATTTGAATTACAGAGAACAATTATAAGTTTTTGAGTTGGGAAATAACATAATAGAAATAGCACTTGAATACTATTCTAATAGCAGTAAATAGAAAAAGCAGTAGAGGCAGACTTGACTTCAGAAAAGTTGATTACTGTGGAAAGAGCTACCAGGAAAGAAGAGATTCCAAAATTCATTTTTAAGGGAGGAAAGATCCTGCCTTGGTTATGAGCTAGGAGTTTAAAGAGAGGCTACTAATTTTAGTTTAAAGAGATATCAGTCTGGGGATTTAAAGTTGTTAAGTTGAAATGGAGAAGTTGGGAACATTATTTTGCTTTGTTGAGTTTCCAAAAAAGATTTCTTTTCTCCACCCTTGAAAAAACAATTTGAAAACCACAGTTTTATTCTACTTTACCCTTAAATACATTAAAAATGTTTTTGAAGGAAATAAATTATCAGTTCTGTTTTTGGTATAATTATAATGTAGTATAGTATAATTTACCACATATGTTATAATAACAATAGAATACAAATTTTCGATGTTAATAATCCATGCAAGTAGAAGAGTATATGGTTATGTAAGTACAAGTGAATTGGGAACTGCCCTTTTTTTTTTTTATCAACTTGAATAAGTGGTATTGAGCCAGAAAGCAGCTCTTCCAATATCACAGAACTAGGGCACCTGCTTTTTGATTTTAGGATGTTTACATATTTTTTGTTCTTGTTATAAACAAAAGTACAAAAATCCCTAATCCTAGTAAAGAAAAAAACCCACCACATAAATTAGAGGTAGATCTTGACTTTAGAACAATTCTCTTTTAAACAACATACTTTAAGTCTAATTATAGAAATCTAAGCAGAATTCAAACTTACATAAATTGAATTCAAACATTTGTATATTTACTAACATAAGATAATTCTGAGCTATTATTACACGGTAGCCTGCCAGCTAGCAAAGAATTCAAGTTGTGAAGTTTTTACTTCTTTGTATTCAATTATTTGTATTGCTTCTTGCTGTAACTTCCAACATGTTCTTCCCCAAACCCTGTAGAGGTAGGTTCCTTAGATGCCAATATTGAAGGAAGGGCAGGGGTCTGACAGGGAGTGATCTGAATCCACTCTGCTTCAACCAAGGCAGCTCCAGATTATTTTTGCTTTATTGGTTTCCAAAAACATATTTCTTTTGTCCACCCCTGAAAAAAACAATTTTGAAAACCACAATTTTATTTCACTGTACTTTTAAATATATTCGGTATATTTATACCAAAGATTATGTCTGAAAGTAAAGTCGTACTCTAGGTATTTCATAAGCTATATTTAACTCACAGGAATAGGGCCTCTTATAAATATAAAACTATGATCCCCCTTTTAAAAACAGCATTACTGAGATATAATTCACATACCATACAATTTACCAATTTTATGTACAATTTAGCCTCCTCCAATCTCAGTGACTCAGTAGGCTGAGACGGAAGGATCGCTTAAGGCCAGGAATTCTAGATCAGCCTGGGCAACATAGAGAGACCTTACCTCTAAAAAGATGAAAAAGATTTAAAAAATTAGCCAAGTGGGTGTAGTGGCATGCACCTTAGCTCAGCTACTCAGGAGGCTGAGACAGGAGGATTGCTTGAGCCCAAGAGTTTGCGGCTGCAGTGAGCTATGACTGCACCACTGCACTCCAGCCTGGGTGACAGAGTGAGACTCTGTGTCTTACAAAATGTACAATTCAGTGGTTTCTATTATTTTTACATAGTTTTGCAAAACCATCACCACAACCAATTTTAGAATATTTTTATGACCCCAGAAAAAAATTCCATACCCAGTAGTAGTCACTCCCCATTTCCTTTCAACCCTCCTAACCCTAGGCAACCTCTAATTTCTGTCTTTCTGAATTTGTATATTCTGGAAATTTCATATAAGTGGAATTATATAGTTATGTGTTCTTTGGTGACTGGCTTCTTTCACTTGGCATAATGTTTTTGAGGTTCATCCATGTTGTAGCATGAATCAATATTTCATTCCTTTTTATTGCTAAGTAATATTTCATTGTGTGGCTATACCACATTTTATTTTTGTAATTCCGTTTTGCACATTCAACTTAAATTCAAATTTTTAGAAAAACATTACATGTAAGTATAGAAGACTTTAAGTCATGTAAAATTTTCATTTAATTCTGTTATAATTACTATATATGATGTGCTAGCATCATAAGATAGATCAAAAGAAGGTAAAATGATATCTATCTTAAGAATACTGTTTTATGATTTACTAAGCCCCTTGTCATGTTTTCTAATATTTTGACTACAGTAGTCTGTGGATAGGCATTATTGTTGTTAATCCTAAAAAATTAAGACTTGATGCAAGTTACTTATCTTTCTTAGACTCAGTTTACTTATTTGAGAAACAGAATGATAATAGGAAAGTGTAAGTGAAATAATATGTATGAAGTGTTTAAACAGGGCCTGGAACATAGTTATTAAATATTTCTCAGTAAATATTCCACAGATCAGAAAACTAATTTATTATCTTCCAAGACCACCCTGTTTAACATGTAGCCACTGGTCACATTTTAGATGCTCAGCAGCCACTTATTGTTAGAGGCTATTGTATTGGACAGCACAGATAGAGGACATTTTCATCATTGTAGGAAGTTCTGTTTGCTAGTGCTTTGTGCTGTACATGACTAACACACACGAAAGAAAATTTTAAGGGAATAATTTAGACAGTATCATAGATGTTCAGAGTGAGTTGGTGTTTCTTCCTTCTGTAATGATCGGGGGGAAGTGGGGGATGGGTAAAATCATACCTAATAGGTATGATGCACACTATCTGGTGATGGGTACACTTACAACTTTGCCCCAAACTGCACAAAAGCATTCATGTAGCCAAAACATTTGTACCCCCATAACGTTCTGAAATTTTAAAAAAAATTCTATCTATAATTCATAGGTAGGGAAGTGTTACCATTACAACACAGAAATCATTCCAATGTGTGGTCCCCCTAAACAAACCCTAAGACAAGGATTTGAGTGCAAGTCATTGATTTGGGAGGTGATCTTAAGAAATACTAGTAGAAGAATGGGAAAACAAGAAAAGAACAGGTAAGTAGTAATCATAAAAGATACAATATTAAATTAGGGACCTCTGTGTATAAGTTCTGAGAAATAGTGGAAAACACATGCTAAGACTTACTCTACTCAAGGGTAGGGAGAGTTTCACACTGACTTTCATTGGTCATTGCTTGAGAACTCAAGAGCTTTTACTATTTTTGTTTTGTTTTCAAGTTCCCCTGCCCTTCCAACCTGCTTTGTATACAAGGGTAGAGTGGCTTTGGAGAAGCCCTTTAATTCTTCTGAGCCCTGAACTGCAAGCAAAAAGAGGAGGGCAACTGTGTAGGGAGGAAGGGGGAGTAAAATCTACCTCTGAAGGCTGCAGGAGGGAATGAAATCTGCTACTGTCACCTGCAAGACTAGTGTCCAAGGCCAAGAAGACTAGGAAAAGGGGAGCTGGCTTCATCTCTAAGTCTGTAAGCTCCTTTCTTCAGAGTAATTATCCAGCCGTATTTGTCTCAGCAGTCTTATTTTGCAAAAACTGAGGTGCTTCAGAACTGTGGCTGAAACACCAAGACTTGTGCAGTTATGCTGCTTAGATGAAAGCTGCGACTGCCTAGTTCTGGCAGAAATGCCTGTATTATGCAGCTGTTAATAAAGTTCTTTTTTGTAGAATGTGAATTTTTACAATTGATATATAATAGTACATATTTTGGGGATACATGTGATATTTTGATACCTGTATACAATGTGTAATAGTCAAATCAGGGTAATTGGAATATCTATCACCTTGTACATTTATTTTATTTGAGAACATTGTAACTCTTCTAGCTATTTTGAAATATACAATAAATTATCACTAACTATAATTTCCCTACTGTACTATTGAATACTAGAAGTTATTCCTTCTATTTAAGTGTATTTTTATACTTCTTAACCAACTTCTCTTCATCCTTTTCCCCACTTCCCTGCCCAGCTTCTGGTAACCACTATTCTTCTCCTTTCCTCCAGGAAATCCATTTTTTCAGCTCCCACATATGGGTGAGAACATGTGATATTTGTCTTTCTGTGCCTGGCTTATTTCACCTAACAAAATGTCCTGTAGTTCCAAGCATCCTGCTGCAAGTGACAGGATTTCATTCTTTTTTATGGCTGAATAATATCCTATTGTTTGTGTACGCCACATTTTCTTTATTCATTTATCTGTTGATGGACACTTAGATTGATTCCGTATTTGGACTATTGTTAATAGTGCTGGAGTAAACACGAGAGGGCAGATAGCTCTTCAATTTACTGATTTCCGTTTTTTTTTTTTTTTTTTTTTGATATATACCTAGCAGTGAGATGGCTGGGTCCCATGGTCGTTTTATTTCTATTTTTTCAGGAACCTCCATACTGTATTCCGTCCGTAATGGCTGTACACTTTAACATTTAACATTGCCCCCAACAGTGTATAAGTGGTCCCCTTTCTCCACATTCCTGCCAGCATTTGTTTTTTGTTTTTTGTTTTTTTTGATAATAGCCATTCTAACTAGAATAAGATGATATATCACTGTGGTATTGGTTTACCTTTCCCTAATGATTAGTGATGTTGAGCATTTTTTTCCATACACATGCAGACCATTCATGTGTCTTCTTTTGAGAAATGTCTATTCAGGTTTTTTGCCCATATTTTAATCAGATTGGGGTTTTTTTCTTTTCTTTTTTTCTTCTTTTTTTGCTATTGAGTTGTCTTAGTTCCTGATTATTAATCTCTTGTCAGATGGATAGTTTGCGAATATTTTATCCCATTCCGTATGTTGCCTTTCACTTTTTTTATTGTTTCCTTTGCTGTGCAGAAGCTTTTTAGCTTGATGTAATCCCATTTATCTATTTTTGCTTTTGTTTGTTTGTTTGTTTGTTTGTTTTTGAGACAGAGTCTCGCTCTGTTGCCTGGGCTAGAGTGAGTGCCCTGGCATCAGCCTAGCTCACAGCATCCTCAAACTCCTGGGCTTAAGCGATCCTACTGCCTCAGCCTCCCGAGTAGCTGGGACTACAGGCATGCGCCACCATGCCCGGCTAATTTTTTCTATATATATTTTTAGTTGGCCAGATAATTTCTTTCTATTTTTAGTAGAGATGGAGTCTCGCTCTTGCTCAGGCTGGTCTCGAACTCCTGAGCTCAAACAGTCCGCCCGCCTCGGCCTCCCAAGTGCTAGGATTACAGGCATGAGCCACTGCGCCCGGCCTATTTTTGCTTTTGTTAACTGTGCTTCCCACTCCCCTTTCTTCTTTGAAACCTCTCTAGCCAAGGTGTCTTGCCGTTGAAGTCTTGCTGAAATTATTTTTTCCCAGACCAACATCTTGTAACATTTTTCCAATGTTTTCTATCAGTAGTTCCGTAGTTTTAGGTTTTGCATTTAAGTGTTTAATGTATTTTGAGTTGATTTTTTTTGTATGGTGAAAATGGGGGTCTAGTTTCATTCTTCTGCATATGTATATCCACTTTTCTCAGCACCGTTTATTAAGGAGACCATCCTTTCCCCAGTGTATGTTCTTGGCACCTTTGTTGAAAATGAGTTCATTGTAGGTGCATGGATTTATTTCTAGTTTCTCTATTCTGATCCATTGTTCTGTGTGTCTGTTTTTATATCAGGTACCATACTGTTTTGGTTACTATACCTTTGTAGCATAATTTGAAATCAGATAATGTGAAGCCTCCAGCTTTGTTCTTTTTGCTCAGGATTGCTTTGGCTATTTGGGGTCTTTTGTGTTAACATACAAATTTTAGAACTTTTTTCTATTTCTGTGAAGAATGTCGGTATTTTGATGGGGATTGCATTGAATCTGTAGATCACTCTGGGTAGTGTAGACATTTTAACAATATTAATCCTTCCAATCCATAAGCATGGGATATCTTTCCATTTTTTTTTTTGTGCCTTCTTCAATTTCTTTCATCAGTATTTTATATTCTTCTTTGTAGAGATCTTTTACTTCTTTGGTGGAATTTATTTCTAGATATTTTACTTTGTTTATAGCTATTGTAAATGAGATTATTTTCTTGATTTCTTTTTCAGATTGACTGCTGTTAGAATACAGAAATGCTACTGATGATTTTTGTATGTTGATTTTGTATAATGCAACTTTGATGAATTTTTTTATCCTTTCTAAGAGTTTTTTGGCGGAGTCTTTAGGTTTTCTATATATAAGATTATGTCATCTGCAACAAGGATAATTTGACTTCTTACTTTCTAATTTGGATGCCCTTTATTTCTTTCTCTTGCTCTGGCTAGGACTAATGAAAATGGGCATCCTGTCTTGTTGCAAAAAAGGTTTTAAAATGGGTCAGCCCTGTATGAACTGTTGGAAAGCAAAGAAACACACCATGGAATAACATAGTGTGTTTTATTCCATGTGTTTAAGAGGCAGCTAGCTGTTCTCCAGCAATTTGTGTTACCCTTCCTTAGAGAAAATTTAAGTGCCAAGCCAGAGACTAAATTGCCCAGCCTCCCTTGCATCTAAAATGACTGTTACTTACACTGGAATATGTGCAGAGTGATCTGATAGGACTTCTGAGCAGGGTTACTAAAAAGCAATTATGTCTTTTCCTCCCTCACCCTCACCCCCACCCCCACCCCCTGTTTGCTACTGACATGAAGCCTGAAGCCCTGGAGTAAAACAGAACTTGGGCTCCTGAAATGCTCATGGAAATCTGCCCTCTGAATACTGGACTATCATGTGAGTGCAAACTAAACTTTAATTCTATTAAGCCACTGAGATTTCAGGGTTTAGTTATTGCAGTAGCTAGCATCACCTCAACTAAGCAGTATGTTGCCATTTGATTGTGTCTATAAAGTGGAATATATACATGTATGCTTCTATATGTACAGAACACAACTGATATGGAGAAATATCCAGAATATATTAAGTTAGTAGGGGAGGGGAAACAAAGAACAATGTATATTGTTTGTTACCTTTTGTAGGAAGAGTGGAGAAATAAGAATTTATATTTCCTTGTATTTTTGTAAAGAAACTAGAAAGATAAATAAGCAACTAATATTAATAAAATGGTTACTTATAAGGGGTGAGTTGATAGGAAATATGGTAGAAATGGCAGGAGTGGAAGTAAGATTTTTCTGTTATATTTTTAATATAGGATTGACTGTTTAGAAACTTTTTTATTGCAGACATTATATAAAAGAAGAAAGAATAAATAATTAACAGTCATACCCATCACCTAGCTTCAACAGTTATCAACCCATGATCCATCTTATTTCATCTATAACCCCACACCCATACCCCTTTACTAGATTAGTTTGAAGTCAATCTCAGACATTATATTATTTCATCTGTAAATATCCATAAATATTTCGGTATGTATCTCTAACATATAAGGACTATTTTTAAAAAAATCATTATCACCCTAAAAATACTGTAATGTCTTATGTCTAATGCAAATTTAAAAAGTTTTTGAAAAAAGAAATTTAAAGAATATCTAGTTAGATTGCATTTTTTTGAATATTACTTTATATTTCAGCTGCTCTATTTGCTTCTCTGCTAACAGTATAATTTATTGTAAGGCTTTATAATTTATCAAAAATTTTCATTTTGAGATAATTTTAATCTCAGAGAAAATATGCAAGAATATCACAAAGAATTTCTATATACTATAGACTCTTCACCAGATACCAAATTGTTAACATTTGCTGTATTTGCTTATTATCATCCCCCATCTCTCTGTGTCTCCCCCCCCACATATATGTATATGATGTCATGTATTTAATTATGTATAAATGGTATGGTTTTCTGAACCATTTGAGAGTAAGTTGCAGATAGAATGCCTTTGTACCCCAAAATATCTGTTTGTATTTCCTAAGAATATTCTAATACATAAGTGCAGGGGAAATTAACATAATACAATACAAATCTGATTTATAGTATACCTAGTTTCCCTTCTGTTTATTTGTTTTTATAGCAAATAAAATAAATACATTTTCTCTGGATCATGGTCCAATCCATGATCACATTTTGCATTTATTGTCACATCTCTTAGTTTCCTTTAAGCTGGAATCATCTCTGTTTTTGTCTTTCATGACTTTGACATTTTTTAAGCAATGCAGGCTAGATATTTTTAAAGATATCACTGAATTCGGGTCTGTCTGATGTTTCCTCATGATTGGATTTAGGTTATGAATTTTTGGTGAGAATACTGTAGAAGTGATGTTGTGTCTTTCTCAGTGTGTCATATTAGTAGGCATATGATGTCTTTTTGTTCCTTTAATGTTGATGTTAAATGATCATTTAGTTTAAGTACCATCTGATAGGTTTTTCCATTGTGAAGTTACTTTTTTCTCCCTTGTAATTAATAAGAATTTTGTGGGGAGATAAATTTGAGATGGTGGAGGTATCCTGTTCCTCATCAAGCTTTCGCCCATGAATTGTAATATATATTGATAATTCTTGCCTAAATCTGTTTTTACTCTGATAATTGCCAAATGGTGGTTTTCCTACTGTAATATTTCTTCTACATTAATTAGTTGTTGTTCTGTTATAAGGAAAAGCTTTTTGTTCTCTCCTCTTTTAAAGAAAAAGTATCATTATGGACTCAAGGATTTCACATTATTTCAGTGCTTATATTCTCTCAAATTCAGCCGTAGGAAGGAACCTCTTCAAGCTGACTTCTGTATTTCTCCAAATGTCCCCATCATTTTTTGATCACTTTTCTGCTTTCTGGTATAAGATGTTCAAGGCTCAATCTTATATATTACTTGCCGCAGTCTTTCAATAAGCCATTTCTCCAAAGAGTCCTGGTTTCTTTTAATACTTGGAATTGTGGTCTGTATGCTAGATATGCTTATCGTTACCAGTTTTCAGTTCTTCTTGGCCTAGTGTTTACTTTTAAATCATGTAAATGTATTGTCTTTTAAAAAGTTACAATTTGAAAAATTTAGACCTGAAATTACAAATGGATTGTAAAGCCAAGTGAAAATACCATTTAGGAAGAAAATGTAATATAGTGTTTGAGGATGGCGGCTTTGGAGTTGAATAGTTCTGGGTTCAAATTTACCATCACTGATTAATAATTTTATAATTCCTTTTTATTTACTTGCCAATTTGGGATGAATGTATATACCTCATTGTGTTGTTTTGAGGAGTTAATGAGCTTTAAACCTAGTGATTTATAATGTACATTTAAATGTAGCTATTGCTTTATGAATAACTATATTTATACTTAGTACAATATTGAACATTACATTCAGGAAGTACTTGTTGAGTTGAATTATAACTCTCTGAACTATGAGATACATTGCTAGATTCATTAGTAGTGGAATGTTTCTGAGTATTCCATAAAACCATGAAAAAAATATGGAGTCAGATAACTCATAGACATGGGGACACAAAACAAATTGGAATTGCTCTTCAGCTCCAAGTTGTTCTGAGTTGATAGAAACTTCAGTTGGCAACACCTAGATCAGAGTTGTTAGATAAAGACAGAAATAATTTATGAAAACCATTTAGTCTAGGTTAAACTTATATCTGCCCTATTACTAAATTTCTGCGGGTCTACTATTACAATATTTTATACTTTGACACTTTAGCAATAGAGGATGAAAGTGAGAAGCAGGGAGAATAGCAGAATATTGAATTTGACATAATAATGGAAATCATGTAATTTAGCATAGCAAGGAATAAAAAGGAGAATATTATTGTAAATTAGATTTTCACCTGGTTCATACTTGTCATACAATATAGAAGTGTTCATTTAGGCTCTTATCAAGTTCAGGAAGATGGCAAGTTGACTGCTTTTGCAGCTGTATCTGTTGTAGTTTCTTATTCCCCCAAAATTATGAACCATTTTAAATTCAAAATATAGAAGTAGCCACTGATGGAACTACTATTACTATTAGTAGTATTCACTCCTACCCTGCCAAATCACCAATATGTTGAATGTTTTGAATGGAAAAAAATGAGGCAAGCCAGTGCAACGGTGATGGTGGTTAATCACTTATACTATAATAAAGAACTGGGCTGGAGAAGGACCATTTCCTTCAATATAACTCTCTACAGAGTTTCATGACCTTTGCCCAAGTTTATTTGAACCAGCAAAAAGAAGTAACCCTAATTTATAAAATGATTGCCAACATGAATCAAATATTTTTCCTGCTTCTCTTTAGATGGATTACCTTGAAGGAATGTATGTTCTTGAGGTGGGTAGGGAGAGCGAGAGAGAGAGTGTGTGTGTGTATTTTAGAAATACTGTAGGAATATAGTAAACATGAATAAAAATTGCGATGGATAGCTGAAAGGTTGCCTTCTACAGACATGTAGGCAAAACTACAAAAGGGAAAATGAGGAACTGAGGTAGCTATTATATGAGATCTGTGTATTAATTATATAATGAGATTTTATATATATTTTGATAATTTTTTAAAATTAAAAAGGAAATAAGTTAAGGTTTTTTTTATTCCACACTACTTTGTATTTGGCCTTCTTTTCTTAGTAGCATATTGAGGAGTAATGAGTTTTTGTTTGTATAGTACCTTTAGGTTCCCAGTTAAAATATATTATGAAATAGTTATGTTACTGTAAAAAAGCATTGCATTGTGGCACAAAATTGTGGCAATATGTGCAGCTGTCTTCAAAAGACAATGCAGAGTGGTGTGGCTTTGTCACTTCTCTAGACTTTTTAGTGATTGCTAATGAATATTTCAACCTGGGCATATAAAAAACATAAACTAAATTGCATTAATTCTCCATTCAAAAAGATTTGTTAATGGAATGTTTAAGTTTTCAATTTTCATTGCTTGTCAGAATCTAAGGGTAACTCTAAAATTGTTCCTTAAAATCTGAAACAAGAGTTGCAATGTAGACCTTTATCTTTTGTTACTCCTGACATTATCACTTGATAATATCACCCACTGTAATAGTTTTAGCTATGATACATATATGGCAACTTAAAGCACACCTCAATACCATCATTTTCTACTGCTCCAGTACTGAAACACTTAGAATCTAAATAGACCATGCTCTTTTATTTCTTGCTACCATTTGCTCTACCAGGAACACCTGACTCTCAGGAGTTCCACTGTTCTACTCCAAGTCTTATTTACTTTACTAACTTTCACTCATATTTCAGGATAACTTACATACCACCTCTACTAGAAAGTTTTCACTGACTACCTGCCACCATCATGGGCCTTCTCCTGTCCCAGCTATGGCTGGGGAGGTGCCCTAACTTTGTATATCCATAGCACTTTGCAATTCCAGGTTTTCTGAATCTTATCCATTTTTTAAAGTATACTGAATAATAAATTTTTGGATGATAAGAGCCTACATTACGTCATTTGAAATGGGAAAAAAATACAATTTATATAACAATCCAACAAGAGTATATGAAAAACATAAAGCCTTTAAAAACTAACTTCTTTTTAACCCATAATGAACTCATTAATGGGCACGTTTTTATGCAGTATGAAATTACAAATGTACAGTATCAGATTTGAATTTCACTATCCTATATTGCAAAGAAGATGTATTAGAATGTAAATGAACATGAAATAATACATTAAATATGAATAATTTAAAGTATTTTGGAATGGTGGAATAAGGACCTCTGAAAATCTGCTCTTCCACTAAAGGAATAACTCTGGCAAAAATTGGCAAAATCTCCTTCTTGAGACCTTTGGAATTTAAGCAAAGGCTAACAACAATCTGAGGAACACTTATTCAAGAAAAAATTGGTGTCACTGCCTTGGGCAGCTATGTTATTTAAAACAATGTTTCTAATTGTTTTCAATAAATGCCCCAGCAATAGAGCTTTCCTCACTGAGTAATCTCTGAGTTAGGTCAAAATAGACAAGTCCTGTTAATAGGGTTTTTCCAGGGAGGTGTCATGTCAAATAGTGTCATTGCTATGGGGGTGGGTCTTCTTGGAAAGCTGGGTGACAGTGAGACCCTGTCTGTAAAAAAAAAAAAAAAAAAAGGTAGTGATACATGGTACAATATGGATGAATCCTGAAAGCTTTATGCTAAGTGAAAGAAGCCAGTCACAAAAGGCCACATGTTGTATGTTTCCATTTATATGAAATGTTGAAAATAGGCAAAGCAATAAATATTTTGAGATTTTTCCTCCGGTGATTCATGTTGTCCCTGTCAGGCCCACCACCAATTCCTTCTAGTTGAGAAAGTCCTCCTTTTTTCCCAGCATATATTTTTTGGGAATATGTGCCAATTTTGAATTTTATTTAAATCATTTAGACAGAAACTCATTTTATTACATACCTTCAAATATATCTGTGAGTGAATAAATATGATTAATTTTTCTTGTCTCTAGTTTCAGATATAAAGTCAGGCTGACATCTAACTATTCCTTTTCCCTAATCAATCCACCACTTTGTTGGTAAGCACAGATGGCCTAACAGCCTGTTTTGACACAGAGTTCTGAGCGGTCACTTATGGTCATTCAGAGTTGGCCCACACAGTGAGACCTGTTTGTCACTCCTGATAGAAAAGTAGGTGATAGTGTAGTGAATATAGGTGATGTTATAACATGTT
This sequence comes from Varecia variegata, assembly GCA_028533085.1. Classification (NCBI taxonomy): domain Eukaryota; kingdom Metazoa; phylum Chordata; class Mammalia; order Primates; family Lemuridae; genus Varecia; species Varecia variegata. The sequence goes on along the minus strand of CM052442.1, from coordinate 122,461,750 downwards.
TCATTGTCTTTATCTTATTATATTTCTTTGGGAAAAAAGTCAATAAAGGATAATCTATGTCTGTTGCAATTAGCATAAATGAGGTCTTAAATTTTCTAAAAGGGTAAACTTTTATATAATGATAATATTTGTGGATGGTTAGATTTCCATAATACAGCCTTCAACCTGAAAAATCTTTTTTTTTCTTTCCAAAATTTAAGTCATCATTATCAGAAAATGGAAAGAATCTCTTAACTTCTTTGGCTTAGGGGCTAAATGGTACTATATCCCTTCTTTTGTAATAATGTTTTTCTTAACGCATTCAGCTCTGGTGGATAAGAAATGACTTAGTGTTAATTATTATATTTATTTCATTTGTATCTTTGGTAAGTGGAATAATGGCAATCAGAATTGCTTTTTTGAATGGCTAGCAAAGATCACAAGTGAAGACTTCGTATTTATTTAGCTGTCATATATTTTACTGATACAAAGGAAAACTGGAAAGATTTCTTTTAGTGCAGTGCAGTGTGAAAGTTCATAAGGTTAGAAATAATTTTCATCCTGACTTAAAACTCATAGGTAATTTTTAAAAAAGATTTAATTACAGTTGTCATTTCTGTGATTTCTACTGAGAAAACAATAGGGAGAATACCCCACTGAATGTTCTCCCTCATTCTTGAATAATGATTATATTCTAGAAACAATGACCTTGTCAGGTGACACTTTAGTGGGAAGGTCAGAGAGCATCTGATTTTTAATGTGTTTGAATTCATGCATAGTAATTTTACCTTTTTAAAAAATTTAACATTTTGACTAGATGAATCCTTTGACTTTTAGTAATACTCTAATGCTGGCTTAGGTGAGTTATATTTGCCCTTAGTATAATATATTGATTGCAAAACAAAAAAATCCTTTTGAGAAGCTTTGCTATTTGGGGAAACTTTATATTTATTGGATCATGCAATTTTTGTGTGTGTGCTAAAATATATTTTAAACACACAGAAAAAATAGAGACTAATATAAGGACTACCCATATGCCTATTATATATGTCATGCTTGCTACAGAATATTTTAATAATAATAATGATACCTCATAGATATAATTCATGTCTTCACAAATCCCATTACCTTTTTTCTCAGAAGTTATACCTTGAAGTTAGTGGTTTTTATTCCTAAGAAATTTTTACATTATTATTAAATATTTATGTGTCTAAAGTGGTATATGTTGTTTTATAGCAAGTTTTTGAGCTATAAATGGTATCACACTATTTATATCATTTGTGGTTTGTTTTTTTCTCAACATTCTATTTTTGAGACTCATTTTCATCAATACATTTTGTCTGATAATTGCATTTTAAAAATATGTCTCACTTTATCCATTCATTTCTTCATAAACATTTGGATAGTTTTCATTTTTTCAAGTATTAAAACCAAGGCTACAACTAACATTGTTGTGCCTGTCTCCTTGTGCTCATATTTAAGATTTTTGCCCCATTATGTATCTGAGTGGATTTTCTAGATATATGTGTATATTTACCCTTACTAGATGTTGCCAAATTGTTCTTCAAAGTTGTTGTAGCAGTTTATATCCTCATCCTCAGCCATTTTTAAACACTTTATTGAAATATAGTTTACATGTCATAAATATACGCATCACCTATATATAGTGTACAACCCAGTGGGTTTTAGTATATTTACAGAGTTCTACAACTATTACCAAAATCTAATTTTAGAACATTGTCATTTCATCGCTCCCAAAATAAACCTTGTATCTCTTGGTATTCATTCCCCATCATTCCCTCTTGCATTTTCTCATGCTCCCCAGCCCTGTGTCACAACCAATCTATCTTCTGTCTACAGATTAGCCTACTCTGAACATCTGTATATATGGTATCTTGCAATATGCGATATGTGGTCTTTTGTAACTGGCTGCTTTCTCTTACCATAAAATTTTTTACTTTCATCCATATTGTAGCATATATCAGCATTTCATTCTTTTTTTTCTTTTGTCAGATAATATTACTACTTTTCATTTACCTATTCATCATTAGATGGACATTTGTGTTATTTTCACTTTTTTACTATTGTGAATAACGCTGCCATGAACATTCATGTATAAATTTTTGTGTGCATAATATGTTTTCATTTCTCTCAAGTATTCCTGCAAGTAGAATTGTTTGACTGAGTCATATAACTCTATGTTTAACATTTTGGGGAACTGCCAGAAGTGGCTACACCATCTTATAATCCCACCAGCAATGTCTGAGGGTTCCAATTTCTCCACATCCTCACTAATACTTGTTATTGTGTCTTTTTTATTGTATATCCTAGTGAATATCAAGTGGTATCTCATTGTGGTTTTGGTTTACATCTTCTTAATGACTAATGAGCATCTTTTCATATACTTGTTGGCATTTCTACCTTTTGATTTTTAGAAATTTCTATTGAAATCCTCTATCTACTTTTTAAATTGTATTTTTAGTCTTTTTATTATTGAGTTGTATGTGTCCTTTATACATTTTGAATACAAGTTCCTTATCAGATGTATTATTGGCAAATACTTTTTCTTTTCTATCAGTTATCTTTTTGATTTCTTGATAGTGTCCTTTGAAGTACAAAAGCTTTTGATTTTGATGAAGTCCAATTTTATCAAACCTTTTTTTTATTGCTTTTGCTTTTGGCATTATATCTAAGAAATCATTGCCTAAGCCAAGGTCAAGAATATTTGCTCCTACCTCTTCTTCTAAGAGTTTTATAGTTCTAGCTCTTATGTTTAGGTCTTTGATCTATTTTGACCTAATTTTGTGTATAGTATGAGGTAGGGGGGACTACTTCATTCTTTTGCATGTGCATATCCCTTTACCACATTGAATTATCTTGGCATCCTTGTTGAAAATGAATAGACCAAAAATATAAGGGTGTATTTCTGGCATCTTAATTCTGTTTTGTTTATCTGTATCTATCCTTTTTTTTTTTTTTTTTTTTTTTTGAGACAGAGTCTCACTTTTGTTGCCTGGGCTAGAGTGAGTGCCATGGCATCAGCCTAGCTCACAGAAACCTCAAACTCCTGGGCTCAAGCGATCCTACTGCCTCAGCCTCCCGAGTAGCTGGGACTACAGGCATGCGCCACCATTCCCGGCTAATTTTTTCTATATATATTTTTAGTTGGCCAGATAATTTCTTTCTATTTTTAGTAGAGACAGGGTCTCGCTCTTGCTCAGGCTGGTCTCGAACTCCTGACCTTGAGCGATCCACCCGCCTCGGCCTCCCAGAATGCTAGGATTACAGGCGTGAGCCACCGCGCCTGACCTCTGTATCTATCCTTATGTCAGGCACACCATCTTGATTACCATATCTTTGCAGTAAGTTTTGAAATTGGTAAGCATATATCCTACAACTTTATTCATCTTTCTCAAGATTGTTCTGACTATTCTGAGTCCCTTGCATTTCCATATGAATTTTAGCATTAGAGTGTCAGTTTCTGCAAAAACTTATCTAGAATTTTGATAGGGATTCTTATAAATCTGTAGATCACAATTTGGAGAGTATTGCCATCTTAACAATATTAAGTCTTCCAGTCCCTTGGAAGGCCATTGGATGTCTTTCCATTTATTTAGGTCTTTTAAAATTCTTTTTAACAATGTTTTATAGATTTTAGTGTACAAGTCTATCCTCTGTTGTTACATTTATTCCTAAGTATTTTATCCTTGTTGATGCTATTGTGAGTGCAATTGTTTACTTAATTTTATTTTTAAATTGTAGTCTATACATTGGTAGTGTATAGAGATACAATTAATTTTTATATTTTGGTCTCATATTCTGCAACCTTGTTGAACTCATTTAATAGATCTAATAGGTTTTGTTTGATTCCTTAGGGTTTTACATATATAAAATTCAGTCCAGAGTTTATTCATCCTATTCGGTTTTAAATTCCAGTGACTGTATTTTCATTTATAACTTTTCCCCACATCTATCTGTTTTTATTTTTTAATCTGCCTCCTTTTTATAATTTCTTATTACCTTTTGCCAGAAATTATTTCTTCATTTATGCCTTCAAACATTCTAAACGTACTTCTCTTAAAGTCCTTGTCAGACTGTTTCAATAAAACTAATTTTATCTAGAGTGAGTTCATTTTTTGACTGTTGATTTGTTGATTCTGTTGGATACCTTTGTTAGGATTAGATTTCTGTGAATTTTTGTTTGCAGGCCTATTTTGAGTAGGAGGTTTTATGAGTGTTTTGTTCTTTTTATTTGACTTTGCTCATTCCTTCTTGTTATGATTTTTCAATTACCTGCATCTGGCTCCCCAAGGCTCCTGTCCAGAAATAGGTCTTATAATGACAGTTCAGCCCAGAGTGATATGAGGAGTTCTACAGATTCAGCTGCTGAACTGTCTTTCAGATTGAGGGCTCTAGCATCATACCATATACTCTCTATTCCCCATTTCTGTGAAACCTGTTTAGTCGCCCTTACCATACTGGATCCTAACCCCTGGCTACCACCGTTTTCCTCCAGAGTCCAGGACACCTGTAGCCTCAGCCTTGTACACTGTTTTGCATTTCTCTTTCCATTCTGATCCATGGAGGTATGTATCTTATTTGTGAGCCTATTTATGTCATTTGTTTTCAGTTATCCATTTTTATATTTTACCTCCCATGTTTTGACCAGAGGACACATGTCAAATTTTATATCAAATTGTGAAGTCACTGTATCTTTATTGCTGAAAGCCCAATAATATTTATTCTTTAGGCTACTTTTAAATTGTCAACAGGGTGAAACTATTGCATTTGTTCTCCCATATGGAATGTTATTTTGTTATTATAAAACAAGTCATATAAGGCATGGTGTGGCTCACACCTATAATCCTAGTACTTTAGGAGGCTGAGGTGGGAGGATCTCTTGAGCCCAGGAGTTTGAGACCAGCCTGAGCAACATAGTGAGACCCCATCTCTACAAAAAGTGAAAAAAAATTAGTCAGGTGTGGTGGTGCACACCTGTAATCCCAGCTACTCAGGAGGCTGAGACAGGAAGATCACTTGAGCCCAGGAGTTTGAAGTTGCAGTGAGCTTTGATGATGCCACTGCACTCTAGCCTGGGCAACAGAGAGAGGCTCTGTCTCAAAAAACAAAACAAAAAGACCCCCGAGTCATATAAAACAAATATTGTATTTTCATTCTCCAATAGGTCCACCCCCAGGAAAATCCTTTCTGTAATAACTAAGAATTAAATATTTATTTTCTATTAGACAAGTGCTATGCTGAGCATTTTACCTACATTACCTTATTTAATCACAACGATTCAAAGTTGATATTGTTCAGTAGAAAAAGAAACTGAATTTTAGACTGTTCAAGGACTTGTCAGTAGTCAACAGAACCAATATTCAAATCCGTGTCTGATTTGAAAGCCTGTGCTTTAAATCATTTTTTAATGGTTTTCTATTTTAATTGTTGAAAAGTTTACATTGTTTTCTCTTCTCCCTTTTGATGAATTAGTACAATTTTAATGACATTTTGCTATGGAAAAATAATAGATGATAACAGAGTGGATGATTGCAGCATTAGGTCAAGCTTCTGCTATTGTTTGCTGTAGTATAGGATTTCAGAATATGTTTGAGGTATGTGGTGAGGTCTTTCATGATAAATTAATCATTTTTGTTATTGTTAAAGTCTCTGGAGTGGTGATGAGAGACTTTTTTTTTTCCATCCTTCCATTTTCATTACTTTTATATATAAGTTGACTTATATAGAGGTATACTTATGATTATGTGGCTTTGGGAACTTTTTTATAGGATTAACTATTATAATTTTACATTCTAAAGGGAAGCATTATTTTTTCCAAATTAATATTTCAGATTGTTTATATCAATAGTGTATGGCGACACTCTAAGAAATAAGAGACAATCCCAGTTACAGAAGGGCAAAAGAAGAGAGTTGGCATTAATGAATTGAATGGTATCTTTGACAGTTTTTAGCAAGGTTTCTATATTAGGAATCTCTAGATGAAGAATTAAACTTAAATCTTGTGCCCTGCCGGCATTTATTAACTAACTGAAATATGCCAGTATTTCCTTTACGGAGATTGATATGCCAGTAAGAAAAAAAAAAAAAAAACTACAGAAGTTTTCAACCTACACTGCACAATTGAACTTAAGAGTAAAGAATAATAATGACTGGGTAAGAGTAGTGCTAGAAAGGAATTTGTAAGAAATCAAAAATTAAGAGAGCAGGCATCAGAATCAAGTGACTAAGGACATGTGTATGCCAATGCTCTACTAGACTGATTATAAGAGCTTTAGTGCTAGTTTGGAGTGGCGTATTAGAGGAACATGATTTTAGTTAGATTTTTAGTGAAGAAATAAGTAAGAGAGAGTAGAATAATTCTTAATGGGTTGAAATGAATCTCCTCCATGCCTTCTTCTAATTGTAGAAGATGGTTTATTGGAAATCTCAAATTTGAGCTACTCAGACTCTGTCTCCCATCCCTCTAGGGCCAGCTCAGCCCTTCATCTTGTCAAAGCAGATAAAACACAACAGCTTGCAATTTTCTGTAAAGGGGTCCTTGGGATGAAGCATTTTAATGTCCACAAAGAGTAGACAAGACCTTCATTTTTAAAGACTCCCATGGAAGATTTCAAACAGCATGGATTTGTCTTGGTGCCCTTTGCCAAAATTAATAGATTTAGGCTGTGGAGTTGGAGGAAAGCTAAGCATTCAGGGCTACTTATCATGTAATAACATTTTACTATATTTATCTTATTTTAACCCACATACCCTAAAACTGACAATGCATTGAATAAATAATACTTACATAAGAAAGGCTACTAATTTTAGACCTATGTCAGTTAAACATAGGAGGAATGCGGAATTACAATAATATTATTTTAGAAATTAAAACTCAGGTACAACAATGTAGAGAATAGATCAAATTGATCTAATTTGACCATTTTTTTTAAGGTTTTTCCTCTGCTTATCACTCTAAGATTGAACTGCCTTTCTGGTTTCAAATAGCTCTTCTGACCAGGAGCCCTGATGAAGAAATGGCACACAGGGACTGGAGTATAATAAAATACAAAGTATGTTATTTTGAATTCTTCTCATGCTCTGAGAACAGGAGTATCTTAAGCTTTGATAGAATGGTGCAATTTTATATTTTCCATTTGACTACTTTAAAAGGTTCATTGTCTTTTAATTAAACTACAGGGGGGAAGAGTGGAGATTAAAAGATGTAGTACTATAAAGGGGATGGCTTTTAGCTACATGAGTGAAGACACCACAATAAAGCAAGATGGAGTGCAGCAACAAGTTTTGTGCCTTGAAGCCTCTTCTTGTCTGACTGTGGCAGTAATTTGGAGTTAATTTGTGCAGCTTCTCAATAAAAGACTTTGTGTTTTATATTCTTTGATTCTTCCTAGCATCTCTTCCCAGCTGTTCTTTTATCTTCCCTTTTATGTGGTCCATTGCTGCTTATACCACTAGATGTGATAATGAGGTAAACCAGTTTAGGTGAGAAGCTTGGACCAGGCTCAGGACATGGATATTTTCTATTCATCACCTGCTTTTTACTTTCCAAACAATAACTACCTCAAGTAGCACCTGCCTTGAATCTCCCACTTTCTACTCTCACTGACAAGTGGAGGCCCTCTTTTCTCCTGCAGTAATTTTATAGTTTTAGCATGGGGTGAATGTTTGGATTTCTTTATTTAGCAATATTACTGCCTAGTAATTGTCTTATTTTCCTTTGTCTTTATGAAGATTTTTTTCTTTGTGTCTGCTTTTCTCCCTTTGCTTTCTACTCCCCCACATGTCCCCAAGTCCTTCAAGCCAATGATGCTGTGGTGACACCTTCTGGGCAGTGCTGGGAGTGAATTACAGCCTTAAGTTCATTGGTGTTCGTATACCAAAGATTTGGCATATAACACTAAATTTGATTTGCTTCATCAGAAGAACTGATACGGCATTCTGCTTGTGCTCAGAGTTTCTAGGACTTGTTAAATGTCAATGTCATTTCTTAGTTATCAGCAGAGATTTGTAGTTAGTTAAGTAAAAAGCCAGTGGGCCAGCCTGCTTAAACAATGTAAGGATACGGTACTTGTATGAGCCTGAAAATGAGTGTTAACAGAAAAAAGATTAATGTTTGCATGTTGTTAGGATATCTTCTCCTTTTTTTTTTTTAATGACGCGGCAGTATCAGGTTACATGCTAGTGTTTTATAGCAGTGAGAAAATGTCCCATAAACTGTCTCAGTAGAAACAATGTCATCCATCTCAACCATCCATTTTTTGGGCGATGTAGGATGGTTTCTCCTTCATAAGGGCTGTTATTATCCACTTTTTTGTCTTTTATCAGTTTTAACAGACATGTACGGGGTCTTCTGTGCAGCCTCAATTGGAACCTTGCCTTTTTCTGAACACAGTCCATTCCACCTCTGTTTCAAAGCTGATTTAATTCCTGTATTAGAGATCTTAAATGTTAGCTTCTTCACACAGACAGCATGAAAACAATATGAGTATACGGTTAATATGAGTATAGTGTTACCAATTTATTTATTTATTTATATTTTTTTTACTGACCTTTGCTTGGACCTTGAACATGTTAAAAGCTATAGTTTGTAAAAAATCACTAGATAGTTCTAGCAAAGTTGCTGTTACTCTATCTTTAGGAAATTGGCTAATATTAAGAGAACATTATAAAGTTTGTATTAAATTATATCAGGGTGCTCAAGTATCTTTCCTTATTATCTTCAATAACTGAATAGCAAATGTAGAAGTATCAGGCAACAAAGGTGTGATTGGCTGTCAAAGCAGCTGTAAAACTACCCATCTCTATAACATCACCTTAGGGCTGTGTCAAACAGGGAAAGCAGAAGACCATAAACTTAAGAGTGAGGATAACCATTACACTTGGATATGCAGCCTTTAAAATGGCACCATATGTCTTAGCTTTTTGCATCATCCTTTGGTCAAATATTGCATATCCAATGCGTAATATATACGTTATGTTTGGTACAGAACCCAATATTTCTACTGCTACTATATAATAAAATCAAGACAAGGACACATTGCCTTATAATTTTGATTTGCAAACAGATGGTGGATAGCTGGAAAATAGACTGGCGCTATAAAAAAAATTGGGGAAAATGCTTTCCTGAAATTAAAAGAAAGATGGCTTAAAATACTAAGAGTGTGAATGAGTAACAAAATATCCTGTAGTAACCGTGGAGATGATGGTTTTATTTGAAGTAGGGGGAGGGAGGAGAAAAGCTAGAAGGAGGCAAAAACACAATTTGGACTAAAATTGAATTTCTCTGATAAGGCATTTCAGAAGCGGCTTGTCTTATTCACTCAGCAGCAAAATAATCATATGCGCTTTAATAATCTTTATTTTACAGGAGTGCGTTGCCAGGGTAACGGAATGTAAGCAGGGGAACAGCACCTTGCAGATCACAAAGGCAAATCTGTGGAAAGAAATTTCACTGAGTTTCTCTTTTCCTTACTGGTGTAATAATGACTCTTATTTTTCCTGCACTATTTAATAGTCTCACATAAGCATTCTTTGCCCTTTCCCTTTTTTGTGTCTGTTTAAATATGGACAATAGCATAAATCTGGAACTGTCAAGCTCAGTGGGATGAGCAAAAAGCAGATGTTATATCTTTAGCATTTTTATATAATTACTTTTTATTGCTATTTTACCCCATCTTCATCCCTCCCAACCTTACTGTTATTTCCTTCTCTCTGGAAACCAGTCTGATAATGGTATTCCAAGTAAAGGGGGCTTGAGGTGGGAGTTGGTAGTTGGCTACATTAATCAGAATTTATTAGCTAAGCTTGCCTGCATGGAGATTCTAAAGAAGCAAGGATTGCAATTGAAGCATCTATTTTTGGAAGGGGGTAAATGGAATTATAGCAAATGGAGTGACAAGCATTCAGGCTAAAGGCTGAAAAAATAATCATTTCTTTATACTTGTGCACACACGCAAATACATAAACACACATGCACATATACACAAGGCAGGAGTGAGGAAAGAAAGGAAGCAAATTTAGGTTCTTTTGCTTTCCACTGGGCACAGGAACCTTAATTAGTTCTAGGAAATTGGCGATTTGAAATTAACAAAATGAAAGTTTCTAATGCCTTTAAAAAGGAGATAATAAAAAATGGCAACAAGAATGTATCTACTGATCATTTGACTGGGTCAAATTTATGACATCTATGGCTTAGAAGTATTTGCCTGTCATTATCTTTGCCAAAGTCCATAGCCTATGAAGGCAGATTTAGAAACAAAGTAATATTTGGTTGTAGGACCAGCAAAAATAGAGCCTTCATGAAATTAGATATGAAAATCTATATTCACATGATGGTTAAATGTTTGACTTTTGCCAAGAATTTTAAATTAATGCTACCTCTTAGTTTCAACATGCCCACTGTGTACCCAAGATGAATAGCTCATCTAGTTCTTTCTCTAAGTATATAGGACAATCATGACCCACAGACAGGTGCTCAAAAATCAGTTTCTAGATGGACTTCACTCTGAATTACGTTCTTTTGAGTTTTGATGAGGTTAACTAAAGTGTAGTTTTAGTTATTGCTATAATAATTTTTTTCTAGAAATTATTTCTTGCCAAATAAACCCTGCACAAATACTTAAAATCTAAGTTAATTTAAGCTACCTTATAAGCAGATAATGGTAAAATAGCAAGTAAAATTTGAAAAGGCCAAGCAAAGACTTGTTAAAATGGTAAATTATAAGGAAAACATTCCTTAGTGATGTAACTGGGGTATCACCAATGTTCATAAAAATGGAAAAGGGTCATGTTGAAATAGTAAGATTTCTGATGTTCCAGAGGAATTTGAAACTCAAATACTGTGGATGTCATCAAGCACCATTGAAAGTTGTTGAGAAAAATTTTTAAGCCCAACAGAGTGTTTAAATTCATTTCTCCATATTATAAAGCTGTTGATTTAAAATCAGCTCCTGATTTTCATTCTATGTAGAGTCGATTCATTTGGTGCTTTCTGGAGCAAGTATCTTCTTTGATATAAAATCCCTATTTGCCCTCTATGATGTTAATTATTTTTTAAGAGCTTATGTAAGTTTCCTAAGATAATGTAGCCAAAAGAGTAGACATTTTTCTCTTCTTGGGCTCCTGTTTACCTCTAGATTCTCTATAGAAATTCCTCTCTGGAAATAAGAGTAGCAGTTTGGGGCACAGAGTAGAAAATCTGTTTTCTTAGGATTTGAGCCTTTATCGTTGGTACATGAAATTCATCAGTAATTCTACATTTTTATTTGTTATGAAAATAAGCATATGGTTGGCAAATGAAAACATGATGGTAAATAAATACTGTTCATTTAGTGATTTACTTCAGCTATAAAAATTTTCAAATCATCTGCTAGTATTTGCTCTTCCTTATTTGGTAAAAAAAAAAAATTATTTGCCCTTACCCCTTGAATTTGGTACAGTTTTGGAACCATGTGTAATAGGATCTTAAAATGAGACTCTCCCTGTTTATTTTAGCTGAAGCCCTAAGACAGAAGATTTCAAGGTGAGATGTGAAAACACCCTTTAGTTCTTACATGAAGAGGAAGGAGAAAACCAGTTATGTGATTCTTAAGCTACTTAACTATGTCAAAGATATAAAAGGATTAGGCCGTCATAAATTAAGGAAAGGAGGATTTTTGGAGAGAGAGTTGTTAGTGTGCGAAGTGTCCCATCACACCTCCAGGGGGAAGGAGTGGGATGTATCTCCCTTCATCTGAATCCAAGAAAGAAAGGCTTTAAGGAGATGTAGAGCTTAATAAGTGACCCCTGCCATTTAACACCAGCTATTTGACTCATGCCTTAAGAGCACGAAACTGTTGGCTAGCTGCTTTGAAGGTGGAGTGACAAAGATATGGCTATGTTGGGTGACCTGTATTTTTAGAGTTTTTTGGATTAAATGTTGCTTAAGTATATATCATGGATCAGAGATGGGCCATATGCACAAAGTTGTCTTAGACCTACAGCCTGCATGGAAGGGCCCAGTGATCCTAATAGTCAAGTGAACTGCCATCTTCTCAGGAGCAGAAAGCAGAGAATTTCATCCAAATCAAAGGGTCTGCAAGTGACATTCAGACACCCTCTCTCCCAGTGCAGTTGGCCAGCCGATAGCAGGACTGAACTGGGAAATCAAAGTACCTGTAACTTTGAAATTTAAGTTTGTATTACTAGTATAAATATATTAATTGTTGAGTATTTTCATTTCCTGTAAATGAACAAAAACATGAAATCTACCCTAAATTTTACGCATAGACATGGGAAGCCCCATAGAATATAAGTTAAAGGAAATACTGAAAGTCAACAGTAAAGTTTCTTTGTTATTACACACCAAAAGTTTTAGTTGGCTTATTCAACTTAATGATCTTTTTATGTATACATTCAAGAAAATGGTGATTTTGAAAGATTAAAAGAGTTGCTTGTTGGGAAAGAATATTACACATTTCTTTTGATCCCTAGCTTATTGTTCTATCTCTGTAGTCAATATTTCTACCCATTCTACTTGACCCTGTCCATGCTTCAGTGAGAAGGTACTAAAGCCAGGCAAAAAAGAATAGTAGTCAGGAAGATTTTTGTAAAATTGTTTTATCCATGTGATTTTATCTCTTCTCCAAAGGTCTTCAACAGCTTTTCTTGATTTAATATTTTGCCACTTCTTTCTTTCTTTGCCCAGAGCTAAAGTAGGGGTATCAAAATCAAGGGGCTTTGATTAACCTTCAAACTGGATCACACATTATTAGTTGTAGTAGTTTTAGAAGGATATAATCAAGTTCTTAATGTTACTATAATAGATTAAATAATAGAAAGTAATTGGGCATGGTAGCACGTGCCTACAGTCCCAGCTACTCAGGAGGCTGAGGTGGGAGTATCACTTGAGCCCAGGAGTTCAAATCCAGCCTCAGCAACATAGCAAGACCCCATCTTTATCCTGTCTTTTATATATGTTGTATTGTTATAATGCAATATTTCTAGAGGCTAATACTCTAATATTTAATAAATTTTAAATACATAAAAGGAATCTCTAAAACATTATCCAAATGTGTGTTATTATCATTATTGCTTCCAGGTTGGTTTCCTGGGGACAGTCTGGCCTCTGAGTTTTGGTAGGCTTGCTTGGGCTATAGCTACACTTATGCCTTTTATTTAATTTCTCTATAATGTTGGAACTCCTTAGACTGTAGGAGAGATAATGACAGGGAAGAATAGGTAGAGAGTGAGATACTGACAGAGAGATTTTAGAAAAAATAGTAATAAAGTGGGAACAACATAGAATTCTTTGGAAATCGTATGGTGGAAAACAGCCAGACAATGTGATGATGTCCACATGAACAAAAGGAGAGATGATGTGAATGTCTATCTTCATAAATTAGATCTCAAGCCCTTCAAGGTGATCCCATAATACCGTCATCAAAAAATATTCTTCTCTCTTGACCTTAACAGGCATTATGTACCTTAATTCAGACAGAGAAATCAACATATCTTCAAAAGTTATAAAAAAAAACTAAGGGGAGAAATTCAATTATTAAACATAATTGGTCTCAGTGCTCTTACACTGCTTCATTATTCTTATTAGTTGAATGATATTTTTCCTGTCATTTACAAAGTGATTTATATTGCAATCTATGTCAATGGTCAGTGATTTTTTTTCCTCTAAAGTTCATTTAACTGTACTTACTATAAAAACTCAATGGTGCAGTTTTACTAAAAATTGTTACTGAAACATGTTATCAAGGAAAGTATTAAGTCTTCATTGAACATTTCCAGCTGTGCTTATAATTTTATAACAGTGAAGCATACTGAAAAGATTATTTTACAAGTTTAAGTCTTGGCTCTGCCACTTAATGGGTTTGAGACTTTGGAGCAGTCACTTAACTTTCTGAGTCTTTTTCTTATCTCACCTATAAATGGAAATAGTATTTCTTCCCCTGCTTAAATGATAGAGTTATTATAAAGATCAACATAAGGCAAGTTCAAGATAAGATCAAGATAAGGGGTAAATATATCAATGTAGATATAGTTCCATATATATATAATATTTTCATATAATGAAAAAGATCATACATGAAACATATATATAATATATATAGTCAGCCCTCCATATCCGTGGGTTCCACATTCATGTACTGAACCAACTGCAGATTGAAAATATTTGGGAAAAAAAAATGGATGGTTGTATCTGTACTGAACATGTACAGACTTTCAAGGGCAGGGAACTTGCAACCTTAAAGTGAAATGTAACCTTTTTGGTCCTTAAGTGTGGTCTTTTAACTTAGGCCGAAATTTGCAGAACAAATCCTTTTATTAAAAGGGGTGCAGCAGAAAAAGATGAAGCTTTTCTTGCCTCCTTTGGTGCTTAAACAGAAGAATCTTAAAACCAGAAGGCTGCAGGTTCCCCACCCCCGAATGGGAGGATATGTGTATGTTATATGCAAATACTACACCATTTTGTATAAGGGACTTGAGCATCCATGGATTTTGGTATCTGTGGGGGGTTCTAGAACCAATCCCCTCTTAGATACCATGGGACAATTGTATATTTATGTATAATAAATATGCATTCTATGTGAATGATTCAGTCTTCCATGCTTCTGAGGGCAATGAGCGTAGACACAGGCTGGCTAGATCCCTCCACAGCTTTTAGAAAAGTGGGAAGGTACAAAGGGAAGCAAAGCTGCCTTCTTGTCCCTTCTCCCATGGAAATAATCCTCTGTTTTCTTATGTTTTGTTCCCTGAGCAAAGAAGTAGAACTACGGCAGTGCCCATCTGGCAAAGGGGAATGAAGCAATTTGGTAGTTTGGTTTTGTTACAGGAAAATATCCTATATATGATATTCTTTTTCATTATGATTTTAAATGCACGAAAGTATTCCATTGTGCTTCTTCCTTTCCATTGCTAGGAATTGTTTGTTGAATGAAGATATAAATATATTTTCAGTCAATAGGATTCATCAGGTCCCACAATTAACAGCAAGTGATAGATTTGAGGGGAAAATAAGAATTTTAGTTTTCATTCATTCAAGAGAATGGAGTCAAAATTAGACTAGGGACATAGGAAGGAAGGAATCTTATTCAAAAGAATGCTGAAAGAACTCTAAAATGCTTTCCTGAATATTCCATTTAGATGCTTTAGCTTGCATTTTGGCTTTTGGGTGATAGACCTTACTACCTCAGTAGTAGAATAAAGTGAAACCCTTAGCAACAACAACAAAACCTTCACGTTGCTAATTTTTTATGCAACCCACATGCTTCCACATAAAATAAAGACAATATAGCCTCTTTGACTAAGAGTGAGAATAATATAATTTCATCACAGATAAAATATGCAGACTCTTAAAAGCAAGTTTGGGGTTAGGGCTAAGCTTAAAACTTAGTTTATTTAATTCAATGATGGAAATAATTTTTAGAAATAATGTTTTATTATTAACTCTAAGAATCCATCCCTCCTTTCATCTGTTCCTCCCTTCCCCTCTCTCTCCCTTTTCCGTCTCCACCCTCCCACATGTCCTCTGAATCACAAGTGATTGAACATATTTGAGTAATTTGATGTTAGTAAACTGACAGGAAAGTTATCTTGGCTATAATTTCAGCCCAAAGTAATTTGTAATAGCCAAAATATGTGAAAGCTTATGAACAGAGCTCAAGCCAGAAATGCTGTCAGCCAAAAATAGGAATGAGTGACTTGAGAAACAGTAAGTACTTATTTGGTTCTCATATTTTAAGAATCGTAAACTAAGAACTTTCTATGTAAAGTTAGAATGCCAGACAAGGACCATTTGACATCTTATGCTTAGTTCATAAATAGAAGATTTCATAAAAAGCATCACATATTTTTATTTCTTTAGGGCATACCCCCAAAATGCTTTCTCACTGAGGAATAGTATTAGCTTATAGGACTTTTTCCCCCTCTACAAATTAACTTGGGTCATGTATGTACAGGTCAATGAAGAAGGCCTGACAAATAATCCTCTTCAGATTTCGTTATTAGTGTTATATAGCTCTTTACAGTACCTTCTATGTGAATGATTTAGAAAGCATTTTCCAAAGGGTTGGAGAACTCTAGGAATTTGCATCTTGAGAAATTATCTCTATGTTCCATTTAGGTAAGAGAAATTTCTTTTAATGTCTTCAGCTGAAATTCATGTTTTTCTAGCCTTTGTTTATTTTGTGGTTAAAATAATAGGAGGATGTATCATGTATTAAGAGAAAGGCAAATTTTTATTTTATCATTAATATGATTATATTAACCTTCATGATGTGACCGATCCACTTATTTTATAGGTGATTAACTGAGATATTAGTAAGATAGTAATTGGAGATCTGGGTTGCAATTCAAATCTTTTGATTCTTAGCATAGTAGACCACATAACACTGGTGATAATTGTGGGGTTTTTGTAGCTATTGTGTTTGAAATGTTTGCTCACTTATGTGGGATCTTTTGTAGTTTGAGGGTGGATTTGGCATGACCTACTTCAATATAATTCCTATTAGTAACTCCATTGAAGTGTTAAATGATAAATCCTTTGAAATTTTTTCCTTGGATAATCCTAACTTAACCATATTATGAAAATAGAAATAGCTCTCTAAGGAGGCATGTGTGTGCGTGTGTGTATGTGTGTGTGTGTTGGTGTGTGTGTATGTCTTAGCATCTAGTGTTTCTGAAAAGCAGATACTTTGGGCTTCCTTTTGTCTCTAAGAATGTTAGTTAAAGCTGCAGTTGACATTTTCCTACATAATGCAAGGATTTATGAGAATGCCTTTTCATTTCAGGGCATGTATATAAGATTTAAATATAATCACAAGACTTAAAATAAATGATCCAGTTTCTTACTATAAAGCAGTGTGACAACACTTCTTTATCCCACCACAAAGTATCATGATGAGGGTGATGTGTTCCAATTGTGATAAATCTTTTCAGAAATAAAATAGCATATTTCTAAAATTTAAGTGTATTTACACCTGAATTTTCACAGCAAAATCATTTGCAAATATTATAAGCTGTCACCTAATGTTCTTTTCCATTTAAAGCAAGGATAACTATATATCATAGCTAATTATAGACTACCAAATCTAAGGATATTTTGTTGATCATTATATCTGTGAAGGGATACAAAGAAAGAACACTAACAAAATTGGACAAAGGAAGTGGATTCTTACCATCATTATAACCAAGTGTTTGTTACTGACTTCCTTCTCTCCTCTTTTCCACCTCTACATCTCCCTGTACATATTTCCATTTTAGAAGGAGTGAACATTTTTATGATTTTTTTCTCTAATCAAGCTCCATTCTCTCTTAAGTGAGCAATGAGGTGACAACTTAGTTGTACTAATATAGTCTTACATGGAAGAGATTCTTTAGCTGTCATGCCTATTGAGGGTCTGCTTTTTTTAAATCTCCTTTAGCTGGGGAAGAATTAATTCCTAATTATCTTAATTTTCACAAGGAAAGTTAGAAGTTGTTTTTATTTAAATAAACCATGATATTTTTAACAGCTTAAATTAGATGATTTACTTTTTCCCATCCTTGTAACCTGGATTCCTCTGTCTTTTGAAATGGAAACTGTCCTAACCCCATAACCTCAACATCACTGTGAGTAAAACTCTTTCTAATTATATGACTGTATAGTGCGTACATTAGCATTGCTAATGAGCTTACTGCAGTGGATTTGAATCTTTAGTACTAATGTTCATAAAATGTCCATTGACATAATTACAGCCCTATATCAGTGCTTAGATGCTACTGTATTTAAAACCACAGGTCTGAATTTCTTAGTGCACTATAGTATATGGAAAAATTTTAAACCATATACAGTTTTATATGTCACTAACTGGAGTTTCAATACAGTTCTATTTATCCAGAATGTTCACAGTACCTAATGCTATAGTTTACTGGATCTTTACCTTAAAAAATAAAAAGACTCCATCTCATTTGTTTTTGCTGTATTTTTGTTTCTTCTATGACTGAAAAGCAGTCATCTCTTCTTGGGGAAAGTTTCTTAATCTATGTCAAAGAATAGGTGATGATTTCTGAAAATCACTTTAAAAAATCCTGTGTGCGATCATTGTGATTGTCACAAATGAGTATTTATTAAATGCCCATTGGTTTCTTAACATTATACTAGGTTTTGCAGAGATTTCACTGAAGACAGATGATAGTATTGAGTTGTAAGAGGGAGAAGATTCCTATAAATATAATTTTATCCATATATAAATATGAAGAAAATTATTACAAAATTAGATTGTATATATATTTTTAGTATTAATAAATACATGGTATACTCCTAATGCATGTGAACATGGCAGAAGTATGATGAAAGAAGTATATATGGAGCAATTTCTATATTTCCTTTCAGAAACTAAAATCCTTAGGCAAATCTTGCTCAAGTTAATGAGTTACGAGAAATGAAGCAGACTATAATGGTAGCAAATAAGAATCATCTTATGTGCTACCCACATTCAACACTGCTTTATTTAGTGGCAAATATAATGGAGTATAACTATTGAAAGAAGAAAAGAATTTAAGATGATAAACATGATCAAAATAAGATCTTTACAACCCCATTGGCAGTAAAATGACATAGCAAGAACTTCAGTGGTAAAAAGATGACTGGCAGATTCACATGTGGCAACAAGAAGGAGAAAGAACCTGAACGCAGGATTACTGTACCTACTAAAACTATAATAGTCATTGTGAGAAAACTATGTTAGTCTAAATGAAATCTGTAAAATATGAAATTCACAAACTTTTGATGAGGGATTTGGGAAATAAAATTTTGAGAAAAATAATTAATGAAGGAAAGGAATACTGGTAAAGAATAGTAATTCAATCAGTCACGCATCACATTGAAGAAGAATAAAAATATTTATAAGAGAGTACTTGGACAGGCAACTTAGTACTAACTTGAAAACTCTCCCGCTACTAAACATCCAGAAATGCTAGATAAAATGCAACAAATACTCTTTTGGATATATAGCTGTGCTTATGAGAAAGAAAAATTCTCAAGACCTAAAAATGTACAGAGTTTAAAAAAAATAGAATGATAAGCATGAGTAGTGACATGGACTACCTTGGGAATGAGGACAGGGGATATCCTGGCCCAAGGATACAGATTTAACAGCCTGTCAAGATTAGGAGACAAGATCTGGGGCCTACATGATGAACAGAGTTAGAACTGAAACACCAGTGTTAAGCAGGAACCCTGGGAGCATTATCAAATGATAGGGTATTTAAAAATAAAAAATACTGATCTCCAGCATAAGCAAGGAAATTTTTTTTTCTCAACCTGGACTCTGTGTCTAAGTGGGTTTTAAAAAAACAAACTTCCCCACAGATTTCTAATCATAGGCATACGCTGTTTTCGATTTATGGTTTAAATTTACACTCCTGCCTAGTTCCTCTGCTGAGAAATCAACCTACAAGTAGTTATCGAATATTAATACTCTTGAGGTGCCTTACAGAAGCTAAGACAAAAGCCATTTTAGAAGGGCAAATTCTCAGCCCAGGCTACATTGTATTATTCCCTCAGAAAATGTACTACTTAGCATGGACTTGCTTTCCAAAAGTTATAAAATATACAAGGAAACATGAAGAAAAGTTAGTAGAACCAAGATATACCAGTATTACCCCCTATTAAGTTCAGATAATTGAACAGAGAATATTAAAAAGTATAGAATATTTTTAAGCAAAATAACCAAAATGTAAAAGAAGAACATCTAAAAAGTGAAGAATATGGCCAGTGAAGAGAGAATTAACAATCAGAAGATCAATCTGAGGAAATTACCTTGAAGGCCGTATAGCATTACAGAGATTGAAAATATGAAATGGAATCCAACATACGTATAATAGGAGTTCCAGGTGAAGACCATGGAAGAATGACGGAGAAATAATATTTGATGAAGAAGTGACTGAGAGTTTTCCCAAAAATTTTGTAATACCTAAATATCTGTATTAAATACCCTTTAACTTTAAATACTAATACCTGGAATTGTTTCTCCTTATCTGACTCATACATAATCTCACATAAGCTATTATTCAAGAATGAGGACATAGTAAATACATTTTCAGAATAAATAAGATGTGCCAGAGTCTACTTACTTATAGACTCTTCTAAAAGAATTACTGAAGAATTACTTCAAGTAATAGAATGAGCTTAGAAAGAAGAAGGGCATTATACTGAGTGTAAAAAAGCCAATCTCAAAAGGTTACAAAAACTATGATTCCATTTATATAACATCCACAAAATGGCGAAATTATAGTGAAGAAGAGCATCAGTGGTTGCCAGGAGTTAAGGATGGTAGGTGGGGGAGGGGTGAAGAGGAGTGAGAGGAGTAAAAAGAAATAGCATGAGAAGGAACTTTGTGATAACACAACGTTCTGTATCTTGAGTGCAGTGGTAGTTACATGAATCTAATATGATGAAGTGACTTAGAACTATACATACATGTCATACCAATGTCAATTTTCTGGTTTTGGTATTTTACGTAGTTACTAAAGATGCAACAATTGGGGGAAACTGGATGAAGGGTATTTGGACTTTTATGTATTACTTTTGCAACTTCCTGTGAATCTATAGTTATTTTTAAATGAAAAGGTTTTTTTTTGTTTGTTTTGTTTTGTTGTTATTTCAGCTTATTATAGGGGTACAAAAGTTCTGGTTAGTGAAAAGTTTTTTTTAAAAAAAGGAAAATAAGAGTGAAACTAAAATGCTGGACAATAATACCATGTAGAAAGGGGGAAGATTTTGCTTTAAGAGTCTGAAATTCCTTTGTATTATATGAAAGGAAGATACATTGACATTAGATTTTGCCAGTTTTCAATGGTAAAAGCTTAAGTATATCTATCTATTAAAAAGTAAAATGTCAATGTATAATTTTCAAACCAGTATATATAAAGGGAAAAGAGCGGTGTAAAGCTAATTTAGAAGAATAATTTTATTTCTGGAAATATGGTTAATAACTAACTAGCTTCCCACTAAAAAAATTTAAAATGATGAATAGGATTTTTTATATCCATGGTAAGAAATTAAGGGAAATGCAAGCCTAAGGCAAAATGAAAGCAAGAACCTAAGTCAAGTAACCAAAACATTGCAACCAGCTTTTGCCTTGAAGACATCTGGTAAATGGAGTTCCACTATAAGCTTTGGTTTTTATGACTTTCCAAGGAATAATAAACAGGAGCCAAAATCCAGGAACTGCCCATGTATCTCCTTAAAGCTGAGAACCCAAAGGGGTAAAATATCAGTGTCAGTGTGAAGTAAAAATAAACCCATTCTATACCCACATTCTCCAGAGAGAAATGAAAATGGCTGTCTTTAAACTTGCTGCTCTGTGAAAAGGTTAGGGAGGGGGAGTGGATATATTCCCTGAAAATTCACAGCCACAAACCAGGTATAACGTAGATCCCTAATGCATACTATTTGTGATCTGAAAATCCTCAGGCCAAGAAATTCACTTTAAAGTAAATTTACTTAAAACTTTTTAAGAATAAAAGAGAAGATTGAAAATAACAGCAAATGATTTGAAGAAAAAAGCAATTTCTAATTATTAAAATATCATAACTAAAATCTGAAGCTCCAAGAACAGGTTTAACTGAGATAAGAAACAGCTAAGGGGAAACTGTATGTACTAAAAGATACATCTGAAGAAATTATACATAATAGAATGGAGTAACAAATCTATTGAAAACATCAAAGAGTTTAAGGGACATGGAAAATGGAATGAAAAAATCTAAATTAGATCTAATTGAACATTTAGGAGGGAAGAGACAAAGAATGAGGCACGGTTGGCGGCTGACAACTTTCTAGAATCTGTAGACAAATTCAAGAATCCCAATAAATCATAAGCAGGAGAAATAAATTTGTTGCTAGAAACAATATTGTGAAACTGTAGACCAATAAAGTCAAGGAGGAGATTTAAGAAACAGATAGAGAGAAAAGACTGGTTATCATTAAGAAGCAGCTATTAGCCAATTTCTTAACACCAGCAGTGGAATCAGGAGACTGTAGAATAAGATCTTCAAGGTATTGAGAGAAAAGACTGTCAACCAGAATTCATCAAAAGTATTTTATGAAAACAAGAAGGGAAAAAAAGACATTTTTAGACATCAGAAATTGAGAGAATTGGACACTAGCCAATCTTTGCTAAAGAAAATTTTTAAAAACTATTTCAGGTAAAAGAGAATAATTCCAAGTGGGAGATCTGAAATTCAAGAATGAATGAACCTGTAGTCTCAGCTACTCAGGAGATTAGGGCAGGAGGATCACTTGAACCCAGGAGTTTGAGGTCACAGTGAGTTAAGATGATGCCACTGCACCTACATCTGGGTGCAAAGCAAGACCCTGTGTCAGGAAAAAAAAAAAAAAAAGGAAAATGAATCAAGCACAGACAGTAAAATTGTGTGTAAATCTAAACAAAAATTATACAGTTGATACTAGTAAAATATAGTGGTTAAAAACAAGTAAAGCTAAAATTTATGAGAGCAAAAGTCTATAATGAGGGTGCAAAGTGATGGAAATGAAACGGTTTCTCCAATGTTTAGAAAGGATTGGATATTTAGTTATTTATTAATTTTGGGTTATGATAAAGTAGGTATGTGTGCAGAAATTTCTATGGAATTACTATTAGACAATGACAAGCAAATTTAAATAAAGTTTGAGAAGCTATATGAATTTCATGTAGACTTGAAGGGAAAGGCAGTATTAGAGATAAAGACAGTCACTACATAACTATAAAAATTACAATTCACTAGAAAAATAAAGCATTTCTAAATGCACATAAGAGGGTCTAAAAATAAATGGAGCAGAAATTGATAGGACCATAAGGAGAAATAGACAAATTCATCAACCTATTTGTAACAGGTTTAACATATCTCTCTCAATTTTTGTAAGATTCATCTAATATCAATAAATTGATTACTATAGTTAGCCACACTATTAAAATCAAGAGAAAGAGATACCTTACCCATATTTTATAAATTTTTTATTCCCTCAATATTTAATATAAATAATTTTTTTGAGATAGGTCTTGCTCTGTCACTGAGATTGGAGTGCAGTGGTGTGATCATAGTTTATTACAGCCTCAAACTACTTGACTCAAGTGATCCTCCCACCTCAGCCTCCGGAGTAGCTGGGTTTTTAGGCATGCATCACCACATCCAGCTAATTTTTCTTATTTTTTTAGAGATAGGGTCTTGCTGTGTTGCCAGGGTAGTCTCAAACTCCTGGTCTCAAGTGATCCTCCTGCCTCAGCCTCCCAAGTTGCCGGGATTATAGGTGTGTGCCATCATGCCCAGCAAACAATTTTTTAAATTAAAAAAAAAAAACTTTGTCAGGTTAACAGGAGGCAGGAAAAGACAAGAAGGTTCTAAGAAAGAAGTTTCCCTGATCAACACCTGGGTGCACATTTGGGAATGATACCAATTGGGTGTCGGACAGAGGTGGGGGGAGGGGATGGGTGTATATCTACATGATGAGAGCGAAGCGCACTGTCAGGGGAATGGACATGCTTGAAGATCTGACTCGGTGTGTTGGGGGTGGGGGAGGGGACGGGTGTATACCTACATGATGAGTGCGATGTGCACTGTTGGGGGAATGGGCACCCTTGAGGCTCAGACTCGGGGGGGGTTGGGAGGGGCATGGGCAATATACTTAACCAGAACTGTTGTACCCCCATAATAAGCTATAATAAATAAATAAAAAAAAAAAAGAAAGAACAAAGTAAAATAATTAGAAAATAAGATCACAGAAACATACTCAAATATTATTTTCAAAAATGGAAAATACACTAATCTTACCAGATTAAAAAAACAGTATTGTCAAATCTTTAAAAATTTACCTAGATATTTCTTGTAAGAGGCTTACTTGAAACATTAGGACACAGATTAGAATTATTTAAAAAAATAGACATGTATGAGGCAAACACTAACAAAAAGAAAGCTAATATAATATATTGATATTAGACCCAATATTCTTTAAGATAAAAGCTTTCTTAGAGAAAAATAAAGCTACTACGAATTACAAAATGAAGGACACTTGTATTTAGGTTTAGGGCACATATGAATAATGTAGCACAATCTCTTCATCTCACAATCCTTAATTACATCTGTAAAGACCCCTTTTCCAATAAGGCAACATTCATGGGTTTGAGGAATTAGGACATATGTTTTTGAGAGCCTCCATTCAACCCACTCTGCTGCTCTAAACATTCATGTACCCATTGTTGTTTGAAAATAAATCTTCATTTTGTTGAGATAAATGCCCTAGAATGCAATTGCTGGGCTGTATGGTAATTGTATGTTTACTTTTTTTTTTAGAAAATGCCAAACTGTTTTCCAGAATTGCTGTACCGTTTTACATTCTGCTAGTGATACATGAGCAATTCAGTTTCTCTGCATCCTGATCATTTGGTGGTGTCCTATTTTTTATTTTAGCCATTCTGATAGGTATATAATGATGTCTTATTGTGGTTTTAATTTGTATTCCCTAATGGCTCATGGCTAATGATGCTTAATATCTTTTCAGGTGCTTATCTGCCATCTATATATCTGCTTTAATGAAATGTCTCTTCATGTCTGATGTCTGTGTTCTAACTGGATTATATGCTTTTTATTTTATTGTTGAGTGTTAAGAGTTCTTTATATAGTCTAGACACAAGTCCTTTGTCAGATATTTTCTCCAACTTTGTAGCTTGCCTTTTCATCCTCTTGACTGTCTTTTGCAGAGCAAAAGTTTTTAATTTTGATGAGATCCTATTTAGCAATTTTTGCTTTCATAGATCCTGTTTCTGATGTCAAGTCTAAGAATACAATACCTTGCCTAGACCTCGATCTGGAAATTTTTCCCAATGTTTTTTCCTAAATTTTTTTTATAGTTTCACATTTTACATTGAAAACTGTGATTTATTATGAATTAATTTTTATATAAAGTGTGAGACTTAGGTTGAAGTTTGTTCTTTACCTATAGATGTCTAGTTTCTCCAGCACCATTTTTTATAAGGCTATCTTTCCTCCGTTGAATTGCTTTTGTAACTTTGTCAAAAATCACTTGTGCATATTTGTGTGGATCTGTTTATAGGTTCTCTGTTTTTTGTTCCATTTATCTATATTTCAGTCCTTTGATGAATGCCACATAATCTTGATTGCTGTAGCCATAAAAATAAGTCTCGAAACCAGTTAGACTGATTCCACACACGTCATTCCTTGTCAAAGTTATTTTAGCTTTTCTAGTTCTTTGGCTTTCCATATGAATTTTAGAGTAATCTTTTCTATATAAAAATTGTTCTGATATTTTTATAGCTAAACCTGTATATTAATTTAGAATTGACATCTTTACATTGTCGTCCAATCCATGGACACATGCTTTTCTATTTATTTGTATCTTCTTTGATTTCTTTTATCAGTGTTGTATAGCTTTCAAAATACAAGTCCTGTATGTGTTTTCTTAGATTTACTCCTAAATATTCACTTTTTAAAGAACTATTAATGGTATTGTATTTTTTTGAAAATTTTTGTGTCATGTGTTCATTACTAGTATATAAAAGTACAATTGATTCTCGTATGTCTATCTTTTATCTTGCTAGTTTTAGGAGTTTTTTGTAGATTCCTTGAGATTTTTGTGCCCAGATAATCATGTCATCTATAAATAAGGATAGTTTTACTTCTTTCGTTCCAATGTGTATGCGTTTTATTTCCTTCTCTTACCTTATTGCACTAGCTAGAACTTCTAGCACTGTTAAATAAGTGCAGTGAGAGCAAATATCCTTGCCTTGTTCTCCAATCTTGGAAACTATTCAGTCTGTTACCATTAAGTATAATATGAGCTGTATGTTTTTTTTATAGGTGTTCCTGAACAGGTTGAGGAAATCCCCCTCTATTCCTGTTATTCTGAGCATTTTATCATAAATGGCTACCAAATTTTGTCAATTCTTTCTTCCGATTGGTGGATATGATCATGGGATCTAGCCTGTTAATATGGTGGTACATAATAATTGCTTTTTAAATATTGAACAAGCCTTGCATCCCTGTAATAAACCCAGCTTGGTCATGGTGTATAATTCTTTTTCCTTATTGCTCAATTGTATTTGCTAATCTTTTTGTTAGGCACTTTTGTGCCCGTGTTAATAAGGGATATTGGTTTGTAGTTTTCCTTCTTCCTTCTTTTCTTCCCCTGTTTTTGTCTGCTTTTGGTATCCACCATAAAATGAACTGGGAAATTCTCCCTCCTCTTCTATTTTCTGGAATAGATTGTATAGAATTTATTTTAAGTCTTCCATAATCATTTGATAGAATTCTTCGATCAAATAATCTAGACCTAGAGATTTTTATTCAGTAGTTTTTAAATTACAAGTTAAATTTCTTTAATATTTGTAGGCTATTCAGATGATCTATTTCATATTGGGTGAGTTGTGATAGTTTATGTTTTTTTGAGGAATTGGTCCATTTCATGTAAATTATCAAATTTATGTGTATAGAGTTATCTATAGCCTTCCCTCATTAAACTTTTGATTTTTTCAGTGTGTAAAGTGATATTCCCTGTTTTATTCCTGATGTTGGTAATTGTTAGAGGTTTGTCAATTTTATTGATGTTTTCAAAATAGCAGTTCTTCATTTTATTCATTTTTGTCTATTGTTTTTCTGTTTTCAATTTTATTGAGTTCTGCTTGCTTTGGGTTTATTTTGCTCTTTTCTTTCTAGGTTCTTGAGGTGGAACTTAGATTATTGATTCGAGACTTCTTTTCTAATATATGTAGTTAGTGCTGTAAGTTGATTGCATGCCATGTATTATGACCAAAACCAAAAAATTTATGTAATTTAAGAAATGTCATTTACAACAATAAAAGTCATAAAGTATAGAGGAGTAAATCTAGAGGAGGATAGATCTTTAAAGAATAAATGATAAACCTTATTGAAAATTGAAAAATCTGAAAAGTTAAATATACTCATATACCTTTGTGAAACTCACATATGTCCACAAAAAAAGTTAAAGTCAATGTTCATTGCTACAATGTTAATAATCATGAAAAATTGGGAAAACCTAATTATCTATCAGTAAGAGAATGGATGAGTAAAATTGGGAATACTCATTCAGTGGGACACATATAGCAATTAAAATAAATGAACTAGAACCACATTTATCATTAGGAATAAAACTCTAAAACATAATGTTGAGCATGAAAATATTATTGCAGAATATTCTCTGTATACTATTATAGCATTAGTATATGTAAACTTTTAAAACTTACAAAGCATGCATGGGAATGATGGACATCAAATTAAGGGTGTTGGGGATGGACATGCTTAAAGCTGTGACTCAGGTGTGGCAAAGGCAATATATGTAACCTAAATATTTGTACTCCCGTAATATAGTGAAATAAAAAATTAAGGGTGTAGTTTGCATCTCAGGGGATACGAAGGGAGGGAAATGAGGTCAGGAGGGATTTCCCATAAGGCTTAAACTGTAACTACAACATCCTATTTTTTCTAATTTAGGAAATACAGAAACATGTTAAATTGACAAAACAAGAGGCTATACAGATGTCCATGGCATTTTTCTTTTTGCCTCTTTTTATGCTTGAAATATTCAAGAGTTTTTTTTAAAAGGAAAATAAAAACAGAAAAATATTTTGCTAATGGACCCAGAAACCACATACAGCTTATTTTAGTAATAGAAATTCCAAAAGAAAGAAGGATAGTACAAATTATCAAAGACCTTTAAGAAAGAAAGAATCATCAGTGTATGTAAAGTTAATCAGTTTGTTCCTGTGTGCTAGCTATTAAGTGTTCAATTTATACCTCTATATTTGAGATACTGGGCACCTATGTAGCCTACAGGCTGAGCCTCACATGACAACTATTTCTTCTCTTGTCCTGTTTATCTCTCTTTATCTATGTTCTAATATTTCTCTCTTCTCTAGATGTGATGCTAGTCTAATGTTTTGTTCTTTCATCTGTTGATGAAAAGCAGGACACATTTCTTTATTTCAATTGATTCCTTTTCTAAGTCAAAGGGCACACACACGAGAGACTTAAACCAAGTCTCTATACCATAAAAATCCTCAAAGAGGGTTTTTTTCAAAAAGTGGGAGGTAACATTTTCAGGATTCTGGGTAGAATCCTGTAGAAGCCAGTTCTCTTTTCCCTTTTATCTCTAGCCTTCTTCACATAGAAAGATCTCTTTGTTGAAGTTCACTACCAGAACAGGTATGTGTGTCAAGTATTTGTTATCTATTGAAAGAGCTACTAATTTGGTAATATATAAGCCTTAAACACCATTTTAAAAAAAATCCTTTATTACTTCCTCTAAAAAAGGATCAGACACATTTAATTCAATATTATGTAGACTATTCTGACCAATGAAGATTCTACCTGATATATCTTTTTTAAAAGAAATTCAGAATATTACAAGGGTACAAACATTTTCGTTACATGAATTATTTTTGTACAGTTTGAATCAAAGTTATAAGTGTGTCCATCACCCAGATAGTGTGCATTGAACCCTTCTCCACCCCCCCCCGCTTGATTTCCGTTGAATTTTACTACTATATGTACACGAGTGTTGATCATTAATTCCAATACCTGATACATCTTAAAAATTGAAAAACTTTGCTAATATGTGTCATGGTTTTATAAGCTAGCACAGTAAACTAATAAGGCAAATTTTCAATCAGCAATCATATTTAGTTAAGCCCTGTAGATTCTGTTATTACCAATGAATAAATTTATGTTATTTATGTTAGGTGGCAATAAGTACTACTATGGAGACAAATAAATCAAGGTAAAGGGATTGGAGAGTGCCAAGGGTTGGAGTGATTGTTCTTTTATAATGGGTGGTCAGGGAAGGTTTGTGACTTTAGGGAAAGAATATTTCAGCTAGAGAGATCAGGAATTATTAATATAAAGCCCTGAAAGTGAGAGCATATTAGATACATTCCAGGAACAACAAAGAGACCAGTGGAGACTGGAGTAGAGTAAGGGAGAGGAGGAATGGTAAGAAATGAGAGCAGAGGGGTGAGGGGAGAGGGGGAGTTCAGATCAAGTAAGGCCTACTATTGGCTTTGACTTTGAATGAAATAGGATGCCACTGAAGAATTTTCATCAGAGGAGGGACCTGATCTGACTTATGTTTTAAAAGCACCACTTTGGCTATAGAGAAGAGAAGATGCCTATTAGCCATTTTTTCCTTTATAAGCTGGGGAATTTAATGAAATAATAATAGTTAATACTATAAATATTAACTATGCTGTTTTTTAAGTATTTATATATTTACTCCTTACCACAACACTATGAAATAAGATCATAATTATCTACCATATTACTAATGAGGAAAGTAAAACACAAAGAGGTTAAATAAATTGTCCAAGGCTCACAGCCACTAAATAACAGAGCTTGAATTCAAACCCTGGCAGTCTGACTTCATTGCTTCCACTTTTAATTAATGAATATGTTATACTACCTCTTATATTTCAGAGTGGTATTAT
Organism: Varecia variegata; assembly: GCA_028533085.1. Classification (NCBI taxonomy): domain Eukaryota; kingdom Metazoa; phylum Chordata; class Mammalia; order Primates; family Lemuridae; genus Varecia; species Varecia variegata. The sequence continues at coordinate 122,432,270 of CM052442.1, read as the reverse complement.
GAAGAATATACAGTAATGAGTATGAGTGTGTATATTTTTAAAATACTAAAATCCACCAAGTTTATAAAAGTGATGAAGTAATGGAAAGAATAGAATTGTAATAGAAATAAATTCCATCAGTAGTTTTAGGGGTAGAGGATGGAATTCATGGTAGATTATTGATGTGAGGGAAAAAATGACTTGTAAAAGATGTGTGTAAAGAGAATTTTATATTAATGGAAGAATATTTCTGAAAATACTTCATTAAAAGGCAAACTTAAAGGATAAAGAAGAATTAAAATCCAAGTGGCAATATTTAGGCTAGGTGAGAATTGATTGTTGTTAGATAAAATTAAACTAGGAATTGTTTATCATCCTATAGAAAACTGATCTTCTGACATAGTACAGTATGTTCTGAAAGTGTCTACTTTAGTAATTCTTTGCCTGTTTGCTGGATTGAACTGGGTTTCAAAGATCAGTTCCATTTGGAAGGAAAATGCTTCTAGTGGTGGTTTAAGATACTTTTTTTCCTGTTCGGTATTTAAACTGAGTCATCCAATTTGAGACTATTGTGTCACATTTTCCACCTTTCATTCTCCTCAAGAGGCAGTAGTCAGGAGAAACACGAGTGATGAACATTAGTGGCAGAGTGTGTGGTTACAAGAATCAATAAACCACAGGATGCTTCGGATTCTTAAACAGTTAAAAAAAAAAAAAAAAAAAAGGTGAAGCCACTATATGGAGTCCATAGAAAGAGTGCTTGTCTAAAGCTGGAACTCAGAGTGCAAGGACTCAGCCCATAATTACAGTTTCTCTATCCCATTGTAACTGCTGCTTTTACGTAGATATCCTGAGAGAACCCATAACCTTGACTGTATCTGAATGGTTTACAAAATTGTTTTACAAAATAACATTGCAGTTTTGCAAAAAAATAAACAAATACTGTCTAGTACTTAAATTGTAATTGCAACACTGTTAAACAGTCTTGCACGGAGATTAAAGAAACCCTCCCAGGTTAGATTTTAAGACTTTAAACTAGTTCAGTCTAATCTCTCCAGTTTTTGTGATGACATAAAGTATCATAACCTCAAAAAGAACTGTTTAGGATTTGTATTTTGAATTTTTATTAAAATTCTTTCTTGCCCCTGGCCTGATTTTTAAAGTTCATTTTAATATATTCCATATTTAATTGCATAACTCAGACTGATAAACATTTATTGAGTGCCAGCTCTTTAATTGACCCTTTAATTGGACAGATATTGGCTGTACTGTGTGAATTCTAGATTAGCCAAACAAGAGAAAACTGGAAAAATCCTGACAGTGCAATCAATCGGTTTTAACATATCCCTTTTCTTTATGTCTTAAATTCCAGCTTTTATCCACTTAAATCTAATGGAGTTAGCTTACATAGAGACTTCATAATAGAAACAAGCTTTTAGAAATTTTAAAAAGCAGAGGGCTTTTGCACTGTTTCAGGAATAAGGTACAGAACATAAGACAGTAGACAAGAAACAATAAAACTGAATATGAATTAAATAGTTTAAAAAAATACAGTCTTGGCCAGTTGCGGTGGCTAACACCTGTAATCCTATCAGTCTGTGAGGCTGAGGCAGGGGGATCATTTCAGATCAGGAGTTCAAGACCAGCCTGAGCAAGAGTGAGACCCCATCTGTTAAAAAAAGTTTTAGAAAATCCTAGATAAAAATGGAAAGCTATACACAGCTGAAATTAATAGGAAATATCAACTATGGAGGTATCTACTGTAAAGAAACTAGGCGAATGTAACACATGAAAGATTATCTAATTTACAGCAAAACAAATGCTAATGATGGTTGTGTTGGTTGGTGGTACTATGAATTATTTTGTACATTCTTACTGCTTTTCTTTATTTCCAATTTTTCTTTTATTAACTTGTTTTCCCCATTATAATACAAGTCATTTTTAAAAGCTTCATGAACTTTAATGAAGAAATTTAATTAAATTTAATTCCATAATTGATTTATAATTTTTAAAAGAGACTGCTTTAACTTACTGGATCATAAACTAATCCAGGGTAGCGAATATATCTTCTTTATAATTTCTTTATATTTTATAATTTCCCTTTATAATTTCCCTAATACCTATTCTTACAGGTAGTAGCAGCCTCACATGTAATTACTGACAAAAGCCCTTATTGTGGCCTGTTGAATTCACCGTGCAGAGAAGTGAAATGAAATTAAGAAAATTTAGAATTTTCAAAAGGTTAAGTAGAAGAAGTTAGTACTGAGGAATAGTGAGTCGTGAAACTTAGGGAACTTAGAACAGAGTAAGAAAAACCCTAAGTATCAGAGCTCCTTATGTGCCACTATTATAAAAGTATAGCAAATTCAGTTTCCACTAAACATGTGCAATTTGCTAAAAGTAGCTCTGGTCATTTCACTAGAGACTTTTAAAAAATACAAGGAAGGTGATATCAAAACCAAACAAGGATAATACAAGAAAAGAAAATCACTAGCTGGTCTTTCTCATGAGCATTGATATAAAAATCCTAACCAAAATGTCAACAAATTGAATCTAGCAATATATAGAAAATATTATAAATTATGACCAAGTACACTTTATTCCAGAAATTGCACAGATGGTTTAACATTTCCAATTCAAGGTATTTCACCATATTAACAGGAAAAAGAGAAATCATACGATCATCTTGATAGTTCTTTTTGTAAGTCTTTGATAAACTTTAATACTCATTCGTAATAAAAACTAGGAATAGAAAGGAATTTCCTTAACCGGATTAAAAGGATTTACAAAAATCCACAGCAGAATTCAAAGTGAGATAAAGATAACTACTATTGTCACTTCTATTCAACATTGTACTAGAGGCACTAGCCAGTTTAACAAGACAAGAAAAAGAATCAAAAAAATGAATTTACAATTTTCATGTAATTGGGGTAGGTCATATTTCTTAAACAGAAAAAGTAAAGTGCTCTAAGTATAAAGAAAAAATGGATTTGTTGGGCTATATAAAATTAAAAACTTTTTTTCACCAAAATATACTCTTAAAAAGAGTAAAAAGTCATACCCCAACCACAATGAAATAGAAGATATTTATAATAGATGATCTGACAAATGACTTATATCTATAATCTATAATATACAAATGATACCCACAAATCAATCAATAAGAAAAATTCAGGTAACCCAAGAGAGAAATAGACAATAGATTTTAAGTAGGTGCTTCACAAAGGAGGATACCTGAATGGCAATAAACATGAGAAGGTGCTCAATCATATTAGACACAAAGAAAATGCAAATTAAAAGTCAGAATAACTAAAATACCAAGAGTTAAGAAAACAGAGCAATTGGAATTCTCATACACTGCTGGTGGGAGTGTAAATCAATTAAAAACCGCTATAGAAAACTGTTTGGCAGTAACAACGTAGCAGAACCGTGCATTCCCTATATCCAGCAGTTGCACTCCTAGGTATGTTTATGTTCACCAAAGACATTTTCTAGAATGTTTACAGCATACATTTAAAATAATTGAATATCAGAAACAACTCAAATATTCTTTCAGTGGTAGAATGGGTAAATAAATTGTGGTATAGTCACACAGTGGAACACTTTACAGCAGAAGTCACCAAACTTTTTCTGTAAAGGGCGAGATAGTAAATATGCTAGACTTTGTATGCCATAAGGATTTTTGTCAGAACTACTCAACTGTATTGTAGCATGAAAGCAGCCATAGATAATATTTAAACAAAATAGCATGACTATTTTGTCAAAAACAACTTTATTTATGGACACTGAAATTTGAATTTCATATAAATTTTCACATATAATGAAATATTGTCCTTTTTTTTAACCATTTAAAAATGGAAAAATCTTCTTTACTTCGTAGGCCATACAAATGTAGGCAATGGGCCATATTTGGTCCTCTGGCCTTAATTTGCTGATCCCTGCTCTACAGCAATAAGAATGAATGAGCTATCACTACATACATCAATAAACTAACATAATTTTGAGTGAAAGAAGCTAGACACAAAATTATACATACTGGATTATTCCAATAATATAAAGTTCAGTAGATGGCAGAATTAATCTATGATGTTAGAAGCACGATAGAGACTACCTTGAAGGGAGTTGGTAGTGACTGAAAAGGAGCATGGGGAGCTTCCAGGTCACTAATAAAATATTCTGCTTCTTGGTCTGGATGCTGATTACACAAGTGTGTGCAGCTAGTGAAAATTCATAGCATACACTTTTGTATAGTTTTCAGTATGTATGTTACTTGAATAAAAAATTAAAGTGGAAAGCTATTAGTTATATGGAGTGGGAGAAGAAAAAAAGGAATATATATAAAAGTAGTTTCCTCCCTAAAAAAAAAAATGAAAAGTCACAGCAATCAATGGTAGATTTTTTTAAAAAGGATCACTGAAACGTGAAAATAATTATGTTGATGACAAACAAAATTCCAAAACAAAAGAGGGCCTGTGAAGATGAAATGAAATATTGTTATAAAATGGCTGAAGTTTTTAATTTCTCTTTAAACACTCTACTTTAAAAGGTCATTGCTTCATTTCTTGTGGAAAATGATATAGATGGACTTTATTGCTGAGAAAGTCCCCCAAAAGAAGAAATCAGAAGATCATTTGACATTTCACTAAACCTCTAACCTTTTCAAGCATCTCTACATATGTACTGATAAGTTCCCTTCTGATGTCCTTGGATCCTGCTATACTATAGGTATAACTCGACTATACTGAGTCTCAACTGGGCAGCTTGAGAAAATATAGACTTTTCATTTTATGGTATCGACTTGAAATTTAATTTTCATTTTTATACCCAAAGGATAAATATTTTATCCAAAAAGATATGTACTTAAACTGGTAGTTATTTCAGCTCCCATGGGTTGATTCCATTGTTTCAGTGGTATCTGTGGGAGATGTAAGAACTTGTTCAGGGGTTTGCTGCAGCAGCCAAAAGGCAGATTTAGCCACAGGACTCTGAAATTTTACAATAATTTTTTAAACTAAGAAAGTATAAAGGGTAAAGCAAGCTATTACATAATTAGAAACCAGTAAGAGAATTTTTACTTTTCATCTGTTTGTCACTGAGCTTTGGAATAAGAAAAATGTTATTTTTTAAAGCTGGAATACCATACTTGCTGAACTCTCTCTTTACAGGTCCTTGAAATATTTGTAAAATTAACATTAACTTATTTTTTATTGCTTTTATGATTCACCTTCATTGCAACATTACTGAGAATTATTTTTTACCACATTTCCTTTGTTTAAAACCTGCTTTATAGACATATATTTTGTCCTCTTGAATTGTCATCTGTATTCACAGACCAGCACATACAGACCATTCCAGCCTGATCTCTAGAATTCCTAGTATTAAAAAAAAAAAAAAAAAAAAACCCTGCTGCTCGTGGCTATGATACCTGATATTATTTATGGGTTTTCATAAAGGGGGGAGTGAAAAGGAAAAATACAGTACTGTCTGGCCTCTCTCTACCTTCTCCTCCTTTTCTATCACCCCTCTCCACAGAGGAGTTTAATTTTAAATGATAAATGTGGAAATTAGAGACCATCAAGAAAATCCAATTTGGTGAGGAGTTTTAAAAATCCCATAATAAACGCAGAGTGAAATGTATGATTTAATGCAGGGCGCCAATGGCTGCTATTATGGGCTATTAGCAAATCGGGGCTGAGAGTGAATCTTTATCACTTGGTGAGTGCGGGTTGGTCCTGCCTTTCCCTCTGCTATTGATTTGTAGCCGCTTGTCATAATGACACCGGGAAGCAATGAATGGAAGATGTGCTTTTGATAGGATTCAGGGGGGTCTTGGAGGGGGGATAGAAAATTCAGCAAGTTTTCTATCTCTTCTGCCTGATTAGATTTTTTCTTCTTTTAAGAGCTTTCACATTCCAATAAAAATGCTAAATCAGCTCTGTACCAGAATTGTTAGGGTGTAAATAGCTAGTCACATTTAAAAGAGGAAAAGATGTAGAAATACCAACCAGACTATGCAACGCTAGATGAATTTGACTTTATAGAAATGGAGTTGCACATGTGTATGCATGTGAACACACAAAGATCAGTGTGAAAGGAGGGTCAAGGCATAATGCTATAAGTACACTTACTATATAGAGATGTATATATATTTCTGTAAGTATGTGATAGTTTGCCTCCAGTATGTGATATAAGGTGATCCAGCTTTGTGTGAATGTGTCCATTTTCTGGAAAAGACCCATTCTGTTTTTCTTTGTGTATGTTTAATTCCATAAAGGACAAAAAGAGGTATACTTGTGCTCATGATTAAGTAAATTAATCTCTTAAATCTAACCAGTCATAGTGCAGATTTACTCAAAATTTGCAGCATAAAGAAAGGATACCGTTTGAGAACAAAGGCACTCATGGGGTAATCCAGTGGGGGATAAATATTTCTCTATAGAAAATCTACATAAAATTTTCTTTAGAGTGAGTTAGCTGTGGTTATGTGGAAATAGTTATTTGTAGCCTCAGTATATTTCTTTCTACCCTTTTTAAGAAGAAACAATGGTTTTCCATTCAGCTTTTTTTATTCCAAGATGATGCTAGGCACTAGATTTCTCATCTTTGCTTGAGGAGGTACATGCATGTTGTCTACATGATGTATGATGTTATAGCAATGAATATGGGTAAGGCAAGCATAGAGGGAAAAGTGCATTTAATGAACACATGCCACCATTTTGTGAGTTATATCACGTGCTAAAACCTTCCTTCTCACCTGCCTGCCTTCCCAGGTAAGTCTAGATGAGACTTGGTAAGAAAGAGCACAAGTATTCCTCCTACAGTAAATAGAATACTATTGTTAGAGACTTGTTAACTGCTTGTGGTGATAATGTATCCCCATGTATCCCTTTATCCTTTCTAGTTGAGGAAGAATAAAAAACATTAAAATACAGTGTTGCACATAAGCAGAAACCAAGTATGAAAAATAAATCCCATCTGGATCCTTAAAAACAAACTAAAACGCCACCAGGTCTTCTCGTCTATTGAAATATACCATGACAAAAAATACACAGGCCTGGTTTATAGAATTTTAAATGTCAGGGAATCAAAAGGCAGCTTCGGAAAAAAAAAATCAAAACTAAGTGTATTTCTCACATTTGTGAAGTAAAAAGAGCTGTGTCATATTCTAGGTATTAATCTCACTAGAAGTGTGTGTGTGATTTAAAAGCAAGAGTAAATGAAATGGATGTTTATAGAGATGTGGACCAAGAACAGAGAGGCTATTTATCTGTAGTTCGAACCTTGTGTTATAGAGGGACTACTTCCATTAGTTATATCTACCTGAAAGGACCTTATGAGAGCTTGCATCTTTTCAGACTTAGAGAACAATGAATGCCTTTAACAGTGAAGTTTTCACAGGCTATGCAAACAGCTGCCAGAGTTCATATACTCTTATACCCCCTCTCCCATTAAAGGACTGTGCCTAAACTGTGATAAATTAGAATGTTGCCATTTATTATGTATCATTCATTAAAAACTAATTAGAGACAGAAAGAGGCATTTCTCCATTTTTCAGTGGGGGTTTTATTTTATCCCATGTAGTAAGTGATTATTATTTGGTCTATATATGGCTGTTTCATACTACAATGAATTACCTATATTAAAGTAATAATACTGTATGTTCTCATAGCCTTTGTTCTAATGTAAAAGCACAATTAATCATTCTAAGACCACAATGAGGTAGTCGTTCCCATATTTCTTATATATTAAGTGATTTCTGCTGTTATCCAACCAGAAGTAATAGAGTTAAAAGTAGAAGTATGAAACATTATTATTTTTCTCACCCCGTGGTTATATAAAATATAACCATTCTCATTCTATAAATTGGGATAAATATATATTTTATAACTCAGAAAATTTCTGAAATACCTATACTTCTATTTACTAGGAAATCTATGAAAAACTATAATAAAGTTTATTGTTAGTTTATTATATACAGTGGTTATTTCTTTTTTCACAGTGACAGGATAAACATTTTCCTACTATTTAAAATTTTACCTTCTGGGGGGCTTGATAAGTAAGATGTATAAACTATTGACAGTTTTTCTAATTGAGATGAACTGAATAAATACATGAAATGAGATTAGAGTTTATTTGCAAAGCACTTTCACATATATTAAGTGCTAGTATATTGCTATGGTTGCTTTGATTGTAGTTGAACAACAGAGATAAGTAATAGAAGAAAAACAGTATTTATACATATAAATAGAATGAGGAAAGTAAGAAACTCAAGACAAGAATAAATCCTTGTTTTGTGTAAATAGAAGACTGAAAATAAAGCAAATAAGAAGAATAAGATAGAAAGGGGATTAGAAATTTCTAGACATAAAAATATTAACAAATAAGAGGAATAAAAACAGTACATTAAAGAAACTTTCAAGATAAATGGGAATGAAGATGTTAAGCAGAATTTAACCTAATGTTTTATACATCCATTATTTTCTTTAAGCTTTTGTGGGGTAGCAGAAGAGCATGATCTTTTCCAAAAGTGTTCACAGCACAGTAAAATTTCTATAAGCTTTGTACATTATCACTCTAATCCTCCCATTATCAACACTCCTGTGTGGTTTCTGTCAAGAGTTATTGCCCTTGTTTGATGGAGAAGCTGAATCACAGTGGAGATCACTGACTTTGTCAAGGTCAATGGTGAGTCAGGGACGGAAATAGAACCTAGAGTTTTTTTTTTACTCTAAGTATTGTGGCCTCTTTATACCCATTTCTCTGTCTATTGTTATCTTGGATTTCCTAGAGCTCCTGTTCTATTTAGACACCATTCAAGGGATTTAGATAACACAAGTACCTGAAGAGCCATGTTTCAAGAATATTTCATTGCTAAACATTGTTCCACTCTAAAAACATTAGGATACTTGTTACCTTTTCTTTGTACCTCTTATTTTTTGTATTGGTATTTTTTAACATATTTTGTTTAATCACTTTTTAACACATTGTTCACATTCAACCTTATTTAATGTGCACAATGTAGAATAACATACCCCCTCCCCCCCAAAAAAATAAAAATAATTAAATCTAGTAGATTCATGAATTCTAATCCTTTCCTTGGTGTTCTTAGTTTCCTTATTTACCAGAAGATAGTTTCAGAGATCTTATTTTTTCCCAAGTTTGTGGGCCCAGTGTTTGATTGATCTTCACTTTAATTTTTAAACAAAATGATAGAAATGCATAAACATGCATACATACATAGATATACCACACACATGCATGTATTAACATGAGTATTAGTCCTTTTTAAATGTTTAGTTTTCCCTAATTTTCTCATACTCTGTAATTCATTTTGGATGTGTTCTTTTATAAAAGAGTAAAAATTATACCCAAGATATAGTGATAGTTTATGGAGTTACCAGTCTCGTAGTTCAAATTCCTTAGTGTGTATTAGACAATGAAAACACTGATTTCCTTCACTCCTTTAAATTTCTTTGTGCTAGGGTCAAACCGCTTTAAGGAATATAGTGCTGTTATTTAATGCTGCCTTTTCGAAATATTGAAAGAATGTTTTTTTTTTTTTTCCTGGAATTTAAAGATACAGTTGGCTTATGATCAAGTAATTTGTTTTTCTTATGTTCTCCCTTTTGGATTTTGATTAAGCATGAACAAAAGTTTTACTATCTGTCACCAGAAATAAAAATTTCAACACAAATAAGTTTTTGTGAAATTTTCTTAGGCTATCACCAGCCTAAGTATATAAATTTCCAGAGATTGAGAGGTTGAGAGAAGCAAATTATTGTCACCGCTAACTTTTTTTCTGATAGAACAAACTCTTGTTTTTCTAACTACTATGCAATATACTAACATTTTATGCAAATTATTTTTTTAAAGCTCACCTTCGAACAAAAGACACATTGTTTTTAAAAATGTATGTAGCTCATTTTATTTAAATTTTGAAAAAAATCCTCTGACTCTATAACATAGTATTATAGTTTTACCTAGCTGGCAGTGAAAAACATAAAATTGTTCTCAAGCATTATTTATCTTTTTTTCTTGGCTGTGGTGCCAAATAAAACCTAAGCTTCAGTATAATCAGAACAATCCATGAAAATAATTATCTGAGAACATTTCATGTGCAAGACAGCACTAGAGGGCGCTCTTCAGCAGGTTGCTAGAGACAGTCTTAGTGGTATCAGAGCCTGGCTTGGTGATGGAGGTAAAGATTTGAGGAGCTGGGGAGTAGGGGTGGGGTGGGGAATGGCATTTAACCTTTTATAAGATCTGTTCTTCCCAAAAGACTGGAAAATCATCAATGTCAATGAAACTATTATGTCTCTTAAAACACATGTTTAGAATTTTCCATGAAGCATGTGTTTCTTAGAGATGAATAATCTTAGTTACCTCTGTGTGTCTCCCCTCTTTACATAAACTAAGGGTAACATTTATTACTTTATTTTGTTTTTAAAATTAAGTATTATAAGGTTATTACCCCTGTGTTTCTGTTTATATCAATAGCAGATAGAAAAAATAATAAATTTTAGTACTTCATTTCTGAAAAAAAAAAGTGTATTTTTTCAAAACCAGTAGCTGGGACTGCAGGCATGTGCCGCCATGCCCCACTAATTTTTAATTTTTTTTTTCCCAGAGATGAGCGTCTCACTACGTTACCTAGGCTGGCCTCAAGTGATCCTCCTGCCTCCACCTCCAAAAGTGCCGGGATTGATTACAGGCATGATCCACCATGCCCGGCCTAGAATTTATGAAAAACAATTTTTTGTTTAACTTTTGCTTTTCAAAGTGTTAAAAGAAAATGAAAAGACAAGCCACAGAGTAGGAGAAAATCTTTTCAAAACACATAGCTGGTAAAGGACTTCTAACCAGAGCATATAAAAACTCTTATAACTCAATAATAAAAAGATAATAAACACTTTTTAAAATGGGAAAAAGATTTGAATAGATATTTCATCAAAGAAGATATTCAGATGACAAGTAAGCATAGGAAAAAAGTTCAACATCATTAGTCATTAGGGAAATGTCAGTTAAAACCCACAATGAAATACCACTCCTACCCTCAGTTCTTTAGGGATGGACTAAATGGCTGGTATCATTGTTTACAAAAGTATCTTGTGCTTAGTGGAGCTTATGTTGAGAAATAATGTTTATATTTTTTTATCTTTCAATTCCATTTTTCTGTGAGCATTTTAAAGTCTCCTTGTAGATGCAGCTTAGTATTTTGCCAAAGTCTCCAGGGCAATAGATCTCAAAGTATGGGCCAGAATCTCCTGGAGGTGGTGTCTTTGGTATCTTTTAGGGGTCTGCAAATTTAAAACTATTTCATAATAATACCAGGACATATGAGTTCAAAACTATTTTTATAATTATACTAAGATGTTATTTGCCTTTCTACACTCATTCTCTCAGTAGTGTACAATAGAGTTTTCCAGAGGCCATATGACATATGATACTGCAATAAGTAGAATTCAGAAGCAGACACAAAAACCCAATGTCTTCTATTAAGCCATAAAATAAGAGAATTGCCAAAAAAAAAAGTAAAATAGTGCTACTATTCTCACTAATATTTTTATTTTCATAAAATATAGCTATTTTCATAAATATATGCTATATGCATGACTTTTATGTTTGAACTGATAAATATTTTAGAAAATTATTAGTTTTAATTTTTAATATACTAAATATTAATATTTCTACATAAATAATATCTCTTTGGACTCTGCAGTTTTTGAATGTGAAGAGGTTCTAAGATCACAAAGTTTGAGAACTGCTGCTCTTGGGAATCACTAGGTAGTTTCTTTATTTCTTTCTCATTGGATCTCCCTCCTCTTGGGTACCCTGCATAAATTCCAGGTAGTTTGTCCTCCCTAAACTTTTGTCTCTCTCTCCTCAACTACAGGAAACTGCCATGCACTTGTGGTTTGCCCTACCTAGACTGTGCTCTGGAAAGTGCCTCCAGACAGAAACTGGAGTGATTGTGGGGATTGCCTTATTTATTGTCTTTTTCAGTCATCATTCAACATATAAACCCAGCTTTTTCATATATTTTGTCCAGTTTTCCCACAGTCACCCCAGCTTTCTGTCTAGAGGCACTTTATAGACCACAGCCTAGGAAGTGGAAACCAAGCAGAATATGAACATAAGGCACATCTGATACTTGTAACTCCGTTGGTCATTCAAGATGTTTGTGAAATGCTTTTAGATAAAACCCCTAATTTAATTCTCATAAGAATACTACAAGTGGGAACTACAATATTTCCCATTTTACTAGAAAAGAAACAAAAATTTTATGAATGCAGATTACAGTTAGGCTAGAATCTGAGCCCAAGTAGTCTAAGTTCAGAGAATTAAACTCTATACTATAGTGTCTTCCATTGATTAAACTGGTGTTTGTTGAATGCATATTATATGCCAGGCACAATTCTAAATACCAGGGGCTACAGCAGTAAACAAAACAGACAAAATTCATCTCCTTCTGGAGTTTATATCTTAGTAAGGAGAGACAAGGAATAAATTAGAGAAGTAAATCATATTTCTGTTAGGTAAGTATTCTGGAGAAAAAGCAATAAAGGAAGATATGGAACATTGCTGAGATGGGAAGTATAGTCAGTTTTAAATAGGGTATTCAGGAAAGGCTTCAGTGGCAAAGTGACATTTGAAGGAAGTGAAGGTGAATTTTAAGAATATCCAGGGATATACCAGGAAATAGGTGTGGTGTATGCAAAGGTTATGAGGTAGGGGTGTGCTAAGCAATCTTGAGGAGGCCAGCATGCAGGAGTAGAGAATGCAAGCAAAAGAACAGTAGCAGGCAAGATCATTAAAGTAATGGAGAGTCTGATTGTATACAGCCCTGTAGAATCTGGTTTTTACTCTGAATGAGATGAGACCTCACTGGAGGTTTTAAGCAGAGGAGGGACATGAACAAATTTCTGTGTTATGCTAAAAAATACACGGTGTTAGGGGATAGGAGACAGGTGGCATGAAAACAGGGAGTCTAGTTAGGAGGCTATTGCAATAATCCAGGCAAATCATGATAATAGCCATGAAGGTAGTGCAAAGTGGTTTGTTTTCTTAATAAGCAATAATAGTTATTGTATGACAGTGACATTATTTTTTTCTGTCATTTGTATTAAAAGCCTTAAATTATACTTTTTTCATCATACATCATCTGTCAGTAATTAGGATAGTCTTTGAAATCCTCTATGTCAGGTATTATTTCTTTCTTTGTTAATATTTAACAAATTTGGCATATTTTAAAATGGTCACACAAAATAAAAGTTTCATTACACCGTTATATCCATAAACAGTTAATCACATGCTGATGCTCACTTTACACATATGCCATTTTGGCTGATGCACTCACCCCATGGAACTCATTGTTCATTGTTTGCAGACATTGCCTGAGGACCCATGTCTTTTTCTGAGGATTAACTTCGTAAAGCACAGCTTGTCCCTTCTTACCATGTGTACATGGGAATTATCTGCCTTAAAGCTATAGCTTTCTCTGAGACCCTATGGGGAATGAGACAGCTCCCTCTGTTTAAGTTTACAAGAGAAACCTGACATCCATGGTCGTTCTTCAGAAACAATACCTTTATCCTGATATCTATTTTTTCCCCCGGGGACAAGCAAGCAAGTTCAGCCTTGCCTTAAAGGGCAAAATGGAGAAAACAAATAGAAAACAAAGGAAAAAAATCTATGGTCTTCAGTTATCTATGGACATTTGGCTTATCCAGTTGTTAACAATTGGCTTTGAGAGCTCATAATAACAGCTCCTAGAATTACAGTTTTAGTCTGTGCTTTTTATTTTCACTGAAGTGAATTTATCTTTGTCATATTGAGTTGAAAACTGAAGACACAAGAAATTGGTCTCAAACCTACTAATTTACTAAACCTACTAAATTACTGTCTTAATTAACACATCTTCTTTTATAATATTTCTTTACACCTTGGGCCAAGATAGTAAAAGAACTGGGTTTTAGTCCTGTTACTCATTTGGGGTTTATTTTTTGAGACTTCGCACAGATTAATATTAGTTGCTCTTGGGGTTTGGAAGTGTAGAAATACAGAATCTGAGTCCTAGTAAATTCTTTCAGAATAGCAACAACTTTTAGCTATTGTTTTCTGCAATAGATTTTTAACTTAACAAGACTATAGGTGAAGATCTTGATGTTATAATTTTTACTGTTTGAGTCACAAAGCAGTATCTTTCTATCTTAGACCTGGGTTATTTGGTTTTTGTTTTTTTTTAAGCTGTTAGATTTTTGCCTTATTAAATTCTGCATTGATTAAATGGACTTAAACATAGTTACTTTTCTGCACTGAAAATTAAGAAAGACTACAAATAACATTGTAACAATATATAATTGCCACACTGAAAATATCCTACTATTCTAACTCCTAGTAACAGGGGGATTGAGAAGTGCATTGTGGTGCTCTATGTTATCAATCAAGAAAACATCCTAGTATCCCTTTAATAACATGTTATGAAGCATTTATTTTTTTTGATAGTTTTAAAACATTTATTTTTTACTCTTAGTAACAATTTCTAAAACTATTTTGTTATGTCAGGTGATCCTCTATTTCATTTCATTTCATCATGTATATTTTGTGTTTACTACTTTCAAGCTTCAAAAGATGCCCCTAATTCTGGGATTTTATAAATCAGTTTTTATTCCATCTAGAACCTCCATTACTCTCAGCTTTCTAGACTGAGACATCTTAATTATGTTTGTCTTCCCCTTCCTTAACCTCCTTGAGTTTAGTGACATTTAATATTATATTTTTAAGGTTTCCGATCAAAACATAGAATATCAAGCATGAGCACATCATGGTTTCATGTAAGAAGTTACTTTGTGAATTCATTCTTATATAGTATGCCTTTCCAGTGATGCCAGGATTTTGTTTTTTGATTATAATAATTTTGGCTGTTCTGACACACTAAGTCAAACTCTTCAGGAAACACTTAGTAACTCCATACGAAGAAAACCACTCATTAACATAATGATTTTTTTTTTTTTTTTTTTTTTTTTTTTTTTTGAGACAGTCTCGCTCTGTTGCCCGGGCTAGAGTGAGTCCCTTGGCGTCAGCCTAGCTCACAGCAACCTCAAACTCCTGGGCTTAAGCGATCCTACTGCCTCAGCCTCCCGAGTAGCTGGGACTACAGGCATGTGCCACCATGCCCGGCTAATTTTTTCTATATATATATTTTTAGTTGGCTAGATCATTTCTTTCTATTTTTTAGTAGAGACGGGGTCTCGCTCTTGCTCAGGCTGGTCTCGAACTCCTGAGCTCAAACGATCTGCCCGCCTCGGCCTCCCAAGTGCTAGGATTACAGGCGTGAGCCACCGCGCCCGGCCTGAATTTTTTTTTTTTTTTTTTTGCCTCTAAAAGTTAAATCACTTTTATTACTTAATGTTTTTCTCAGGTTTTTTTTTTTTTCCCCTGACATTCATTCTTTGTCTTCTAGCCTGTAGATTTAGTGCTTTGAATTTTTACATTTTAACATTTTTTACATTTTATCTAACCAATTTAGCTAATTTAGTAGATAAAACATTTAAAATAGCATTATAATTACATATCTACTTATTTACATCCAATATTCACAAAGTAAATTTCCTTAACACCTCCCATCTTAGAAAAACTTTGGAAGAGAATATTTCAGGGAATAGTGACTTTTGTTGTTTTATAGCGTGATTTGCCTTAATATACGGGTACCTTTATTTGAAAGATAAAGTACTCCTCAACCGATAACCAAACATTGTTTTTAGTTATGTTCAGTTACAGTATCAACTATGTGTTCACTTTATTCTCTATATTTATTTTTATTTTTATTATACTGGCAGTGTTCACTTCTGATATGCAAGTAACTGTTTTTGTATGGATAAGAATTGGGGGAATGAGGGAACTTATACACCAAAAATGGTTGAGTTTTTCTTTCTCATGAAGAAACCTTGGAATCTTGCTCTACAAAGAAAGCATCTAAGGTGTGTGACACCAGCAAGATGACAGAAGAGGAGGTTCTCTTATACCCTGTGGAAACACCAATTTCATAACCATCCATGGGTGAGAATACCTTTGTGGGAGCCACGAAGTCAGCTGAGAGGTTCAGCACACTGGTGGAGCAAAAAAATCTGAGATTGGATACACTGAAGAGGGTAAGAAGAGCAGTTTGATTTTACCCATGTCACTCCTCCCCAAAGTAGCAGAGCTTGGTGTCAAAAGAGGCTCCCCTGGTCCACAGTTTCTCCCATGGGAGAAAATGAGAGCAAAGTGAGAGCCTGGGTTACCCAGCCTTGCAGGATGCTGCCCAATAATCTCACTTCATCTTGCCGTACCCGTAACACCAAGGGTTTCTGCATGGCTGAATCCTCTAGGGACAGCTAGGAACAGGGAAAAGGGACAGGAGCTCACAGCAACTGGCATGCAGTTCTCAGCATCCAGCCACAGATTTGGTTAACTGGCTCGTGGACTCTACCAAGAGACCTACCTGCAAATCCTGCAAGACAACTTTCCCACATACCCTCCCAACAAGCTGTTGTGTGCTGCTATTAATAGAACCACATTCCCCTCCCCCCACATAAATGGCACCTCATGCATGTTGCACGGCCTGTGCAAGCTCCCACAGACAGCACATGGATCTCAACAGCAGGTGCATATCTTAGCAGCCACCTCAACTGTACTGGTTTGTGAGAAGGCACACAGCCTTAAACGTTTTAGGGCACTGCCCTAGGGAAAATAAACAAGAGGCTTTCAGCACCAGGTCTGGCTTTGTAGGATCAAAAGAAAGCACACAATACTAAGACTTCCCCACTAAGAGGGAACAAGAGGAGTAGAGCAGGTGCATCAATAGTAAAAGTCTGAGAAACCCTCAAAATCTCTACCTGGGCTCACTGGTGAAGGTTTTTCCCTTGAAGGCAGTCAATAAAGACTGGAGGAATTGACTGTTTCATCAGATGTAACAACAACACAAGGCTTCAAGGAACATGAAGATTCAAGGAAATACAGTACCACTAAAGAAACGAAATAAAGCTCCACTGTCTAGACTAAAAGAAATGGAGATCTATAAAGGGACTGACAATAAATCCAAAATAATCATTTTAAAGAAGCTCAGTGAGCTACAAGAGAACACAAATAGACAGTGAAATGCAGTTAGGAAAAACAATGCTTGAACAAAATTAGGAGTTCAACAAAGAGATAGAAACCATAAGAAAGAACCAAACAAATTCTGGAGCTGTATAATAAAAGTCTGAACTGGAAAATTCAAGGAAGACCTGCAACAGCAGACTCAATCAAGCAGAAGAATCAGTGAACTCAAAGAGAACTCATTTGAAATTACCCAGTCAGAAGAACAAAAAGAAAAAAGAATGAAAAAGATGAAAAAAGTGTACGGGACTTATGGGACACCATCAAGTGGGACAATATATACATTATGGGGTTCCCAGAAATAGCAGAGAAAGGTAAAAATTTTTAAAAGATATAATGACAGAAAATTCTCAAATATGAGGAAGGAAATAAGCATCCAGATACATGAAGCCCGAAGAACTCCAAATAGGTTGAGTGTAAGTAGGTCTTTGCTAAGGCACATTAAAATCAAATTATCAAAATTCAAAGACAAAGAGAATTTTGAAAGCAAAAAGGGAAAGGTGACTTGTCACATACAAGGGACTCTTGGTAAAACTGTCAGCAGATTTCTCAGTAGAAACCTTGCAGACTAGAAACGGGATGGTATATTCAAAGTGTTGAAAGAAAAAAACCTGCCAAACAAAAACATTCCTGACACAGCTATCCTTCAGAAATAAGGGAGAGAGAAAGACTTTTGCAGACAAACAAAAGCTGAGGTCTAGTTTTTCACTTGTAAGGCAGCTACAAGAAATGCTAAAGGAAGTTCTTCAAGTTGAAATGAAAGGATACTATTAGCATCATGAAAACATATGAAGGCGTAAGACGCAGTGATAAAGATAAATATGTAGTCAAATTAGAAAATTCTAATGCTGTAATGGTGCTATGTAAATCACCACCATTTTACTTTTATTTTATTTAGTATTAAGGTGAAAAGACCAAAGTATTTAAAGTAACCTGCTACAATAATTTGTTAATAGATACACAGTATAAAAATATATAAACTGTGACATCAATAACATAAAATGTTGGTGGGGAGAATAAAAGTGAAAAGGTTTTGTATGTGATCAAAATTAAGTTGTTATCAGCTTAAAATACACTGTTACAACAGTAAGATGTTTTATGTAAGTCTTATGGTAGTCATGAAGCAAAACTGGTATTAAATACATAAAATATAAAATTATGGAATCAATGCATACCACTACAAAAAGAAATCACAAAGGAAAGTAGCAAGAGAGTAAGAAAAGAACTGCAAAAGAGAAACAAAAGTTAACAAAATGGCAATAGTAAGTTCTGACCTATTAATAATTACTTTAAATGTAAATGGATTAAATTCTCTAATCAAAAAACAGAATGACCAAATAAATTAAAAAACAAGATCTGTCTGTATTCTGCCTCCAAGAAACTCACTTTGGCATTAAGGAGACACATAGGCTGAAAGTGAAGGAATGGAAAAAGATATTTCATGCAAAAATAACCAAAAGAGAACAGGGTGGCTATCTGTCACAAAAAATAATGTCTCTGGAAAATGGTAAAGGGGTCAGTTCATCAAGAGGATATAACATTTGTAAATTTATATGCATTCAACTTTGGAGCACCTAAAAATAGCAAATATTAACAGAGTCAAAGGGAAAAGTAGACAGCAATTTAATAATAGTAGGGGACTTCAATACTCCACTTTCAACAGCAGATAGATCATCTAGACAGAAAATAAATAAGGAATGGTGGACTTGAACAAATGGATCTAACAGACATGTACAGAACATTTCCATCCATTAGCAGCAAAATACCCATTCTTCACTCTTCTCAAGTACACTCAGAACATTCTCAAGGATAGATCATATGTAGGTCACAAAACAAATCTTAAACAATTTAAGAAGACTGAAATCATATCAAGTATCCTCTGACCACAAATGTATAAAAGTATTAATAGAAACAGGAGGAAAACTGGAAAATTCACATATATGTGAAAAGTAAGCAGGACACTCTTGGACAACCAAAGGCTCAAGAAGAAATCAAAAGGGAAGTCAAAAAATATCTTGAGACAAACAAAAGTGGTAACACACATACAAAAATGTAGGTGAAGCAGTAGAAGTTCTAACAGGGAAGTTTATAGCAATAAATGTCCTACATTAAGAATAAAGAAAGATCACAAATAAACGGCCTAATTTTAGACCTCAGGAAACTAGATACTCAGTGGTGAAAGGCTGAACGTTTTTCCTCTAATATCAGGAACAAGACCAGGATGTCCGCTCTCACCACTTCTATTTCACACAGTCCCTAAAGTCCTAGCTAGAGCAATTAGGCCAAAAAAAAAAAAAAAAAAAAATCCAGATCAGAAATAGAGAAGTAAAATTGTCTCTCTTTGAAAACAATCAACAAAACAAATCATCTGACTTGATCTTATGTAAAGAAAACCCTAAAAACTCCACCCACCAAAAACATTGTTAGATCTAATACATGAATTGAGTTTGCAGGATACAGTATCAGTTGTGTTCCTATCACTAAAAACAAACTATCTAAAAAAATTTAAGAAAACAATTCCAGTTACAGTAGCATCAAAAAGAATAAAATACTTAGGTATAAATTTAACCAAGAAAGTAAAAGAGCTGTATACTGACAGCTATAAAAAGCTGATGAAAGAAATTGAAGATGACAGAAATAAATGGAAAGATGTCCTCTGTTCATGCATTGCAAGAATTAATATTGTTAAAATATCTATACTACCCAAAGCAATCTAAAAGTTCAATGCAATCCCTATGAAAATTCCAATGGCATTTTCTCACAGAAATAAAAAATCCCAAAATTCATATGGAAGCAGAAAAAGCTGCAAATAGTCAAAGCAATGTTGGGCAACAAGAACAAATCTGGAGGCATCACACTTCCTGATTTTGAATTATATTACAAAGCTATAGTAATCAAAACAGAATATTAATGGCATAAAAACAGGCACATAGACAAATGGAATAGAAACAAGAGCCCAAAAATAAACCCACACATATACAGTTAACTAATTTTTAATAAGAGCACCAGGAATACACAATGGGGAAAGGATTCTGTTCAAGAAACGGTATTAGGAAAACTGGATATCCACAGGAAAAAGAATGAAATTGGACCTTTATACTACACCATACACAAAAATCAACTGAAAATGATTTAAAAAGAAAAAAAAAACATAATACCTGAAACCATAAAACTCCTAAAAGATAACATAGGATAAAATCTCCCTGAAACTGCTCTTGGCAATGATTATTTGGATATGGCACCAAAAGCACAGGCAACAAAAGCAAAAATAAACAAGTGGGACTACACCAAAGTAAAAAACCTTCTGCACAGCAAAGGAAACAATCAACAAAATTAAAAGGTGCAGCCTACGGATTGGGAGAAAATATTTGCAAACCATATGTCTGATAAAGGGTTAATATCCAAAATACACAAGGAATTTGTACAACTGGATAGCAAAAAACAGAAATTAACCTGAATTAAAAATGGGCAAAGGACCTGGAGAAACATTTCTCAAAAGAAGACATAAAAATGGCAGTATATGAAAAAATGCGCAACTTCACTAGTCATCAGGAAAATGCAAAGCAAAACCTTAATGAGATAATTACCTCATAGATGTTAAGATGACTATTATCAAAAAGACAAGGGATAACAGGTGTTTGTAAGGATATGAAGAAAAGGGAACACTTGTATATTCGTGAAAATGTAAATTAGTACAGCTGTTACAGGAAATAGCATGGAAGCCTCTCAAAAACTTAAAAACAGAACTATCATGTGATGCAGCAATCCTACTTAAGGGTGTATATCTAAAGGAAATAAAATCTGTCCCCAAGAGATATTTGCACTTCCATGTTTGTTGCAGTATTATTCACAATAGTCAGGATATGGAAACAATCTAAATGTCCATTAACAGATGAATAGATAAAGAAATTGTGGCATATACATACAAGGGAATATTATTGATCTTTTAAATAAAAGGAAATCCTGTCACTTGTGATAACATGGATAGACTTGGGTTGCATTAGGCTAAGTGAAATAAGCCAGTCACAGAAGGACAAATACTGTGTAATCTTACTTATATGCGGACTCTAAAAAAGTTGAACTTACAGAAGCAGAGAATAGAATGGTGGTTGGCAGGGCTGGGAAGAGGGGGAAATGGGGAGGTGTTGGCTAAAGGGTACAAAATTTCACTTATACAAGATAAGTAAATTCTGGCGATCATACAGCATAGTGCCTATGTGTATAGTTAACAATATTATATACCTAAAATTTGCTAGGAGGATAGGTCTTATGTCAAGTGTTCTCACCACACACACACACACACACACACATACACACACAATCGATAATAATAATAAAGTGGGTGGGTGGAAACTTTGGGAAGTCATGGATGTGTTTCTGGCCTTGATGGTGGTGATGGTTTCTCAGGTATATACTTATTCTAAAACTCATTGAGATGCATACATTAAAATTGTGCATCTTCTTATATTAATATATCAATGATACCTCAATAAAGGGTATTGTTTAAAAAAAGAAAGCATCTAATATAATCAAATGGCTTTTCTGTGTTGGATATAATTTCATAGAATTTCAGGTATTACTTAAAAATTGGTGGAGTGATGGGCCGGGGCATCAGTGGTTTGATTTTTGCATACAAAACTACTTAGTGCTTTAGCTTCTGTACAGGTACAAAGGATTTGAGTCATAATTTTTATTTGACTCACAATGTGTCTCTGTCCGATCTGCAAGTAGAACTTCAAGCTCAGTTTTATAGAAACCAAATGACTGTTTATATTTGAAGGCAAGGAATAGAAAGAGAGAGAATTCCGAATTGGTGTATCCAGAACACATAGAAACTTATGACTTTCGCAAAGTCAAAGATAGATGACTTCCTCCAGCATTTAAAATTATGAACACCTTTAGGTTTGGGCCAGTCATTCTCATAAAGAATGAAAAATAATTCATCTTCCATTCTAGTTAGTGTATAAAAGAAAGCCATATCATCAGTTTCCTCAAGAAAGAGCCAATGTTTCATTAATAGCATCCTATTACCTCAAATTCTAGAATGACTAAAGATAGGCAGATTATAGTCTCTGTTTCTCTCAGAGGATATATAGACTAAAGTTTTATCCACTTAAAGCTTTTATTCTCTTAAAATCATCTTCTACACTGGATTGAAATACAATTTTACAAGAGAAAGAGCTCACAATTTCTAACTGAGGAATGATTATGGATAGAAAGAGCTCATAATTTTAATTTTCAAAAGGGATTGGGGAAAGAAGGTGATACTATGGAAAGAATATTGATATAGGAGATGAGAGACCCAAGTTTTAATCTTGATTCTGTTATTAACTACCTGTGTGAACTTGGATCAATCGCTTTACACCTTTAAATCCCAGTTGCTTTCTCTCTAAAGAATTAGATTAGATGACCTGATCACTAATGTATATGATTCTGAAAGGAAGGGAGAGATATCTTTCATTGAAATGATAAAGACGTTTTTATCTAGTAAGAAAAAAGTCAGAAGAAAATAAAGTGAGTTATCTGGGTATTCTAGATCTAACTTCTATTAACTTCCAAGTAAGCATCCATAAAGCCCTTGCATTCTCTGCGCTTTGCAAAACTCTTTTCTTTATAATAGATGGAGGTAAAAGGATCAAAGAGAAGTATACTTTTGTTCACTGAAGGCTTTTGGCACATGCATCAGCTTCTGTTGGTGTGACATAGCTGGCTACTTTGTCCTATCCTGCTAGTCTGGAAATTCGTAGCTAACTTAGGGATTTTATAAAGCATTTGCACTCTCCATTCTTTATCAATCACTGACAGACTCATTGTTTTATAATGTACTTCTCAGCAAGCTGTTTGCGACTCATCGCCTGCCTTGCTTTATAGTCTATAAATATTTAATTCTTTAATAAACTGCTTATATGTAATATAAAATGACTGATGCTATTCCCTCTCCCCTCTTTTAATAGTGCTACTATTTGCAAAACAATTCTTATTTTTTTCTAAATAGCAATATGTTTCATAAATGTTTGACTTTCCTTTTTCTAAGTAGCAATTTATTCTGGGAGGTTGGTAGAATGACAGGCAGGAAAATAGCCCCTTGCTTCTGGGAGTACAATATAACTCCTTCCTCATCTCACCCCTACCAAGCTGCAAATTGATGAGGTAAAGAAGATGGACTTTGGAATTGTGGCAGAGAGCAATCGCCTGTCTGTCTACAGACCTGGTGTGCAAAACAGCCTTTAAATCTCTAGACTAAATGTTTACAATGAGCAAATATGGTTCCCTCCTTGCTCTGACATCCTTTGTCTAGAGAAAACATAAAAGATAGTCGGGATAATATACCAATACCTTAGTGTTCCTATCTTCTTTAAAATTATGTACTTTATTTTTGAATGTTGGCTGATTTGATTTCTGTGTCATGAAATGATTTTTTAATATTTAATGACTCATTTTTAAAATTGGATAAGGCAGACGTTTACTGAGTCCTTATAGTATGTCCTGCGCAGTTGTTAGGATGTTTTCAAGCAAGCTACCGTTATTTTTTCATGATATTTCAATACAATTTGTGAAACCCTACACATTGTGAACTCCCTTGGGAGGGCAGGAAGTAAGAATTGGAGAATCCAGAAGAAATAACATTTCTTCAGTGCTACAATTAACCAGGTACATTTGATCTTGGAAAAAACATGGGGAGAGTGTGGGTAGAACATTTGTTTACAAGTTAAAAAGTCTTGATTTGTATACTACTTCCATTTCCATTAGCTATTAATTTAAGCTTATCACCTAGTGTTTCTTATCTATAATATGGGTATAGAAATTACACAGTTTATATAAACACCTGGCATATACAGGCGTACCTTGTTTTATTTTATATTGCTTTATTGTGCTTACAGATTGTGTTTTTTTACAAATTGAAGGTTTGTGGCAATTCTGTGTTGAGCAAGGGTGTCGGTGACATTTTTCCAATAGCATGTGTTTACTTTGTGTCACATTTTGGTAATTCTCACAATATTTAAATATTTTTCTTTATTATTATATCTATTATGGTGATCTGTGATCAGTGATCCTTAATTTTACTGTTATAATTGTTTGGGGGCATTGTAAACCATGTCTAAATAAGATGGCAAACTTAATTGATAAATATTGCATATGTTCTGACTGTTCCACCCACTGGCCATTCCCCTATATCTTTCCCTTTGCTCAGGCCTCCCTATTCCTTGAGACACAATAATATTGATATTAGGCCAATTAATAACCCTACAGTGGCCTCTCAGTGCTCACATGAAAGGAAGAGTCACAGATCTCTTACTTTAAATTAAAAACTAGAAATGATTAAGCTTAGTGAGGAAGGCATGTCAAAAGCCAAGATAGCTCAAAAACTAGACCTCTTGCTCCAAACACTTGGCCAAGTTGTGAGTGCAAAGGAAAAGATCTTGAAGGAAATTAAAAGTGCTATTCCAGTGAACACATGAATAATAATAAAACAAAACAGCCTTATTGCTGATATGGAGACAGTTTTATTGGTCTGGATAGATCAAACTAGCCCTAACATTCCCTTAAGCCAAAGCCTAATTCAGAAAAAGGCCCTAACTCTCTTCAATTCTGTGAAGGCTGAGAGAGGTAAGGAAGCTGCAGAAGAAAAATTTGAAGCTAGCAGAGGTTGATTCACAAGGTTTAGGGAAAGAAGCCATTTCCGTAACATAAAAGAGCAAGGTGAAGCAGCAAATGCTGATGTAGACGCTGCAGCAAGTTATCCAGAAGATCTAGCTAAGATCATTGATAAAGGTGGCTACACTAAACAACAGGTTTTCCATGTAGACAAAACAGCCTTTTATTGGAAGAAGATGCCATCTAAGACTTTCATAACTAGAGAGGAGAAGTCAGTGCCTGGCTTCAAAGCTTCAAAGAGCAGGCTCTCTTGTTAGGGACTAATGCAGCTGATGACTTTAAGTTGAAGCAATGCTTATTTGCCATTCCAAAAATCCTGAGGCCCTTAAGAATTATGCTAAATCTACTCTACTTATGCTCTAGAAATGGAACAACAAAGCCTGGATGACAGCACATCTGTTTATAGCATGGTTTACTGAATATTTGAAGCTCACTGTTGAGACCTCCTGCTCAGAAAAAAAAGATTCATTTCAAAATATTACTGCTCATTGACAATGCACCTGGTCACCCAAGAGCTCTGATGTGATGTACAAGAACATTAATGTTCTTTTCATGCCTGCTAATGCAACATCCTTTCTGCAGCCCATGGATCAAGGAGTCATTTCAACTTCTAAGTCTTATTATGTAGGAAACACATTTTGTAAGGTTATAACTGCCATAGATAATGATTCCTCTGACAGAGCTGGGCAAAGTAAATTGAAACCCCTCTAGAAAGTATTCACCATTCTAGATGCCATTAAGAACATTTGTGACTCATGGGAAGAGGTCAAAATATCAATATGAACAGGAGTTGGAAGTTGTTTCCAACCCTCTTGGATGACTTTGAGGAGTTCAAAACTTCAGTGGAAGAAGTAACTATAGATATGGCAGTGGAAATATCAAGAGAACTAGAATTATAAGTGAAACCTGAGGATGGAACTGAATTGCTACAATCTCATGACAAAACTTGAATGGATAAGGAGTTGCTTCTTATGAATGAACAAAGAAAGTGATTTCTTAAGATGGAATCTGGTCCACCCTGAGATGGTATCTGCTGTGAACGTCATTGAAATGACTACAAATGTTTTAGGATATTACATAAATTGAGTTGATAAAGCAGTGGCAGGGTTTGAGATAATTGACTCCAATTTTGAAAGAAATTCTGTGGGCAAAATGCTCTCAAATAATGTCACATGCTATAGAGAAATCTTTTGTGAAAGAGTCAATCAATATAGCAGACTTCATTGTTGTCTTATTTTAAGAAATTGTCACAGCCACCCAGCCTTCCGCAACCACCACCCTGATCAGTCAGCAGCCATCAACCTCAAGGTGAGACCCTCCACCCGCAAAAAGATTATGAATCACTGAAGGCTCAGATGATCATTAGTGTTTTTTAGCAACAGAGTATTTTGAATTTAGGCATTATTTTAGACATAATGCTGTTGTATACTTAATAGATTACAATATAGTATAAACATAACATTTATTAAATGTGCTGGAAAACCAGAAAATTCGTGTGACTCACTTATTGTGGTATTTGCTTTATTGCAGTTGTCTGGAACCATACGTGCAATATCTGAATAGGCTTTCAAATAATATTAGTTTTCTACCTAAATGTTCTACTCTATCTAAAGAACAACAAGATAAAGTCAGTGAATGTTGTTAATGCAAAGATGGTATTAATTTTATATAAGTAGGCCATGTAATTTCAGTTATTTATGTAATAATAGTGATGTTTAAACAATAAATACTTTAAATTGAGGCACCTTGGTTAACCAGTAGCACACATTTGTGAGGAGATTCATTAGGTTTTTTTATTCTGGAGCAGAGAGGGGTTTTTTTAATGCCAAACTGTTCAGGTCAATCTTTTATCCTTGTTCTTGTAATCTATATGCTCAGTAAGTGAGCTAATTTTCTTATACAAGTTAAAGTATTCCAGCCTCATGTTCCCTCCATGCTGTCCTACTTTATAGGATTTTATTCCTTATTTCACAGATACTTTTCCATTTTCTTTCATTCAACATTCACATTAGAAATATGCTTCCATTTTACTCTTCCTAAAGCAAAATTGCTAGTGATGTCTTTAGTATAACTTTCTGCCCTGTTTAAACATCGTAAACTTAAACCAGTTTAGATGTATCCTAGGGTTTTCCTAATGAGTTCCATTTCCCCTGGTTGTGCTGTCTCATTTGCTCCTGAAACATACTTCTACCTCTACCGATCTCTCTCTTCCTGACTTGATCTATGATATAAGATTAGTCATTATCTCATATCTAATTATTTACTTTATATATTAAGTTTTATTGAAATGTTATGAAGGTTAATGAAAAAGAATAGAATAGCTTAATAATAGTAACATTATTGTCATCATTATATTGCTTGAGTTCTTACTCTATACTAGGTATTCTTCAGGATATGTAATTGTTTTTTTTCATTTAATCTCACTCTGCGGGGTCAGAATTCCCAATTCACAGATGAAGAAAATGATGCACAGACAAATTAAGGAGCTTGTTCAAAGTCACATAGATAATAAGTAAATAAAACTAGAATTCCAACATAGTTCCTGTTGATTCCAAAGCCTGTGCTTTGCCATGTTGCCTTTTGAGAAGTTCAGCAAAAATGTGCTGTTTTTTATTATAACATGATAGGCATGGTTTCTATCTCTATTTTAAAAGTGTCACTATTCATAGAAAAAAATTGAGTATCAGTTCCTGTTCTTATGATGCCTTTCTTTTAAAAGAAACAGTGTATGTGAAAATGCTTTGTACATTGTAAAGTCCTAGACAAATGTAAGGTATAATTATAGTAATGGTAATGAGTTTGAAGCACATTTATTATAACCCCGTTAATAGTTGTGGCATTTTTATCCCAAATACAGGTATGTCTTGCTCTGTGTGATAAAAGGTTTCCTGAAAAATTGTAAGTAATTTTACAAAAATTTTTAAACATAATACTATTTTAAATGCACAAAGGAGCTTATTAATTCTAGTTGAAACCTATAACAAAGTAAAGAATTGGTTTGTAATGTGACTAATTCCCTAATTATCTGTTTTGAATCTTAAATTTTTTAGTATTAAAGTTTTTAAAGGGGAGCATTCTTAAATAATGTTGACTGACACCCATAATCTCTTGAAATATTGCCAAAAAGACATCATGCGAAAGCTTCCAACTTATTTTTGATGCCAGGAACCATCATAATTAGAGCTATGCATTACAGAATCCCTAGGCCTGTGTTAATCCAAAACCCGAGCTATTATCCCTTCACATTGATGTCCACTAAAATGTGGGCAACCAGACACATTTCATTAGAAAAAAAATTTAAGTGCCCATCTATAAATCAGTTCATATATTTCATGTGTGCATTAAATGCATATTGCACAATAGTCAAATTTGGAAGATATCATGAGAAGCCATATGATATTTTTCTATTCTCATCTGTGTTCAGATAAGGTAACATCTGATTTTATTAAACAGTATTTTTTATGTTTTTAAAGAAGACCAATGTAAACTTTTAAATCTTCTTTGGTAATTAATTCTTAATATAGGACATCCTTCCCTTCATGAGACTAAATTCCTTATACTACATTCTTTAAGTGTATTAACCATTTATTTTAACCTTCTGAAAAACACAATTTTGTTTTTCAGAAGGTTAAAACATGAAATACATGCATTATATATGTGTCTATCTGCACATTGTAATAATTTGTTAAAAGCCATGTGTTAATCCCAAAGTTGGCAGTTTGGTTGCAGTCTCTTCCATGAGATTACATTCCTGGCCATAGACATAGCACATTCATTAGTGACAATATAATGTCAATAGGGGGCAGAATTTGATGGAAACATGATAGAAAGTATCTGAGTAAGCATAAAAATAGGATAAAAAGTAATCGCTTAATAGGAATATTCTATTATACAATTTTCTTAGTCATACAGGTAATATATTTCTAGGAATCCTGAGTGAGATGCTTAAAGTATAATAGTTCAAATTCAGTATATAATGATCATGTGGTGTCAGCTATTTAAATGCATTCTCAAAGTCTCATTCTGCTAAAAGTTTAATTTCTGATAGATTTTTGGTTTGCCTTGCTAATAGTCTGCATCCTCAGTGGGTGAAAGAAATGATAGAAAAACTAATTATATGAACTAATTTTGATTGACAGATAAACACGTCTTAGGTAGAAAAAAATTAGAATTCTTAAAAAAATTAGTCATTTAATCTTAAAGCTAACATAGCCAGGACAGATGAATATTGGACATAATATGAAAGAAATATGCCCTATAGGTTACTGGTCCAATAAGTTAGCCCCTAGCCATATGTGACTATTTAAATTTAATTAATTTAAATTAATGGACATAATCTCTAAAATGGAAGATAGTCAAGAAAAATGGAGGCCTAATACATATCACATTGCATTGTAATTGGCTTATTGCCTATATTGCAACCTATCGACACAAAGCAGGAGTGTGTGTGTCTGTTTCACTGTGTCTGGTACATAGTAGGTATGTTGGTAGGAACAAAATAAATTGTCAGGAAAGAAGGGAGGGGGAAATTTGAAGAAGAGCAATATGATTTCATAGGGATTGCTCTGGTTAAATTTAGGTAATAAATGATTATATATAAAAGATATATGGAAGAGCATATAAGTGCAAGAATTCAGGAGTTGTTTCTAGAGGAAAGTAAAAGGGAGAGACTTGCTGCAGGATTTTGATGTTCTGTTAAGAGATTACTGAAAGAGAGAGATGAGGGAGAGAGAAAATTACTCTTCAAATCCTTTTTCTCTGTCTTCTCTGTCAAAAAGAGTGACCTTCAAGAAAAGAATGGACAAAACTAACATTGCTGAGTGGGAATTGTACTTGTAAGATTAGGAACGGAGATTAAAAGGGAAGAACTAATCATTGTAATTTAATTCTCCTATCCCAGGTATATTACTTTCAAAGGTACTATGAGAATTTGCAGTTGAGGCTGAGGAACTATATCTGCAGTTGAGCTTACAGAATCAGAGTATTTTTTAGAAAATAAGCAGTTTGGGAGAGGTGCCAAAAGCCTGAATAACAGGAAAAATTATTCCCAATTTTCAAAAACATCAAGTTGTGCTTTTAAAATCAATTATTTAAAAGTTACTTTTGTAAGCACTTAGAAAAGGAAACTTTCATCACTAGGAATAAGTACAGATTCACAAAGAACAAATGTCATCACTTCCTTTTTTTGATGATATTATTTCAGAGAGATTTTATAATAAGAGTATATCTCATAATTTCAGTTTGCCTTGCCCATAATGAGAGGCTAAGAATCTGATCAGAAATCTGCTGGAAACCCAGTGGAGGTTTCAGCAGTCTCACAGTGCTGGGAAGACAAAAATTGGAGGTCAGGGTCTGTCAGGGAAATGGGACCTAGAAGAAGAGGTAAACCAGATGCAATCCGAGCCTTACAAAGACTATAATCTAGCTTCAAATTAATTCACTCTTTAAGTGAATTGAGGTAATCTGCCCTTGTTTGCCTTGCTGCCTCCCACATGATAGGGTAAATTTTCTTCAAAGGAGGAGAGTACCTTCCAGAGTCTCTAAAATTTTAGAGACAATATCTGGCATCCATTCAATACTTCCCAAGTAATAGCAAGACACAGGACCAAAAGAAAAAAAAAAAGGCAGACAGTAGAAATAGATCCACAGTGAACCACATATTGGAGTTACCAGTTATAGCTCTTTAAATAGCTCAAAAATGATAATATTTTATAAAAGAACTATAGTTTACAGAAGAAGAATTATATGAATATTCAAGAACTGAAAAATATATATAGTAACTGAAATTAAGGCATCTATAAATAGGTTTAACAGCAGACTGGAAACAGATGAAGAGAGAATTGTTGAACTGTAGGATAGTTAAGTAAAAAAATATTAAAGCCAAAGCATGAAGAGATAAAAGGCTGGAAAATAAGCTGGGTGCAGTGGCCCACAACTGTAGTCCCAGCGTTTTGGGAGGCAGAGGTGGGAGGATTGCTTGAAGCCAGGAGCTTGATATCACCATCTCTACAAAAAACTTTTAAAGTAGCCAAGTGTGGTGACACATGATTGTAGTGCTAGCTACTCCGGCGGCTGAGGTAGAAGGATTCCTTGAGCCCAGGAGTTCAAGGCAGAAGTGAGCTATGACCACCGTACCCCAACCTGGGTGACAGAGTGAGACCCTATCTCTTAAAAAAAAAAGGCTGGAAAATAAACAGCATAAAATATATGTGAGATATATTAAAAATGTCTACATTTCCCCTACAGGGAAGAGAAAGATTGCAGCAGAAGTAATGTTCAAACAGATAAGCACTAAGAATTTCCAAAAGGGAGAAAAGCTATCAAGACACAGAAATTTCAAGCAGGGTAAATACAAAGAAAATCACACCTAGGAACATCGGTAAAACTGCTGAAGATGAAAGAGGAAGAGAAAAATCTTAAGGGAAAAAAAGACATTACTTCAGAGAAGCAACAGACTGACTGACAGCCGACTTCTCAACAGAAATGATGAATTTCAAAAGACAATTGAATTACATCTTTTTAACGCTGAAAGAAAATAACTGCCAGTCTAGAATTCTGTACTCAGTGAAAATATGCTTCAAAACTGAAGATGACACAGCTTTATAGATTAACAAAACAGAGAATTTTTCAGCAAGAGACCTGACCTAAAAGAAACATCAAAGGAAGTTATTTAGGTGGAAGAAAAGTGACCTCAGAAGGAAACATGAAAATGGAAGAATGAACAAAGAGCAGTGCACAAGGTATATATGTGGGTGAGTCTGAATGACTCTTGACTGCATAATAGAGAAATGAAAATATCTTGTGAGGTTTAAAATGTGAAGAATAAAATGCATGTCAACAGTAACACAAAACATGGGAGGAGGTAAACAAAATGATACCAATCTAAGGTTCTAGGACTGTCTGGGAAGTGAGAAAAGTACTAATTTATAATAGACTGTAGTAAATCAGGGATGCATTTATATGTTTAGGATAACACTTAATAGTAAAATAACATATTACTATCAAGCTAATAGAGAAAAAAATGGAACAAGAAAAATACTTGATTAATCATAAGTAATGAAAAAATAGAACTGAAAGAACATAACTCAGAAGGAATAGGAAACAGATAATAGGGTGATATGTATATAATTCAAATTAGATAAGTAATTACATTAAATATAAATTGACTCAATTCTCCTGTTAAAAAACAAAAGTTGTCAGAATGGATAAAAGATAAAATCCAACTAGAAAACAGGGTACAGAAAAGTTGAAAGCAACAAAATAGAAAATAATCCAGCTATACCAAAATATATTAAAACAACTATATTAACATTAAAGTAGTTTTTAAGGTAAGAGATAAAGAGCATATAGCATAATTATTAAAGTATTAATCCAACAGAATGATATGGTCATTCTTAATTTATGTTGACTTAATAACAAAGCTACAAAATATATAAAGCAGAAACTAACTAAACTAAAAAAATACATACACAAACTCACATTGTGCTCCAAGACTTTAACACACCTCTCTTGGTAACCAATAGAACAAGTACACAAGCAGAGAAAAAAAAATCACTAAGAATATAGGTGAATTGAACAACGTAGTTATCAAATATAACTTAGTTAAATGTAGAACACTGCATCTAATAATGGCAAGATACATTGTTTCCAAGTGGACATTTACCAAAATTGCCATAAAGCAAGTCTCAAAACAGTGAAAAGATTAAAATCCTTCAGAGTACACTATAACCAAACAGATCAAGACAGCAATAACAAAAAGCTAAAAGTCAATAACAATAAGATAACTAAAAATTTTGTGAATCCCAAAAGATTTGGAATTTAAGCCATATACTTCTAAATAACCTATAGGCCAAAGAGGAAATTATGGTGTAAATCAGAAAGTATTTTGAATCAAATGATAATAAAAATATGACATATGAAAACCTGGGAGTTATATCTAAGGCTGTGCTTAGAGGAAAATTTATAGCCTTTACATGTTTGTTTAAAAAGAAAAAGAGGCTGAAAATCAATGATATCACTACGTTCTCAAGAAATTATAATGGAAAATGAAACTCAAGGAAAGAAGGAAAAAAAATAATAAGAGAAATTAACTAGATAGAAATCAAATGTGTAACAAAATCAACAATAGCAGAACAGGAGTGCATTCATGTAAATGCACATGAAATTTCAAAAAGATAGACTATATGTTGGGACATACACATCTCGACCTGAGATTATACAGAACATATTCCCTTTACGCAGTGGTATTAAACTGGAAATTAAAAATTAAACAAGATACTTCTAAATAACATGTGTCGAAGAAAAAATGACAAGGGAAAATTTTTTAAACTCAACTAAATGAATACACAACCTATAAAAATGTGTGGGATACAAATAAAGCAGTTGTTGGAGGATAATATAGTACTTTACACATCTATATTACTATAGAAAGGAAGAAAAGTGTAAAATTAATTATCTAATATTCTGCCTTGTGAATCTAAAAGAAAGAAGAGCAAATTAAACCCCAAGTAAATAGAAGAAAGTAAATTATAAAAGTAATAGTAGAAATAAAAAGAAAATCAACAGCCAGAAGTTGATTCTTAATAAAAGATTAATAAAATTGATATTAGGGCCACGCATGGTGGCTCATGCCTGTAATCCTAGCACTTTGGGAGGCCAGGGCAGGAGGATCACTTGAGCCCAGGAGTTTGAGGTTATCGTGAGCTATGATGATGCCACTGCACTCTAGCCCAGGCAACAGAGCAAGACCCTTAATCAATCAATAAATAAATAAAACAAAATAAAATAGATTTTAAAAGACTTATCAAGAAAAAAAGCACAAATCACCAATATCACAAATGAAGGAGGAACATCACTGATGTTCTAACAGACTAAAAAAGATAATAGGATCTTATGAACAACTTTATTCCAATCAATTTGATAACTAAGATGAACTATACAAATTCCTTGAAAATCACAACTTACCAAAATGTACACAAGAAATTAAGAATCTGAATAGTCTTAGATCATTTTTTAAAAATCGAATTTATAATTGAAAATTGCTCACAAAGAAATCTCAAGAACTCATAGCTTCACCAGTGAATTCTACCCAACCTTTAAGGACAAAATAACAGCAATGTTACAAAAACTTTTTCACAATATAGAAGAGAGAGACACTCTCCAACTCATTCTATGATGCCAGTAATACTTGGATAATAATACCAAAGTCATTACAAAAAAATTATAGACCAGTATCTCTCATACACATGGATTTAGAAATCCTTAATAAAATGTTAGAAAGTCAAATATTTCAATATATGAAAAGATTAATACATCATGATCAAGTGGAGTTTGTCCCAAAATTACCAGGTTGGTTTAACATATGAAAATCAGTCATTGTAAATTCACTATGCTAATAGCTTTAAGCTGTTATTTGTTTCAATAGAGGCAGAAAATGCACTTGGCAAAATTTCATGACCACTAGGAATAGAAGGAAACCTCTTCCACGTAATAAAGGCATAATTCTTAGTGATAAAAAACTGAATTCTTTCTCCTCTATGATCTGGAACAAGCCTCTGAGATTAGAAACAAAGTAAGAATGTTCACTATCACCACTCACCATTTCTGTTCAACATTGTACTAGATGTCCTCACCAATGAGATAAGACAAGTTAAAGAAAAAGAAATAATCAGCATGATTACTCGAAACGAAGACATTAAGCTGTCAATTCATGAATGAATTTATTGTGTTTGCAGGAAATTCTAAGGAATCTTTTTTAAAAACTGCCATTTTGTAAAAAGTAGGAGAGAAAATATATTAATATCTTATTGAGATCTGGGCATAATAAATATCTGGAAGGATGAATAAGAAACCAGTAACAGTGATTATTTATTTGGGGATGGGATTAGGAACTCATGGGTAGAAGAGGGGAAGGATGGAAACTTTTTCACATCTATATTATTTAAATTATTGATATTCAAACATAGTTAATACATTACCTATTCAAAGGTATAACTTATTTTTAGAAAAAGACTGAAAGTTGGCATTGCCTCATCATTGTGGTTAAGTAATGAGCATGTTTCACTTCCCATAGCCCTCCATACCAACCATGATAGAGCTCTCTTATGAGACTATAGATGTCATACAACATGATCATAATTTCAGAATTATACACACATCTTTAAAAGAACCCTTTCATGAGTCTGTTATGCACTAATATGACCTATAGATTACAGATCATTCTCAGTTTATTCACCATAGATACCTATTAAATGCTTTTGCATTAAACCTTTTACCTGCATCACTGTTTAGTAGTAAAAGTAAAGATTGAGTGTTATTTTCTTTTCCTTATTTCTCTCAAATACTAACCAACACACCAAAATACTAATGCAGTAACAAAATCTAATATTTATTTAGTGCCTGTTATGTGCAGACACTGTGCTAAATTCAAAATTTAACAGGCATAATTCTGGCAACAAAGATGGAAAGGATTAAAGGTCTGAATAATTCAGATTAAATAGCCATTCACCAAATAATCATAGATTCAACGTATTCTATAATTTGGTATATTGTAACAAGAGTTGAGAATCTATAACAGTTGAAAATTGGAGGGAGGTTAAAAGAGATTTGTAAATGGAAGTTTTGGAGATTATGGGTGAAGAGCAGCAGAATTTTGAACATGCTTACAATTAGAGACACCAGTTTCAGGTAACATTATGCCATTAAGTAGAAATTTGTGCAGTGTACAGATCAGATCAAAACTGTCTTTAGGTAATTATGAAAGTAATTTGAACTATGTCCACCTGACCAAGAAAAGTGATAAAATCTCTTTTTTTTCTGACTGCTGCTTCTTTATTTGGTTTTCTGTTAATCCTTTGAGGCTATGAGTAATAGTCCAAATATTTTATCAGTTCTGAATCCACCCAATAGGCTTATTCATTATTTGTCCATCTCTATTCATTGTAAACATGCACTAATCTACACTGGTAATTTCAACATTCTGAAAATGTTAGACAACCACAGTAATCATCACCCTGAGAATTACCGAGCATAAATATCATCAGGCCTCCTTAAGTGCCCGAACGGTTCCATCTGCTCTTTAGCAACATATACTATGATAGCACCAAGAATTCCGTCTTTCACAAATACCTGGACCAGGAGATACTCTATTGAATCCCCAAATTAGCAGTAGTTGTGCTTTTTGGCTTCTGAGCTGTAGACAGCTGGGGGGACAGGGGAAGGACAGATACCAAGTTGCCGCTGCTTTCCTCAGCCTCAGACCTAGAAGGGC
Organism: Varecia variegata; assembly: GCA_028533085.1. Classification (NCBI taxonomy): domain Eukaryota; kingdom Metazoa; phylum Chordata; class Mammalia; order Primates; family Lemuridae; genus Varecia; species Varecia variegata. Next base: position 122,396,227 of record CM052442.1, on the reverse strand, counting down.
CCATCTCACTGTTCATCTTGGAAAACCCTGATAGCTCCCTACGTCAGGAGCCCACATCTGAGACTAATACAGCAAAGATTGTTTCTGAAAACCTCCTGTGCTACAAAATGTCATGCAATAGCTCTGAATATACTCCTCTTCATGTATTTTCTCTTCTCTCCTCCCTTCCATATCCGTGCCCTTGCTTAGTTCCAGTTTCCATTAGAGATGCTATTTGGGCAGCAGATTTCACAGACTGGATCCATCTCAATGCTGCCATGCAAAGAAAACACATCTGTCTGACTCTTCATTTAAAATAAGGGAAAAAATTGAAATAGCAAAATGCTGTAGTCGCTCTGAGCTATTTCCTAATGAACCTGTTTGTCCCATGAGCTGTAGTGAGGAGATTCTCCTCAGTGAGAATTCTTTATGCATATTAATATTATGCATGTTTTCCATGTGACTCCTTCTGACTTGCCCTCACCCATCCTTTGAATTCATTTAAATAAAAATAATTTATGTGGACATTCCTTCAGTCAGGATTTTCTCTCCCCCTTTCTTAAAGACATATTTGGTTGATGCTTTGCATCCAAACCAAATAGTTATGCTTTTGCATATCGTTAGGGCTTTATAAAGAACAACAGCGACATCTGCATGTGCCACAGCGTCAAGGAGATAGGAAAAATACCAAAAACACAACTCCGTATTGGCTTGGAGGCTGTCTGGCTCTCTGTCTCCCTAAGCAGCCCCTGCCACCACTGTGGATAGGAGTAATTGCACAGTGTAATCACATCATGCCTCATCTGAATATTCATAGAAGAGACAAAGCTTTGGAGGATAAGGGGGGAGGAGGGATAATTTAAATATAAAACAGCATCTCATTTCCAAATCAAGTTGTGCCAGTTAGACTGTGCACGAGGATTCAATATTAAGCCAACGTTGTTTTACAGTTTGGAAATTGGAAATGAAGAAGAAGATGGAGGAGAGAAGAGACTCCATAAAGAAGGGGTGACATTATATTCTCATTCTTAACTGAGGAAAAACAAAAGACAACAATAACAGCAACAGAATAAAATTAAGTAATATTAGAAGAGTCACCAACAGTAGCTAACCAGCTGCTGTTTTACCAGGAATGAAATAGCCTATTGAGGGAGCTTTAAAAGCCCCCAATTAATATGTTGTGCATGTATAAGATCTACAAAGAACTCACTGTATTCCTTTTCTCCCCACCAAATCTCCCCAATACTCACATATTCCCTAACCACCACCTTTCTCTCCTGTCGGGTGCAGGGGAAAAAGATCAGAGCTACAAAATAATTGACTAATTGCTTCAAAAGTGACAACATCCCTCTTGAAAAAGAAAGGACAAAAACAAACATATATAAAAAGGTAACTGTTCATTAATGAAGGGATAAATTACCGATGGCTTCTTCATTCTCTTTAGTTCATTACCCCCCAAAAGAAACAAATATAATCCACATGTTAATATTTCTTGTCTTCGTTTTCTTTGTTTTTAATATGATGCTCTTTATTATTTTTTTTTAAGTGTTGGTATTTGTAGAAGCCTCTGCCACTGCATTCCCCAAAGAGCTACTAGTTTCAACCCACTGGAGTTTATATTCCTTTAATTGTCTAGTGCAGGAACATTTCTGCTGTTTTTTAAAATATACCGCTCTGCAGGAATTAGAAGAATCCAAGGTTGTATCCAACTTCAAAGGTTTCCAAGTCAAAATGATTTTAGCAAAAGTAGAAGACAGATCATGAAACAAGTCCCTGTTTGAAGATAAGCATCATAGGGACCTTTTTTTTCTTCCCTCTCTCCCCAACTTTGTACTTCTCCTGGCTCTGAATGCCCCTCGCTAACACAGTTTAATGATATGCAAATGAAATATGCATAAAACCATTCTACTGTATGATGATTAAACACTGGAGACATTAACAGCGTAGGCTTCACTCTTTGTAATAATCCTTCCCGACCATCCACTTTGATTGCGGAGTTATGGAAACCCATAGCAGTTGGCAGAGAGACAGTGAAAGAGAGAAGGAAGGAAAGACGCAGGGACACATCACCCATCTCGGTGCTTCTCCCACTCCAGGAGAGATTTCCCCCCCTTTGTACTGCGTTCCTATCGCTGTCTTTTGTAATCCATCCATGCAGTCGCACCAGAGCGATTAACAGAAAAAACCTCTTTTCTCTTAATGTTTCAAAGCTCATTAGCCAAACGATTATTCCTCATTAACAGCGAAAGCTCATTCATTAAAAGGAAGAATATGCCCAAAAGATGCCAGCGCGGTTAATCCTGAGTCCCGTATCTGGGCTGTAAATCCCATACTACTTGTATATTCCATGCGAAAGGGACACGCGCCAATCCACATTTTTTTTTGAAAAAAAGAAAGAAAAAGAAAACAGTTTGTGTGTTTTGTAAAATCCACAAGAGCAGCAATTAATATTCCCATTGAATGACTTTATTTTTTTGTCTCTCCCTTTTGTTTCCAGCGCCTGCCCCTGGCTCAGCGCCCGGTGCCAACAGAACACCTTTCAGGATCCACAGCAACGCAGACAACGTAAGTACCAGCCGTTCCCTGAAACCCTTTTGCAGATTTTTTTAAAACCACCACCTAAAACAGAGAGAGACAAGCCTCTTTTCCCTTCTTCTCCCCTGCGTTATGCCACCAGGGTTTCCTCAGTAGCCCCTTCCAAATCCCTCTGCCTTCAAGTTTGTGCATGTCTGTGTGGCATCCCTCCTCCTCCTTCACTCCCATAGTGGATCTTGTAAAAGGGCTTCAGATCGGCCCCATTCATCTCCCTGGTGATAGCAGTGAATGTAGATAAATCTCTGGCTGCCTGCTTGCTGCTGGAGTATGATTTTTATTTTGTCTTCTATGTATACCTGGGTCAAAAAGTGGGATGTATGCACATACATACATGCATATACACACATTTCCTTCTCTCTCCTCTGTCTTCCTCTCCTTTTCCTCACACATGCATACATCCCACCTATGTGTGTATATGCATAAACATATACACCTATCTACATACCCACACCTATAACGCAAAAATATATACATATCTAAACACTTAATTGTCTGAAAATATGTGTATTTATATACACATAAAACCTTACACATGTGGCTATATGCAATCAATAGGTGCCTATCTGTTAATTTATGCCCATCTATATTATATCTCCATTTAAATATTCCCTCTCTTCTCCCAGCAGAGGCTGTGTGCAATTGCAATCCAGGATTGTACAAGCAGTATTCTTTCCTTATGATTTCTATTTGTAGACCTTTATGCTCCCATCTCTGCCTTCTTCGGAGCTGTAGAATTGGCATCTTTCCCTGAGGTTTTCCGAATGGCAAGTGGCACCGGCTGTGGCATGCATTCATGCCGCTTCCTATGGCATCTCTCTTCCGATGTCTGCTTTTTCTCTTTGTTTGTTGTTGACTAGGCTGAATGGTGTTTTTTTAAAGTTAATTATAAACGAGTTGAATAGCAAACAAGCCAACAGCTTGCCCCCCCCCCCAAAAAAAATATAGCCCCACACAAGCGCCTTCTGCTGCAACAGATGCCCAGATCACCCCTGGCATGGGCAAACGGGCAAACGATTTTGATGGTTGTTAATTTTTTCTGTCTGTTGCTGTATTTGTTGTTTGCTTTCCTTGTCTCTTTTTGATTTTTGAAGGAGTCCAGGATCCCGGCCTCTGATGGAACGGTACAGTGTCATGGCGGAGACGACGGCCTTTGTCTTGCTGGGTGTGAAAACATCCGCTGTGCTGGCTCCACTGCGACAGAATCAAGTTTAAAGGAAAAAAAGTGATTAAAGTCAGCTTTGTGCCTCTTTGGTGTGGAAGACCCCCCCAAACCCCAAGTAGCCGAGTCCCAGGGTCCGAGGAAGGGCTCATAGTTGGAGCAGCCTAGGCTGTAATCCTGGCACTTGCGCCTTCGGTTGCTGCTTGCTGTTCGCTCCTGGGGGTCTGGATAATCTCCCTTGGCTTTACCGCACTGTCTGGCCCGCATACAGGGCCCCGTAACATATACCCGCTGCTGCTATCGCACGAAACTGTGGCGTTGCCCCTGAATGGATGGCACCGTGCCAACTCTTCTGCCATCCGCCCTTGCAGCTTTTTTCTTTCCTCCCTCCCTCCCCTTCTTCTCCTCCTCCTCCCGTCGACTTGACGTTAATTAACACACGGGTTAATTGATTTTAAAAGCCGAAGAATTACAGTTAACTTTTCCCACAGGGTACAGACGCCAGCCGCTTGGCACACTCTGCCTTTCGCACTGGTGCAGGGGGGCAGGGAAAGCCCGCAGCAAAACTAGCAACTGCTGAGGGAACGTTGCCTGCTTATTGGAGTAGAGCGGATAGAAGTCGACGTGGCACTGCCTCATCCTTTGCAATATATGTAGCCATTACATACTTTTTAAGTAATCAAAACACAACCCTTTCTTCTTCTCCTTTCTGCTTTAAAATAGGAAAACCCTTCAGAAGTTCATCTAGAGGGGAAAAAAAATCCCTCCTCCAGACCATTTATCTTCTTATTGGAAGATGTGCTTTCTTCCAATAAGAAAGTAACTGGTACCTTTTAATATTTGTAATTTTTTTGTTTCTGTTTTTTAGTTACAAAGAGGAAGACTGCCCCTTTCCTAAATATCACAGGCATAGGAGATTTTTTTTTCTTTAAAGAAAAAGTTCCATAAAGTCTATTTCTTATCCCAGTGTTTTGTTTTGTTTCCATTGCTTTTGGCACAGATGGGTTATTTATGGTGAAAGATTTCACTGAGAAAGTAGGTATATTGTAATTAAGAACAAAATTCATATGAAAGCTCTTTGTTTGTTTGTATGTGTGTGTATCTTTGCTTTTTGTCCCTTTACCCCCAATCCTCCGTAGAAAATGAAAGCAGTTGATATTATAGTTGGGGAGGAGACAGGCAAGGCTTGGGAACTTGATGCTTTCACCTTTTCATGCTTTCATTTTATTTCATTTTGTTTTTTAAAAGCACACGCAGCAAGTGAAGCGACAAGAGGAATCCATTATGCAAATCATGTCACTTTGCATAATGTCTCATGACTGGAATATGCAAATGAGCTGTATAATTTATGAGTGCCAGTGTCTGTCTAAAAGTGTTCCACATAATTTACAAAGTGAACCTGAGAGACATGAGGAAGGCAGCTCTTCCAACTCCATTGCCAGGAAAGCTCTGTATGTTTCTACAAGTGCTCCCTCATAATGTCATCAAGAGCTATCTAAAAGAAATTAAGGTTTCAAATGTTCATGAAAGACAAAGATTTCCCTCTCACTGCCTTCACCCATTACATTTATTTATTTATTTATTTATTTATTATTTTTTGCTTAAAAGTTTGCAAGAAACTTAGACTCTAAAGCCTTAATTTTTTGGATTCAATTTGGAAAAGGAAAGCTATTTGAGCCAAACTACATTTGTGTATGAATTTTCTTTTCTAAAGCAAGAAATATCTTAGAGAAATAGATTATCTATTTGTCTATATCTATGAAGGCAGAAGAATGGGATTTCTCATTTTGGTTGGTTTTGTGTGTGCCCTGCTCTATGCAACATTCTATTAAACTATATTCTCTTGGATATATTAGGTATTGATATAAAAGACTCATGCAATAAATATTCTTCTGAAGGTATAATTCTACTTTCAGAGTAGTCTTCAAAAGAGAAATGATGTTCATTAAAAACCAGCTTTTAGTTAAGTCTGTTTAGTTGGCCGCCCCATTTCTCATTTTGGTGACTTTTTTGAGTAGGTGATTTTGAACCTTTAGAGAAGTTGTAACGTCTCTGATAATGTGACCTAATCTTTCCTTATATTTTATTTTTCATTATAATCATAAATTCTGCAAAAGGGAGGTATAGGATATCATGAAAATGTACCCCTGATCCTTGACAAGGAGGACCTGATTCTTGTAGGGCATGTCAAAAAGACTTCCTAAAGAAAGTGAATTTAATCTCTGAAAGTTGAAGAGAACTTAGACAAAACGAGGAAGAAAGTATTTTCAACATAGAGAATATGTTCAGTAAATCCTGATGCAGAAAAAGAACATGACTGCATAGAAGAACTGAAGACCAGTGTGACTGGAGTATAGAGAATGGGTTATTGGATCATACTGAGAAGAGATTGGGAGGTAAGCATGTGAAGAGGTAACATTCATTATCTGCATTCATTTGCTGGTTCTGGTCTCTTATGTTATTAATTGTATGCACATGTAACTTCATTAAGTTCATATTGAGAGCTACTTACTATTATAATACTTCTTATTTTAAAAAATCTTTGGTTTTTTAAACTCATGCATTGATTCATCAAGGTTTTTTGGGGGTTTTTGTTGTTGTTGTTTTGAGACAGGGTCTCACTCTGTTGCCTGGCCTAGAATGCGGTGAGGTCATCATAGCTCACTGCAACCTCAAACTCCTGGGCTCAAGTGATCCTCCTGCCTCAGCCTCCTGAGTAGCTGGGACTACAGGTGCATGCCACCATGCCTGGCTAATTTCTTCTGTTTTTGGTAGAGATGGGGCCAGGCGTGATGGCTCAAACATGTAATCTTAGCGCTCTGGGAGGCTGAGGCAGGAGGATCGCTTGAGATCAGGAGTTTGAACCATCAGATTTTTGAATCCAACCTTATGTGACATATTCCTTATTTTTTGAAGTTTTATTTTCAAATAATAGCTGTTTAAGAAAATGAAAGTAGGAAAAACACCCCATCCAAACAACTGAACTACAAATCAATAACAGAATGATTGATTTCCAGATCATCATTGGAAATCATGATGGAAAATCCCAAATTTGTGGAAATCAAACATATTTCTAAATGACATGAGTCAAAGAGGCAGTCACAGTGAAATTAAAAAAATATTTTTAATCAAATGAAAATTAAAACACATTGCAAATTTTCTACAATGCAGCTAAAGATGTGCTTAGAGGGAATATGCTTTAGTAACTTATTTTAGAAACTAGGAAAGTTTTGAATCAATAAGTGTCTTAAGGAAAAAAAGTGAACTAAAGCAAGAAGAAGGAAAAAATAATAAAGATTAGAGCATAAACCAGTGAAATTGAAAATGGAAAAACAGTGAAGAAAATTAGAATACTCAAAAGCTGATTCTTTGCAAAGATAACAAAAATTGCTAAACATCTAGCCAGACTAAATGAGAAAACAAGTAAGAAGACACAAATTACCAAAACTAAGAATGAAAGAGGGGGACATTGCTAAAAATCTGACAGGTATTCAATGGATAATAATCAATAAATAACTTTGTCAATAAATTTGATAACCTAGATGAAATAGACAAATTCCTTGAAAGACAGAAACTACCAAAACTCATTCAAGTAGAAAAACTTGAATAGTTATATGTATATTAAAGAAATTGCATTTGTAGCTTAGAAGCCTTACCATAAAGAAAGCACCATGCCCAGATGGCTTCACTCACAAATTCTACCAACCCCTAAAGAAGAAATGCCAATCCTAAACAATCTCAAGAAATAGAAAGGGGAGAACACTCCCCAGCTGATTTGATGAGGTCAGCATTACCCAGACACCAAAACCTGACAAAGACACAATAGAAATGCAAGATTGGCTCAACATTCTGTAATCAATATGATATACTGGCATATGATATACCAGACTTTTTTTAATAATTTCATGGATGTAGGATAAGAAAGAAATTAACATCGATTTATGATAGAATATCTTTGCTAACAAGGAATAGAAGAAACTTCCTCTGCCTGATTAAAGGTATTTACAAAAAATATCTATAGATTAAAAAGGAATAAATAAAATTGTCTCTATTTGTGGATGATATTGTCTGCATAGAAATTCCAAAGAATTTATGAAAAAGGTACTAGACCTAATAGGTATGTTTTGCAGTGTCATGGGATATGAGATCAAAATTCAAAAATCTAGCAATGAATAGTTGGAAATAAAAATTTTTTAAAGACATACCACTCTAATATAAAAAGCATGAAATATTTAGGGATAAACCTAAGAAAATATGTTCAAAGTTTATATACTGAAAACTATAAAACACTGAGGAAACAAATTAGAAATAACATGCTCATGGATGGAAAGATTCAATATCATTAATGTCATTTCTCTCCAAATTGATGTATTAATATAATGAAATTTAATTTAATCCCCATCAAAAAGAATCAACAGATTTTTTTCTAGAAATTGACAAGCTAATTTTAAAATTTATAAGGAAAAGCAATAAATTGCCAAAATAATTTTGAAAAAGAAAAACTAAATCAGAGGACTCACATTACCTGATTTTATAATGTTGTATAAAGCCACAGTAGTCAGTGTGATAATGACATGAAGCTAGACTTAAAGATAGCAAAGAATAGAGCGCCCAGAAATACATACACAATTTTTTGGCAAAGGGGTCAAATGCAATTTAATGCAGAAAGAGTAGTCTTTTCAATAGGTAGTGCTGGAACCATGTGAATGAAAGAGTGTATGAGAACCTTGACCCATATTTTACTATATACAAATATTAATTTTAAATAGATATTATAATAAAAATAAAAACCAACAGTAAAAAAGTTCTTTAAGAAACCATAAGATAAAATCTTTGTGGGCTAGGCAAAAAATTTTGTAGATAACAGGCAAAGAAACTTAAACCACAAATAAAAAAGATAAGTTGGACTTCAGCACAATTGAAAACTTCTGGTATTTGAATGATAGAAAGTAATGACAAAATAAGTTACAGACTAAGACTAAATATTTTCTACCAATAATGAGAAAATTGAACCAGACTAAAAATGATACAGAAGATAGAATTAGTGGATGGGGACATTAAAACAGCTGTCACAAGTGAATTCCATATGTTAGAATATAGAAGAAAGCAGAAACAAATTAATACTAAGTAGAGACAAGAAAGTTAAAAAGATTCTAACTGAACTTGTGGGGAATAACACTACCATGTGTGAAATTAAGAATACACTGGAAGGGATTGATAGGAGATTGGATATTTCAGAAGAGAAGATAAGTGAACTGAAGACATATAAATAGAAACTATCCAAGATAACACACAAAAGTAACAGAAAAATAATGAACATCAGTGAGTTGGGGGACAACTTCAAGTGGCCTAATATATGTGTAATTCCTTAAAGGAAAGGTGGAAAGGGAACAAAAAAAAATTTCAAAGAATTAATACCTGAAAAATTTCCCAACTTGGTGAAAACTATAAACCAAGAGGTCCAACTATCTCACTGAATCCCAAGCACAAAAAGCATGAAGAACACTACACTAGGGCATATCATTATTAAATTTCTTAAAAGTAAGAAAGAGAACATTTTGAAAGCAATTAGAGAAAAGATGACACATTACATAAAGTGAAACGTAGCTAAGAATAACAGATTTCTCATTGGAAAAACTGTAAGGTTGAAGACAGTGGAGAAACATCTATAAAATATTGAAAAAAGTTAAATTAAAATTCTATATACAGTAAAAATATCTTTCAAAAGCAAAAGTGAAATATAAATTTTTTCAGATGTACAGAAGCTGAAAGAATTCATCATTAGCAGACCTGCACTACAAAAATGTTAAAGGAAGCTCTTCAGATGAATGGAAAATTACCCCACACCAATCAAAAAGCCTTAGAAATGGTAATTATGTTGGTAAACTTAAAAAACTGTTTTCTTGTTACTTAAATGTATTTAAAGATAATTGATAGTTTAAAGCAAAAATAATTATTGGTTTTATGATATATAAAAGTAAAACCCATGACAATAGTACAAAAGCTATTGAAGATAACAGAGAAATGGAAGATTTCTGCTATAAGGTCTTACACAGAAAGTGAGATAATAGCAATAACATCACTTGAAGGTAGACTATTATAAGTTAAAGCTGTGAACTATACCCTACCAAATTTCAAAAAAAAAAAGGCTAAAATGATAGTTACAGTTAATAAGCTAAGAAAAGACAGAAAATGGAATTACAAAAAATGTCCAATTATCCCAAAACAAAGAGCAAAATAATAGATTTAAACTTAATCTTCAGCAATCACATTAAATATAAATGGCCTAAATACCCTAATTAAATGGCAGTGATTGTCAGATGGCATTAAAAAATAACAGGACCCAAGTATATGCTGCCTACCACAAAATTACCTGAAATACAAATATTTAAATGAAAATAGTTTAAAAGTTAAAGGGTGGATATAGATATATTAACATGAATCAAATTAAAGCTGGAATGGATTTATTACTATAAGATAATATAATTCAGAGCTCATAGAACCAGATCCCAGAAAGATGAAGTCATCCACTTCCTATCTTGTGGCAAGAAGTGGACTGCAGCTTTTCTTTCAGTTGATGGATTCAGGGTCAGAAGTGACCTAGGTCTGGAAACTGAGGAAGGGATTATGACTTTCTGTTGAAGTGGCTGACTTCATCTTCCTGCTTATCTAATCTTGGCCTCTTTTGAATATATACACATATATATTCACACACATCTTTGTTGGCTGCCTGTGTATCTTGCCTCTAGAAACATCATGGTCTATGAGCCATCTCCATAGATTTTTGTGGGTCAGGCACTGCCTGGTTGCCATTTCAAACTTTCTGCTATTCCTGGATCATATCATCCACATTGATAGGAAAGGTACCAGTTCTGTAACACCGTCACCTTCAAAGTCCCCATCTACAGAAGACAGTCACTACTAAGGTACTCAATGATAATGGTAAATGAAGTATCTTACAAATCCTTCCAGGAAACATCATTAGCTAGGTTTTGGCCTTATATAACATGTCCATTTCAGCATACCCACTTCTCTGAGGTTTTTATTATGTCCTGAACAGTTTACAACATTAGTTAGTATATATCTATTTTAGTTAGTGTGGGCTTTCACCCTTTTCAAGTATGCAAGAACCACCCCATCTGTGTATTAAAAACTGACTTCAGTTAGCTGGGTATGGTGGCTCATGCCTATAATTCTAGCACTCTGAGAGGCCAAGGCGGGAGGATTCCTTGAGGTCAAGCTCAGGAGTTTTAGACCAGCCTGAGCAAGAGTGAGACCCTGTCTCTACCAAAAATAGAAGAAAATTAGCTGGATATGGTAGTCCCTATAGTCCCAGCTACTTGGGAGGCTGAGGCAGGAGGATCACTTGAGCCCAGGAGTTTGAGGTTGCAGTGATCTATGATGACACCATAGCACTTTACCCAGGGCAACAGAGTGAGACTCTGTCTCAAAAAAAAAAAAAAAAAAAAAGCTGATTGCAGAGGCCTTTTCAGAGTCTTAATTCTGAGTTATGGATAAGTTCCTACATTAAGCAGCTTTATATTATACTTTTCTTGGTCCAGCACCCTCAGGATTTATTCCCAGGTGTACTCTGCCAATTCCTACAGTATATTAGCCAAGTGCTGTCACTCTCTGTTGGCATTAAACCTCCTTCCTCCTATAGCAGGTCAAGATTTCTCCATGAAGCTATGCCGAGATTTGACACTAGTTTTTGCTATGGTGGCCAAGAGTTGAGGTGAGGCCAGATATTGAGGAAGGAAAGCATTATCCTATGAGGCACCATCCTCATTTGCAGCCTTTACATAGTCATAAGCAAGATGCAGGCCCTATCTCCTAACAAGTAAGAGTGGGTCCATTCCACAGGCCCAGAGGTTCAGAGTAATCTTCTCTATCAGGGTGCTGATTTGGTGTACAAGACTTGACTGGGATGAGAAATTAGGCTTCTCTAAATTCTGCCGATCTTAAAATTGTCACATTCCTGATTATAAACCATGTTTGTTCTTTGATTTTTATTATTTGCTATGTTAGTGCTTAATTGACCTAACCCCTCATTCTGTTTTCAGTGGTGCTCAACAATAACCACCCATTTTCACAGTCCTAATACTTAACTCTCCACCATTGCTCTGGAATACCAAAGAAATGACACAGTTTAGTACCTTCTTTTTATCTATATCATGTCCCTGTTTACCTATATAAAAGTTTTAGCATTTGTACTGTAACAGCTTCCCAGGGACTCTATGACCTTTTCCAGACCATGCTTCCAATGACCACTGCTGATAGCAACTGTTCTAGGTAGGGTTCCCTAAAGGCAGAGCCTAAAACAGCAATTTTTGTGCAAGTGATATATTAGATATTGGTCTTCTGTCAGGAGATTCCTGTAAGGGAGGAAGTGAAACAGGATAGGACAGGGGAAGAAGTTAAGCAAAGATGTGGTTTCAGAAAAAGTCTAGTTTCAGCTTAATCCTGTAGGGAACTCTGAAGCATGAATTATATCCCAAAGCTGGTCCTGCCCAGACACAAGATAGCTAGCTGGCCTGTTGTACCGCCATATAAGTCAGTCATTGGCTATGGACTGCCTCTGGTAGGGTGGCATAGTCTTCTAGGCATTCCAAGTGAAGTGGCACCTATAGGGGGAGTTGGCTCTCACCGGCCAACAGCAGTCCTCTAAGAAGAGGCAAGTATAAGCTATTAACAGGACTTCAAGTATAGTTGCACTATCCTGATTAAGAAAATCTGGGCAGTGCAACAGTAGCATCTACAATAGCCAATATATCCATGCAATGGTACCCCTTAAATTTATCTAAATTTTTAAAATATCAACAAGGAAAAAGAAAATAATAGCCAAGTAGCTAATAATAATATGACAGTGTTTGTGCTCATTAATTTAAAAATATAAATGAAAACTCAGTGAGATACCATGTGTTTCATATATATTAGAAAAAATGTATATTTTGTATCTGTTAGGTGTAGGGTTCTAAAAGGTCCAGTTGATAGTTGTTCACATCTACATCTTTTCTGATTTGCTCTCTGCTTGTTCTATCAATTTCTGAGAAAAGATGTTAAAATCTTCAATTATGTGCAGGTACTTTTTTATTTGTCTTTATTTCTATCATTTTTAACAACTACAATTATGTGCCATATGATAACAACAGTCAATGATGGACCACATATACAACAGTAGTCCCCTAAGATTATAATGGAGGTAAAAGATTTCTATCACCTAGTGATGTTGTAATGCTCACAATGCATTACTCAAGTATTTGTGGTGATGCTAATATAAACAAACCTGTGCTGCTAGTTGTATAAAAGTATAATATATACAGTTATGAACAGTATATAATACTCGATAATAAACAACTATGTCACTGGTTTGTGTTTTTACCATACTCTACTTTTTATCATATTTTAGAGCATATTCCCTACATACATATATATACACACATACATACATATAACTGTAAAACAGCCTCAAGCTGATCCTTCAGGAGGTATTCCAGAAGAAGGCATTGTTTTCATAAGACATGACAGCTCTACGTATGTTATTGGCCCTGAAGATCTCCCAGTGGGACAAGATGTGAAGGTGCAAGACACTGATACTGATGACCCTGACCCTGTGTAGGCCGAGGCTAATATGTGTGTTTGTGTCTTTGTTTTTAACAAAAATATTTAAAAAGTTAAAAAAAAAGAGAGAGATACAAATTTTAAAAATAAAAAACGCTTATAGAATAAGGATATAATGAAAATATTTTTGTACAGTAGGTTTGTGTTTTAAGCTAAGGTTATTATAAAAGTCAAAAAGTTTTAAAAAATTAAAAAGTTTATAAAGTAAAAAAGTTACAGTAAGCTAAGGTTAATTTATTATTGAAGAAAGAAAATTTTTTTTATAAATTTAGTGTAGCCTAAGTATACAGTAATGTCCTAGACCTTCACATTCACTCACAAACTCATCCAGAGCAACTGCCAGTCCTGCAAGCTCCATGCATTTTAAGTGCCCTATACAGGTACACTGTTTTTTATCTTCTATGCTGTATTTTTACTGTACATTTTCTATGTTTAGATATGTTTAAATACACAAATACTTACCATTGTGTTATAGTTGCCTACAGTATGCAGTACAGTAACATGCTGTATAAGTTTGTATACAGCCTAGGAGCAATAGGCTATACCATAGAGTCTAGGAGTGTGGTAGGCTGTACCATCTAGTTTTGTGTAAATGGACTCTACTGAGATGTTCATACAAGGATGAAATCGCCTAAGGATGCATTTCTCAGAACATATTCCCCTCATTAAGCAATGCATGACTGTACATCGAATTCCACACAATGAATGCGTCGTACTTTAGCCATTTTCCAGTTGATGAACCTGTTTCACTATATTAAAAATTACAATTGTTTCTTCAGGTTTCATTCACGTCAATCATCCATCCTTTTGTGTTATTTAAATTGTTTTCTTTGATTTACTGTTTCTGTTTTTAGTATGCTTGTTCTTCCTTCTCTCTTTCCTTTCAAAGTTGTGTTTTTGTTATACCTATTTACTCTTCTCTTCTTGCTTATCATCCTTCTCAGTTATAATTCCTGTTGTTACTTACTCTTCGAAATTTTAAAAATAAATTCAGCTAGAGATCTTTTAAGTTCCAACTAATGGTTTATGTTTTTAGCAGATGCTTTTCAGTAGAATTTAAGGGTGATGGGAAAACCTGCCATCTGAAGTCTCCAGCATTCTGAGACTAAGGAGGAACAATTAAGATTAATATAGTAGAACCCTTTTAAATAATACAATGGGGATCTGTAATTGGTCAGTTACCTTTTTGGAAAAGTTGGTTGTAGTTAGGACTAATAAAATGTTAAGACAAGCATTTTACTTTTTTTGAAACAAAACAGCATTCATTCACCAATCCTTAGCTATAAAGCTGCGAAGATCTTTTCTTTGAGTATGGTTTGTTGAATGATGTTCTTCTCAATGTTCTCACAAAATTCATACCCTTAATGTATGATGTATGATTTCCCATTTTGATTTCTTTGGAGAAAGAAACTAAAGTTGTTTTGAAACAACTTGAATATAGAATTACTTTTAGATATTTATAATTATTCTTCTTTTCGGATGTCTCATCTATCTCTAATTCAAGTTAATTTTTAGTGACCTCTTTATTGAGTCCTTTTAGGGCATTCAGCTTAGTTTGTTGCTGTTTTTATAGGCTAGAGTTCTTTTTTTTTCACTCATGTTTTATTGGTGCTTTTTATGTACTCATAGTTAATTAGAGTATGTAATAGAAGCAACAAATAATACTACAGGCATAAACAGTATTGAAAACAAACACAATTGATCTTTAATAAGTTTATCTGGAGGAAGAAGTATCTGACCATACTAGAGAATAGCTTATTAGCCATGAACCTTCAGCAAGGTGGATATCAGTCATGTTTTTAAAGAGTAAAAGAAGAGTGCAGGGCAATAGAATGAATCAGCTAAGTGGAGGCTGGTTAAGATAATTTTTACTACACATTATAATTAAAGGAGATCAGCAAACCACATTGGTAGTACTAGGTGAAAAGGGCAAGGGAAAGTTTATGGGCCCATGTTTGCTTGGCTGTTAACACCTCAGTTATATTCAGGGGTGTATTTTACATTTTAACTGGGTTTTTTTTATTGTTTTTAGGATGTTAAAAGGCAAATCCATTTTTATCTACACTTGTTTGCATTGTTGGAACATGGTTTGGATTAAGACTGAATTTAGTCATCCAAAATTGGTTGTTTTTTTTTTTTTACCTTAATTATGAATACTAATGATAAGTCCTTTGTCTTTAACTAAGTAATATTTTATCCTTCCTTTTTAAAATAAATAAGGTTTACCTGAAATGGATCTTAAATCTATGTGTATTTCCAAAGTATTTTGAGAATTCCATTTGGCAGTGAAACTTAAACCAAGAAATAAATTTACACTGCTTTTTCTTAATATAGTAAATCATTTTTACCCTCTTTCTTCAATGGTTATGGGATATTGCAGTAAAATGCTGAGATCACCTCTCTGTGTTTTCCAAATACCCAGCTTCCTGGCCACAATCACTGCCTAAGGGTTCAATGAATAGGTTAATTCTTCCTTCAGGGCTGGCCTGAGGGTTAAGCTTCCTGATGAGCCAAGTAGAGCTTGAAAGTAGGAAGAAGGTAGGTGGATGAAGTGTACATGAATTAATGGAGAGAAAAACCACTCCCATGCAGCTGAGGTCACACAATGATCTTCATTCTATTTTATGTATTTCATGTATTTCTGTTTTCTTGTTGATGCTTTCCTTTTGGCTCATTTTATAGCCCTATTATAACCAAACTCTTTTAACATCTGACAAATGATTATTATGAAAACATCTTCTAGTATTTTTTCCAGCTGTTTTGGTGGAAGTTTCAGATTATCTTTTTTCTTTTTCATTTATTCCAAACCTGTTTCCTATTTTACCTTTTTATAAATAAGATAAAATAAGAGAGGGAAAAATTGTGATGACATGGAAAAGTTTGTTTTTACTTGATTAAATATTTTTTCTATGACATATGTAATAGTAATAATAATGATAATCACCATATATGCTAGTATTTTATATACTTTATGTATTAACAATTATCCCCTCTTTTAACTGACTTTACATTTTATTGGGGGAAAAAAACAAGTCTCCCTAAATTTTCGTAACTTGCCCAATGTCATACAGCTAGTAAGCAGCAGAATAAAAGGTAAGAGCTAAAACATAGATTCAAACTCGGGTCTTTCTGGCTCCTAAGCCAAAGCTTTTTCCTCCATTCCGATTTTTCTCAACCTGGAAATCCTGAAAGGTTGGGATATTCCCACATGTCATCTTATAATAAGTTTTCATTCTTTCAACAAATACTTACTGAGTGCTTATTATTATTATGTGTTGGATACTACTATTCTAGGCACTTAAGATAGATGAGAAATATGTTGCTGCCCTAATGAGCTTACATTCCTGTGGGAATGGAGGGGGATAGACAAAGAAGTAAAATGTATAATATGTTAGAAAGTGATAAGTGCTATGAATAAAAGAAAATTCTTTGGCTGTTTTAAATTGTGCTTTCATCTTGTTAAGATATTTAACATAATGATATTGTAAATAATCTTAGTGACCTCATAACAAAGCCCTGACCTACAATTTCAGAGCAATTATTTGGTTGTGTTTTCTCTTACATTCTTGGCTAGATAGAGAAATGTCATGGTGCAGTATAAAACTGAAGGTGTCATAGTGGTTCAAAGAGGATTTATTCATAACATAGCACATGGTAATGAAGGTAGCATGAACTCAAAAGAACATGCATTGCAGCAGTTAGTGCCATATTGAATTTGAAATAGTCATTTTATTGTACAGACCCTATTTTTGTATGTATATTTTTGAAATAATTCTGTGGTGCTAAATACCCTGTTCCAAATCCCATGAATCTGATTATTTAATGCAGATTTCAATAATGGGAATATTTAAACATATACTTATATAAAAGATAGTTCTATAATGTTAACAATGACACGTTATTAAAATAGGCAAAGATTGTTTCTGAGCAGGACTTTGTTAAGTGCAAGTCTGATCATACTATACCATCAAACAAAGCCTTTACATTGTGAAAAATATTTTTAAATAGAGGTTTAACTTATTAAAGTACAGAAATCTTTAGTGTACGGTTCAGTGAATATTAATGCCATTTTGTTCAGCACACTTTTATAAAGAGGCAGTGTCCACATTAGTAGCATTATATTTAAAAATATGTGAATACATTAAATATAGAACCATACCTGAAGAAATATCACCCTACATTAAACCCAACATTAGCAATTTTAGTAAAATAAAATGAATTATCATATTAAATTATTTTTATTTAAATATTATTGGTCTCATATAATTGTTTCTAGTTTGCAAATTTATTTTAGTCTTATAATACCTTAAGAATAATGCACTTACATTTGAGAAACACTGTACTATGCAGCATTGTCTCTCTCTAAATAGAAATTTATTTGGCAAACAATAAATTTATTTGAGCACCTTTAATGCACCAGCCGTAACTTTTCTTATTTGATTGACAAATTACAATTTGTTACATCCATCCATTCCCCATTTGTGATGTTGTCAACAAGTAGTAGTTATTCAAGTTGGTGATTAGATTCAAACTGTGTTGTCATTTCAAAAATTTCATTTCGTTTGTTAAGTTTTTACACATACCACTTCTTCCTGTATAGGTCCTTATTACAGAAACTCCAAAGTCATTCTGTCCTTTGCTCTGTTTTCATGTAACATTTGTACAATTCTAAATTCCTGATTTTTTAAATCTAGATTATTAAGAGACTTGATTGAAGTAGACATAACTTTGTAACCATTACTTATATTAAATGACTAATCTGTGTTTCCCAGGGCAATTTTGGGGAAGATTTGGGGAGGTGAATTGGAGTACATGTTTGTTTCCATCATGACATTGAAAACAATTTCAAACTCAATATTAGCCATCCTCATTCTTAAAGCCCCTACTGTGAATATAATTAAAGCCATTAAATTATATGTTTTAAATGGATGAATTAAATGGTATGTAAATTATATCTCAATTAAACCATATTCAAGAGCCTTATAATAGTCTATTTCTGTTTACCATCTCATCGTTTGTGATATTATTTTCATCCATAACATATACATTACCCAAAAGTTCAGTGTAATTATATTTCCACTAAATAGTCATATTCTCTTAAAGATAAGAAAAAAATATAGTCCTTCATATTTACCATTTCAGATTTTCTTCATTCTTTTATATAAATTTCCATCTAGTGTTCCTCAACCTGAAAAATTTATATTACTTGTAAAGCAGCTCTGCTGAGAACAGACAGACTCTCAAGTTTTGCTTTTCTGAAAATGTATTTATTTTGCTTTCATTTTTTAAGATTTTTTTCCTAGATATGGGACTTAAATTTGACAGTTTCTGCTTCCTCCAGCACTTTAAAGATCTTGTTCTATTATTTCCTGCCCTCCATTGTTTCTGATGAGAAATTAGTAGTAATTCTTTCATTGTTCCCTTGTTTATAATAGAGCTTTTTTCCCTCTGGCTGCTTCTTCCCTTTATGTGGTTTAGCAGTTTGATGAAAATGTGCCTAAGTGTGGCCTTCTTTATATTTATCTAAGGTGGGTTTCATGGATCTTTAAATTTGTGTTTTTTCCATAAATTTAGGAAAAATTTGGCCATTATTTCCTCAGATGTTTGTTCTGCCCCATTTTCTTCTCTCTGAGAATACAAGTAAATATAATGTAAACAATTTGAGTCTTTGTTCTCTTTTTTTTTTCCCAATAATTTTCTCCCTCATCTTCAGATTGGATATTTTCTACTGATGCATCTTCAAGTTCACTGCTTCCTTTCTTTGGCCATCTCTGACCTACTGTGGTTTCCATCCAGTGTTTCTTCACGTTTAGTAGTAATTTCTAATTTTGTCATTGTAGAAACTATCTAAATAATGTTGATTTTGCTCTGTCAAGCAATTCAAGTGGCTGAGTTCAAACTTCAAACTCTTCCCTGAGCTAAAATAGTCACTCATTACTTTCAGCCTTCTAGCTGTTGCTTTCTGCCAGGTCCTCTTAACATGCATTAATCAAGGCCAGCCAAGAGTTTGAGGGAGTTTATATGAAGATTTTGTTCCTCCAGGGCCTTACCTTCCTCCTGTTTGAGATTTTCCCATCATTTTCTAGCCATTCCATCAGTCTCAAACTATTTCCTCCTAATCCTCAAATCAGTTACGACTGCAGTTTTCTCCTTAAGTTCCAGCTACCCCATGCAGTGCAGACTGGGAAGAGCCTTTGGGTGAAAAACCATATAAATGCAGTATCAGTGCAATTCCCTTCTTTCAAATACCAACTCCCTTCCAGTTTCTGTCTGCTTTAAGTTGTCTCCAATGCCCTCAAATCAGTGTTTTCATATTTTCCCCCAGAGTTTATTGTTATCTCTTGGAAGGTTAATCTAATACAAGTTACTCCACCATTACCAAAAGTATAACTGTATCATAATTTTTAAATTTAAAGAATACTTTTACACATAAAATGTTCCTTTTTTATGACCTCTTGTTCTTGTCTCATAAATACAATCAAGATGTTTTTCTATTTATCTAAGACTATTGATTATAGGTCCTATGAGGTTATTTTCTGCTTCCTGCTCTCTTTTTCTCAAAGTTTTTTTTTTTCCCTTATTCAGCTTTTCAGTGTATCAAGAGAGGAACTTTGCTTAAATATCTGGTCCTTGATTGTCCATTGATATTTGAGTGTGAGGAACCAAAAAGATAATTGAAATCTCCCTGTGCATGAATGTTATCTGCTGATGTCAGTGTTAAACAAAATGACTATTCATTTTATTACGGAGCTTCAAATGTCAATAATTCTAATTTATCTTGTGAAGGTTAGTTTTTTCAGAGGGGATTTTTCTAGGCTCCTGTCTTGAGATTATGAGCATGGCTGCCAGCATTCTTGGAGCCACCCTGAAGAAAGAAGCTGGCGTGGTCAAACTCGCCTGTTTTCATGGTGAAGACACAGTTTTCAGACAATTCTGGTATCCCATTTCAAAGTGCCATGGGTTCTCCCTTTTCAAAGAGTAAATCTCTAGTCTTTTCCATGGGTGAGGGAGGGGCAGTTTGCTCAGCTATATGGTTCATGAAGGCTTTATATAAGTCTAACTGCTTCACATACAGACTTTTATCCAGTACTCATTGTTTTTTGCCTTAGCCATAGCCCCACAATCAGACCTACAATTCCTGTGTCTTTATGAAATTCTATGGTACAAGTTGACTTCTTTCTGAGATTTCTCCCCTGCTGACTTAAGTTTCTGTTTTCAGAGGTTTGTGGAGTCAGTTTCCACTTACCCATCTGCTTTCTGGCTGCTAAAATTTTTAATGTTTTCTCATCTTCTATTATCTTTGGCCTTGTGGGTTTATTCCTTTTTGATCATTCTGTCATTTTAGCAGAGTTTTCAGAGGGAGAAGTGGTAAGTTTGTATTCTCAAGTCACCACCTTTAACTGTAATTTGGTCTTCATCATCTGTTGTTTGGAACTATTATGATAACTTCCTATCTAATCTACCTGTCACTTTCTCTTTCAATTCATTTTAACATTTACCTTCTCCCACCCCTTTCTCCTAATTGTACTTCAAACTTCTAGTTTGGACAAAACTAGTCCAAGTTTGGACTTGGACTTTAAGTTTGGACAAAAACCCAAACTTAAAAAAAAGCTTAATTCATTTTGAAAAGTGGTACTCCACTTATTAGGTATATGTAATTCTTCCTGTGGTCTGTAACTACAGAATACTTTGTCATCTGTAATGAGGTAGGGAATACCGGATGCAAAGAATGATATGAGCTGAAAGCTTGTGTAGAGGCAGAAAGTATAAAATATGTTCTAGGAGCAGCAAATAACTCTTATTTTGTTAGATATAGGGGATTTGGTAAAATATGGCAAAGTGTGATTGGGCAAGATAGTTAAGACTTTTAACATGAAGCTCAACTGGAATAGATTTGTTAATAATGTTTCAAATTATAGTTTCAGAGACTACTGCTAAACTAGAAAAGAAATTGTATTTGTCTAAGAGATTTGATGCAACTCTTCAGACAAGTAAGTAAGTAATTTGTATAATTTGAAGATTAGTTTCATGGTTAAAAATTTACAAGAAATCTCTTTGTCCTTGTTCCTTTTTATTGCCTCCCACTTTTCTCAGCACATTTCCATGTACATCTAATTAGTAAGAACTAATGAGAGGCTGTAAAAGTATAGATTTGGTTTTTCCAGCCCTTTTAGTGCAGAGGACAAAGAATTTTGAGATTAGGGACTTGATCAACAAAACAACTGTGTTGGGGACTGTGGAAAGAAGAGAAAAGAAATAGATTGCCTGGTACCTAACACTAACTGGGCAGTTTTGCAACAAGGCAAAGTTTTCCCTTGAGTGCATTTTTACTTATCCTGGGGCAGAAAATGGGAGTGGTTTTTGGAACAAACGGGAAATTTCTTTTGCTCTTGGAGCAACAGGAGAGAGAATGATATTAGTCACAGCAATAGTGAGTCTGGAAATCCCTTCAAATTTATCCACCTTGGTACTACAGGCAGTATTATAGAAAATACTTGCATGTTTATGTCCACACTCAAAGATCTGAGCCTAGTGCATTGGTACACAAAGACCTGGCTGTGAACCAAAGTCACAAGAAACAGTGGGGGCAAGTGTAGCTGAGTTCCTTCCATGGGTTGGGAGGTACTCACAGGCTCAGAGCTGGGCAGGCTTGCAATGGGCAGGTTTTCAGATAACAGCCATGCCCAATATATTGTGGCTCATACAGCAATGAACAAGAATTATGGCATCAGAGTATTTCAATAGTGACAACAAAGGCCATGCCGGGACTGCTGGGTTGTCTTTGTTTCAATAAGCATATCTTGTGCCAGTGGCATTAGTAACAGCTGAAAAGAATTCAACTCCTTGGTTGACTGCTCAGAGGATGGTTACCAGAACTGACCTCTAAGTCTGAATAAGCATCCCTAGAGGTCTTGGAGTTGTCAGGAAAGCAAGCATCTTGGGGAGAAAATAAAGGTATAGAGACATTTAATTTGAAAACTAAAAAGAAAATGACATTACTTTATGTTCTAAGCTAATAAGACATGTGTATAAACACATATAACAAACATTATGTATTATGTACAGAAAAGTATTTGAAAGTAACACTGTATCAACAACTGTGTACCTAAAAATTCTGAATAAAGAGCAGAAATACTGAGTAGAGAACAAATTTTATCCATGAGCACTCAGTCCAGGAAGTATTTCTCAAGTTAAATTCTCAGCTGGATTTTGAAGAGGACGAAGCCTATGAATCTGTATAGGTGAAAAAAGGCAATGATATAAAGTTAAATTCTAGAGTACCAAGCCAAAAAAAAATCAAGTTGAATTTCCTTTTTTTAATGATAGAACAAATGATCAGCAGCAGAAAATTCCCTCCCCCCCTTTTAGGGTGATCTCCCACTCTCATCACAGAAATGAAGGTGTTCTTTAGGTTTTAGACCTAAAAGCATGGAAGGCAAGAAAACTCAAACCTAAGGATAGCAAACAGAGTGAGCAGATGAAGTGGATTATCTTTTATGGAAGTAAAGTTATGGTTTAAAAAAAGTAGTTGCAATGATGTAGCCACTATGGATACTTGAACTGAAGAATAATGTTGTACAAATATTCTCAAAGTTTGGTTGGTGTGGCAAAGTCAGACGATGAGAATTCCTAGCAAGCTGTTGCAATAATTTACACGCGAGATAGGGCCAGAGAGCTGAGAAGTGAAGGATTTGGGAGCTGGGAGTGGGAATGTGACGAGACCATGGTATTGATGGAAAAGTGAATCTCAAAGTTATTACAAAGACGTGATAAGCAGAATTTGTAATTATAGGTCAAAATAGAGCTAGGAAAAGATGATAGGAAGGTGATGAGCCGGGAAACACTCCAGGTGTTGATAGTTATGGGAAAATTAGTGAAGACAGCACTTGGAGAAGATGGACTTGATTTTCTTTTGGGGCGGGGTTTAATTTTTATTTCAGCATATTACAGGGGTACAAATGTTTTGGTTACGTATATTGCCTTTGCCACACCCAAGTCAAAGCTTCAAGCATGTCCATCCCCCAGACAGTGCACACTGCACCCATTAGGTGTGTATATACCCATCCCCTTCTCCCCGCTCCTGTGTGCCCAACACCTGATGAATGTTATTACTATATGTGCCCTTAAGTGTTGATCAATTAAAACCAATTTGATGGTGATTACATGTGGTGCTTGTTTTTCTATTCTTGGGATACTTCACTTAGTAGAATGGGTTCCAGCTCTATCCAGGATAATACAAGAGGTGCTATATCACCATTGTTTTTTGTGGCTGAGTAGAACTCCATGGTATACATATACCACATTTTGATTTTCAATATGATGTTTCAGGAGTTGTGGCATTCAAATTGAAATGTTCCATGGACAGTGGTGGACATGGAACAAGAAAGATGCTAAGAAATATAATTGTAGATTGAAGTATGGTAGCTTGAACTTGATAACATCCGAAGCCTTAAGTCTCATCTAGAACCTTCACAAAGGGAATATCAAAGAAGTGGAAAATTTGGAATTTAGCCTTGAGAAATGCCCAGAGTTAGGGGAAATGAACTAGTTATGGACACATCAGGTGCCTAATCTCCAAATTGTCTTATAATCCACAATGCCATGAACTCATCTCTAAAAATCTGCCAAAGTGGATCACCAGTCGGTTGTACCCCCATAATAAGCTATAATAAATAAAAATATTAAAAAAAAAGAACCTGAAGACACAGTATTTTATGTAAACCAAAGCAAGAGAGTAGAGAAATAAAAACTGTGATGGTTTATTTGCTATGGCATTGCAGGATTGTACAGGACTTTCCCAGACAGTATCTTTACTACGATAACAACTCAGTGAAATGATTGTTACCCTTTGTACTGATGAGGAACTGAAAAAATGGTTAATTGTCTAAATTTCCAAAAAATGAAAACAGTGGGAAAAAACACTGCATTAGGACAAGGAAGTCATTTGAGAGAGCATTGAGTCTCTCAAATTTTACAGTGTGTTTGGGGAAAAATTATTTCCACATAGGCTTTATTTTAAACTTGGGAACTTCTGTACTCTTAATTCTTGCTGATGTCAGTAAATTTTCTTCAGTTTGTCATGAAGCAGACTCTCATAATGCAGAGCAGTAGTCATAAGCAAACCAAGGCATCTACTGTATTCAAATTCTACCAAGTTTATTGCAAAAAATTCATGGGCTAATCGGTAAATAAAGTATCTTAATATTTGATTCAAAATACATGTATGTGTTTATTTTTATATTTTATGTTTATGTTTTATTTTGATATGACTTTATCCTTCTATGATTGCTATACTTGAGGAACTTCCCTGTTTTTCTATAAACTACTGATTTAAACTATAAATAAGGACCATTTATAAATAAATGCCAGACAGAAAATAAATTTATAAATATAGAGATATCTACATTTTATTTAAAGAAGCTCACAATAACCTGTAACCCATAACACTTTCTCTTCCTCCTTCCAAAACCTTAATATACTCTTCAATTCATTGTACTTCTGTTTCCCACTTCATAGCACTTTCTATTCATTCTCTCTCTCTCTTTCACTCGCTCTCTCCCCTTGTTCTTTTTTTTTTTTT
>CM052442.1:122343836-122370792 GCA_028533085.1 Varecia variegata | reverse complement strand
GCTGGAATCTCTCTGTCCTGTAGCAGGTTGCCTGATGGATTGGTGAGTAATGTACTTGAAGAGTGCATTACTGAGCTCTAGACTAATGGCTACCTCTTGCCCATGGCCTTTATGGTAGATCATTCATTGTGCTGCCTCATCAGCTTCCTGCCAGTCTGTATCTGGCATGAACACTGCCTGTTCCAAAGCTGATTAATACCCTGGGAATGAGTCCCACTGCAGGTCTCAGAGTGGGATTACACAAAAGTGGGAGTGTTCTGGTGCTAGGGGCACAATATAACTTTTCTTTCATGAATAAAACAGAAAAAAATCTTTATATATTGTCAAAGTAGAGATCTGCATAAATTATAAATTTGCCAAATTGTTATTATAATTAGCCTGTTAAAGGCATAATAACACATTAAGTATCTTAGATCTCTTTGGTGCTTTAAGCAGCACAATGATATAATATTTCTTCAAATTCAATTTCCTGAAACTGAGTATGTGAAATAAGACCCAAGAAACAAAAGGAAATAATAGAAGACTACATGTAACTCAAGACTAAGTGCAGACCATAATTCTAGGAGAATTTGGAGAAGAGGGAAGTCAATGATGACTGGAAAAATAAGAAACATCCTGGAGGCGATGCAGGTTAAATTGACTCTTAAAGACTGGAATTAGGGTAAGTAATGGGGAAGATGGGTATGCGAGGTCAGAAAAAGCCAGGTGAGCTAAAGCATGGAAGTATTAAAATACAAGACATGTTAATGGGTTTGGAAGTAGAAGTGTTAAGAAATCAAGTACAGGCTGAGAGGACTTCTGATACTGGCAATGTGATAGACTAGATCACCTAAAAACCATCCTACTATAATGATGGAGTGGTCTCCTGCTCTGGAAGAATGCTTAGTCAGGATAAAGACAGATGAATTGTGAGCCTGCCACAGGAGGGGTTGGACCCGTCTTGACAAGATTAGTAGAGGCACGCGGTTGTGGGGCACACAAGCTGTTCAGACCTCTCTTTCTTGGCAGTGATAGTGGTTTGGGGTGACACAAATGCACGCAGATTCTCAGATCCCTCCCTGGCCCATATAATAAGTCATATGTAAGTGTACAATATCATTAGCTTTTACATATGTATATACCTGTGACACAATTGATAATAAACATAATTCACCCCCAAAATTTATTTGTGCTTCTTGGTAATACCCCACCCTACTGATTTGCTTTCTGTCACTATAGATTGATTTTCATTTTCTAGAATTTTATATAAATGCAATCATACAGTGTGTATTTTTTTTTGGGGGGGGGTCTGGCTTCTTTTATTCAGGATAATTATCTTGCTATCCATCCACCTTGTTCTATATATCAGTACTTCATTACTTATACAATATAATGATTGATGTACATTGTGCAGTGATTACCACAATCAAATTAAAGTTATCACTGTGTGTGTGTATGTATATATGGGTGCTGAGGACACTTAAGATCTACTCTATTAACAACTTTCAAGTCAACAATACAGTACTATTAACGACAGTGACTATACTGTACGTTAGATTCCTCAGTTTGTCTTTCTGTGTCTGGCTTATTTCACATTGCATAATGTCTTCTAGGTTCATCCAAGTTGTTGCAAATAGCAGGATTTCCTTCTTTTTTATAGATAAATAACATTTTATTGTATGTGTATAATACTTTCTTTATCCATTTATCTGTTGATAGGCAATTAGGGTGTTCCCATATCTTGGCTTTTATGAATATGCTGCAGTGAACATGAGGGTGCAGATACCTCTTTGAGATACTGATTTCATTTCATTTGGAGATATACCCCAAAGTGGGATTGCTGGATCATGTGACACCTCTAGTTTTAATTTTTTGAAGAATCTCCATACTGTTTTCCATTATGTGCCAATTTACATTCCCACCAGTAGTGTACAAGGGTTTCCTTTTCTTCACACCCTCACCAACACTTATTATCTCTTTTTGGTAATAGCCATTCAAAAGGTGTGAGGTGATATCTCATTAAGGTTTTGATTTGCATTTTCCTGATGATTAGCAATGTTGAGAACCTTTTCATATACCTGTTGGCCAGTTATATGTTTGCTTTGGAAAAATGTCTCTTCAGGTCCTTAGCCTATTTTTTAATCAGATTATTTGGGGGTGTTTTTGTTTATTTGGGTTTTTTTGCTATTGAGTTGTATGAGTTCCTTACATATTTTGGATATTAATCATTTATTAGATAGATAGTTTGCAAATATTTTCTCCCAATCCATAGGTTGCCTTTTCATTTTGTTGATAGTTTCCTTTGCTGTGTAGAAGCTTTTTTAGTGTGGTGTGGTCCCACTTGTTCATTTTTGCTTTTGTTGCCTGTGCTTTTGGTGTCATATCCAAAAAATCATTGCCAAGGCCAATATCAAGGAGCTTTTTCCCTATGTTTTCTTTAGTTTTACAGTTTCAGGTCTTACATTTAAATCTTTAATCCATTTTGGTTTGATTTCTTTGTGTGATGTAAGACAGGGGTTCAATTTCATTCTTTTTTATGTGGATGTCCAGTTTTCCCAACACCATTTATTAAAGAGACTGTCCTTTTCCCATTGTTTATTCTTGGTGCCCTTGTCAAACATTAGATGTATGGGTTTATTTCTGGGCTGTCAATTCTGTTCTATTGGTCTATGTGTCTGTTTTCATGTTTTGATCACCATAACTTTGTAATGTAATTTGAACTCAAGAAGAATGATGCCTCCAGCTTTGTTCTTTCTCAAAATTTCTTTGGTTATTTGAGGTCTTTTGTAGTTTCATACAAATTTTAGAATTTTTTATTTCTGTGAGAAATGACATAGGAGTTTTGACAGAGATTACATTGAATTTGCAGATTGCTTTGGATAGTATAGACATTTTAACAATATTAATTCTTCTAATCAGTGAACACAGCATATCTTTCCATTTGTTCGTGTCATCTCCAATTTCTTTCATCTGGTATTTTATGGCTGTCAGTATACGGATCTTTCACCTCCTTGGTTAAATTTTTTCCTAAGTATTTTATTTTATTTCTGTAGATGGGATCGTTTTTTTTTTTATTTATTGCCTGACAGTTCATTGGGAGTGTATAGAAATGCTATTAATTTTTGTATATTGATTTTGTTTCCTGAAACTTTACTGGATTTGTTTATTAGTTCTAACAGTGTTTTGGTGGCATCTTTATGGTTTTCTATAAATAGGATTCTGTCATCTTCAAACAGATAATTTTACTTCTTTCTTTCTAATTTGGATGCCTTTAATTTTCTTTTCTTGCCTAATTGCCCTGACTAGGACTTCAGGTACTATGTTGAATAAACGTGGTGAGAGTAGGCATCCACATCTAGTTCCTGATGTTACAGGAAAAGCTTTTCACTGTTGAATATGATGGTAGCTGTGGGCTTGTCATATATGCATATATGGCCTATATTGTTTTGGGATACATTCCCTCTGTAACTCATTTGTTGAGGGTTTTTATCATGAAAGGATGTTGAATTTTTTCAAATGCTTTTTCTGCATCTACTGAGATGATCATATGATTTTTATCCTTCATTCTGTTAATGTGGTGTATAACATTTATTGATTGGTGTATGTTGAATCTACCTTGCATTCCAGGGATAAAATCTACTTGATCCTTTTAATTCTTGGATTATCCTGGATGGAACTGGAACCCATTCTACTAAGTGAAGTATCACAAGAATGGAAAAACAAGCACCACATCTACTCACCATCGATTTGGTACTAATTGATCAACATTTATGTGCACATATGGAAGTAACATTCATCAGGTGTCAGGCAGATGGGGAGGGGACGTGGGGATGGATATATTGACTCCTAATGGGTGTCGTGCACACTGTTTGGGGAATGGACACACTTGTAACTCTGACTTGGGCAGTGCACAGGCAATATATGTAACCTAAACATTTGTACCCCTGTAATATTCTGAAATAAAAAAAGAAATTCCATTGGGAAAAAAAATCCTCTGTCAGGTTCATAAACTTACTTAGACAATCTTGTAATCTTATTTCCCATTAATAATCTCCATTCTTCTGCATCTCCATACAGTAGAGTTGTCTATACTTGCTGACTTCATTTTTTTTTCGTCACCATCCCCTATTTTGTCTGCAGCTCACACCAATCAAGTTTTTGTCCTTATCACTCCACTGGAACACTACTGTCAAGGTGACCAATGACTTCAATCTTGCTAAATCAAATAACCAATTCTCAGTTCTTATTTTACTCAAACTCTTGGTGTCATTTTATATAGTTGATTACTCCCTCCTTTTTCAAATCTCTTTTTTTGTTACTGTTGGTGGTGGTGGTTGGTGGTTATTCTCCTGTAACGCTGGTCATTCCTTTTCGGTCTCCAACAAAATACTCCATACTGAATCCAACAGCACATGTCTTTATTATAGAATGTCTTTTTGTCATTTGGGTAGATGCTCAGTAGGGGAATTGCTGGATCAAATGGTAGGTCTACTTTTAGTTCTTTGAGGTATCTCCATATTACTTTCCATAGAGGTTGTACTAGTTTGCAGTCCCACCAGCAGTGTATGAGTGTTCCTCTCTCTCTGCATCCACAGCAACATTTGTTGTTTTGGGACTTTTTGATAAAAAGGCATTCTCACTGGAGTTAGGTGATATCTCATCGTGGTTTTGATTTGCATTTTCCTGATGATTAGAGACTTTAAGCATTTTTTCGTATGTTTATTGGCCATTAGTCCATCTTCTTTGGAAAAGTTTCTGTTCATGTCCTTTGCCCACTTTTTAATGGGGTTATTTTATTTTTTCTTGCTGATTTTCCTGAGTTCTGTATAGATTCTAGTTATCAGCCCTTTATCAGATATATAGAATCGGAGAAAATATTTGCATGCTATGCATCTGACAGAGGATTTTTAAAATTCAGTAGGTCTTCAGGATTTTTGAGCAGAGAAATTTGAAGATTAAAGTAGTGTTTAAAAATATATTATTGTACGGCTGAGCATAGTGGCTCACTTCTGTAATCCTAGCACCCTGGGAGGCCGAGAGGGGAGGATCACTTGAGCTTGAGGGTTCAAGACCAACCTAAGCCAGAGTGAAACGCTTTCTCTACTAAAAATAGAAAAATTAGTCAGGTGTGGAGGTCTGCACCTGTAATCCCAGCTACTTGGGAGGCTGAGGCAGGAGAATCACTTGAGCCCAGGAGTTTGAGGTTGCTGTGAGCTAGGCTGACGCCACAGCACTCTAGCCCAGGTGACAGAGCAAGACTCTGTCTCAAAATATATATATATATATATATACACATATATATAAAAATATATATAAAAGTCTAAAAAATGGCAAGGAAAATGGATTATAGAGGAAAATAAATTTAAGAAAGAAAAAGCCAATTGGGAAAGATGTTGGTATAATACACAGGACTTAGTAAAACCCTAAACTATAGTGGTATAGCAGAAATGGACATGGAAGAATAATGATAAGCAATAATAATCTTAATAAGTTTATTCCTTTCCATATTATAAAGGAGCACATCATTACTAGTCAAAGGATTAATTTGAATCTGTGTCAATTTTCATCATATTCAAAGTTGCTTTGCATTTTAGCATTTGGTACCATATTACTAAGTGATTACTCAATCTGCAATAGGAGAATAAAAGAAAATAAACCAATTTAAATGATTGAAAGCTTGATAACATCTGGCTGCAATTAGAATACAAACTAATAAATGAAGCCTCATAAATTCTGAAGTGTATTCTCTATGAAAAATACTTTAAGTAGGAACAGAATTATGGTTTCAATAATGTAAAAGAATAGTGCAATTAAATATACAATTATAAAAGGTAAAGGGTTTTAATCTTGAGTTTCAACTACTATCGTGAGAATATTTTTTTTAAATATAGTCAAACTTTTCTTTACACAAAGGCTTTATCCAGTCTGAATAAGAATCCTGAACCATCCTGAATCAGAAAACAGTAAGGCCTCTCTATCTTCTCTCTTGACAGAATTCAGCAGCCTTTTTCTGTAAAAAGCCAGATAATAAAAATTTCAGGTTTTCTGGGCTATGCAGTCTCTGTCACAGCCACTCAACTCTGCCATTATAGCATTAAAGTAGCCATAGATAATGTAAAAAAATGAACATGGCTGTGTTCCAATAAAACTTTATTTATAAAAACAGGTGGTAGACCATAGTTTGCCAATCCCTGCTCTACAGTCTGTCTATATGGAAGAGTTCTAGAGGCTTGACTCTTCCAGTATGATCTAGAGAAGTGTTCTCTAATAGAAATGTAATGTAAGTGACATGTTGTCAACATTAGAAATTGATTAATGATATATTTTCCATTCTGTTTTTTTTTTTCACACTAAGTCTTCAAAATCTGGTGTGTATCTTAGGCTTACAACATATCTCAATTCAGACCAGCCACATTTGAAGTGTTCAATAGCCACATGTGTCCAATGGCTACCATATTAGCCAGTGCAGGTATAAACACTTCATAGTTATCCAAGATCTAAATGCTTCTCCTCCAGACTAGAAATTACCCCCTGGTAAAGCCATTTCTCAGCCAGCAAGGTGTTCCTGGTACCCCTTCTCTTCCCTGGCCTTCACTGCATCAGCCTCACCACTAAAAACTACCCAAAGCAGTGCTTCTCAAACTTTACATAATCTCACTGGGGGGATGTTGTTAAAATGGAGATACTGATTCAATAGGTAAGGGACAGAATCTGAGATTTTGCATATTTAACAAGCTCCCAGGTGGTGCCAATCCTGCTGGTCTAAGGACCATACTCTAAGAAGCAGGGATTGAAAAGATCACTCCAGAGAAGATGGTCATAACCAGAATTGATGGCCAGCCCTCCCCCTAAAAATCAGTCTGGTCGAATCCCAACATGCCAAACATCTCTGTTTGAGTCACCACCAAAAATGAAAGCTTCTGAGGTAGCATTGTCCAGTAGGAATATGATGCAAGCTATATATGTAAGTTTAAATGTTCTAGCAGCCACATTTAAAATAGTTTTCAAAAAGTGAAATCAATTTTAATAACATTTTATTTAACCACAAATAGCAAAAATATGATTTAAACAATTAATACAACATCTCTAATCATCAGGGAAATGCAAATCAAAACCACAATGAGATATCACTTAACTCCAGTGAGAATGGCTTTTATCAAAAAGTCCCAAAACACTAAATGTTGGCATAGATGCGGAGAGATAGGAACACTCATACACGGCTAGTGGCACTGCAAACTAGTACAACCTTGTGGAAAGTAATATGGAGATACCTCAAAGAGCTACAAATAGAACTACATTTCATCCAGCAATCCCATTACTGGGCATCTACCCAAAGGAAAACAACACATTCTATAAAAAAGACTTCTGCACTAGAATGTTTACAGCAGCACAATTCACAATCGCAAAGATGTGGAAACAACCCAAGTGCCCATCAATACATGAGTGGATTAATAAAATGCAGTATAGGTATACCATGGAGTTCTACTCAGTTACAAAAAACAATGGTGATCTAGCACCTCTTGTATTTTCCTGGATGGAGCTGGAGCCCATTCTACTAAGTGAAGTATCATAAGAATGGGAAAACAAGCACCACATGTGCTTACCATCAAATTGGTATTAACTGATCAACACTTATTTGCACATATAGTAGTAACATTCATCAGGTTTTGGGCAGATGGGAGCAGGGATCAGGGGATGGATATATTCACACCTAATGGGTGTGGTGTGCACCGTCTGAGGGATGGACATGCTTGAAGCTCTGACTTAGGTGGGGCAAAGGCAATATATGAAACCTAAACATTTGTACACCTGTAATATGTTGAAAAAAAAAAGTTATGCTGACTGTCTCATTTAAAGTTTTTTACTACACATCTTAAATCATCCTCAAGTATTGCTCTTAGTTGATCACTTCATGTCTTATTTCATTGAGGAATTAGAAACTACCAGAGGAGAAATGGTTCCTCCCACAACCAGATCTACCACCTATAACCTCTACCTTCCTTCTTATTACAATGAATGGAATTTTCTCTGCTCCTGTCTAAGGCTAGGGCCTTGACTTGAGAACTGGATCCCATCTCTTCTTTACTTAAAGCCTTGGTTTCTGTAATTTTACACTCTCTCTTACACATCATCTTTTTCCTTTTCTATTAGAAAATATTTCTTAATGGTACACAAACATGGTTGCTCCCAACTTAAACAAAACCTTCCTTCAACCCAATATAACCCTCCCACTAACACCCCATTTCTCTGCTCTCCTTTACGAGAAAACTCAACAATATAGTTGTCTGTACTTGCTGACTCCATTTTTTTCACAATCCCCTATTTTGTCTGTTAACTCACACCAATCAAGTTTTTATCCTTATCACTCCACTGAAACACTGTTGTCAAGGTGATCAGGGACTTCAGTCTTGCCAAATCAAATAACCAATTCTCAGTTCTCATTTTACTCAAACTCTTGGTGTCATTTTATACAGTTGATTACTCCCTCTTTTTTCAAATCTCTTTTTTTTTTGTGGTGGTGGTGGTGGTGGTGGTGGTGGGTGGTTATTCTCCTATAATACTGGTCACTCCTTTTCAGTCTCCTTTGATACCTCCTTTTCCTCTTTCTGACCTCTACGTTTTGGAGTGCCCCAAAGCCATCCCTGGGCCTTTTCTCTGCCTAAACTCACTCCTACAGTGATCTTATCCAGTTACATGGCTTGAAATGATATCTGTAAGCTTATGGTTACAAAATGTACATTTATCTTCATTTCAGACTTCCTGTGAGCCCACTTTATCTACACTTGGTTGTTTAGTGGCCATCTCAAATTTAACCTGGCCAAACTAAAGGTTTTTATTTCATCCTCAATCTTCTCCCTCTTCAGTCTTCTACTACTCAGTTAAAGGCATCACCATTCACTCCCTCATCCAAATCCTCTACAAGTTCCATAGCCCTATCTTTAAAATGTATCCTGAATTCCTCCACTTCTTACCACCTCCACGGCTACCACCTTAGTCTAAAACACTGTAATAGTCTCTTGCTTAGACTTCTGTGATAACTTCCTCCTATCTGGTTTTCTTGCTTTCATTCTGCTTCACCATCCCCACCGTTGGAGTCTGTTCTTCACACAACACCAGGGGTGTTCATAAAATACCCTTTGATTGGCTAGGATAAAATTAAAGTACCCTTCATCATAGCTAGGATAAAATTCACACTCCTTATTATGGCCTTTTGAAGTGTCTACTTCTCTTGCATACTGGCTATTTCTCCCACTACTCTCTCCTGTGTTACTCTACTCCATTCACATTGGCTGTATTTAAATTTTTTAAATATGTCAAACTTGTTTTGGTTTCAAAGTGCTGGGACGCTGATCCCCAAAATCTTCATGGGGCTTCCGCTTTTACATCATTTATGTCCCAGCTTGAATGTCAGCTCCTAAGTAATAGATCACCTTGTTTCAAATAATTCCCCTTACCAATCTGTTCTTTTACATGGCTTAATTTTGTTTGATAGCACTTATAGCTACCTAAAGTTATATTTTTAATTATCTGTTTTATATATTTTATTTTTACTCCTCCACTAGAAAGTAAGCTTTGCAAATGAAGGGACGTTGTCCTATGCACTGCTGTGTCTTCATCTTGAACAGTACCTGGCACACAGTGAGTAGTGAGTAAACAAATCTGAAAGATTTCAGGAGATAGGTCAGGTAGCTGACCAAATCAGAATTAGTTGTTTAGGTTATCTTCTAAGCCTTCTAATAATGAAAGGCTCTAGGACAAAGTAAGTCCTGCAATCTAGTACACACCAGGGAACGTGTTCCAATGCTTATTAGTAGCTGGATGCAGAAATTCTCGATTCCTGCAAATCCACTAATTTGCCTGTTTCCATCAATAGTTACTGGCTATTAGTTTCTGCTGCCTCATCTTCACCTAAGTTGCCACATAAGAGCTTGCTTTTAAACCACGAATTTCTTTGCTTGCTTTGCCATCTCCTTGCTTGGCTTTTCTTTCTTTAACAAGCACAACAGCATGCTGCTGCATCTTCAAAGAGTAAATTAATTCTGTCCGCAAAAGGGTCAAGTGCTAGAAAGTGCATAGCCATGCAGTTTGCATGGCAGGATACAGAAGATATGATGCTAATAAGATTCTAAGATGAGAACAGCAGACTGTCTCTGGGGATTCAGATGAAGGGGTCTGTAAATTTTAAAAGAAATGGTCTCCGAAAACTAATGATGTCTGCTTTCCAATTCATTAATAATGTGGAGTAGGGAGATGGGAGTGAGATCCAGGCCATGCTTTGAAATATCAAAATGTAACGAGGAAGAAAACAGTAAGAGCGATCTCAATGGGGTCATAAAGCTGGCAGAAGGAGGCAAACTGTAAGAAGATGTGGTGGTGCTGTATGGAGGGGAGGGGATCAATCCACCCCATGTATGTATATATATGTGCATATAGTACCTTTATCTATACACGAGTAGATAAAAAGTTCCACTAGAAAAAAATACTGTAACATTGATAAGACTTTTGCAATTTTCATATTTAAGGTGACTCAGAGAGAATATTTCAAATATTATAAAACATGTCTAAGCCATCCGCCTTTCCATATTTACAAACCATGCCCTTCACCTCTTCACATTGCATACAAGGAACTGAGTAACAAGAACCTCAACCTTGTTTGTAGTTAATAGTGGAAGAAAAAAACCCTCAGGCAAAGCCTAATGAACCAAGAGCAATTCTGAGCTCTCCTCTGTACTATCTGCCGAGGCAGTGTCTTTCCAAGGGCTGCCTGGACGTATCGTGTGACCTTGCTGCTTTACATCATTAAAATTTCCCATTACTGGAATGGTGTTTGCATGGAGGGGCCGTTGTGCAGATATTATGGCTGAGTTTCTCCCTGCTGCATTTGGAGTTAGCACTAATAGAAAATGCCTCTCTGCTTGAACAGTTCCCTCGAGCTGGGAGGTGTGCAGCAGCAGAAGAGTTTAGCTTTGGCTTTTATTTTGACAAAGCTATTACATTTTGCAGATTGAGGTTATGGTCTTTCCTCCTATCTCTGTATTTTATCTGCATGATATTTTCTGATCTCCCTTTTAAACCCCCATTAGTTACGATTGAGACTCTAGGGTGGCAGCCTGCCTTGGAGCTGTGATATCGTCAGCTTTTTTTAGGAGCCACTAAATTGACTGACTGATTCAGTGGGGTTCAGTCTTGTGGAACCTTTCCAAGGGGCCTAGCCTCAGAAGGAGACCCTTCTGTGCCACACAGAGGCCTAGGAGGTTACTGCAACCCCCAAGGGACTGACAATCTTAAAAGCAAAAATGCAGCTTCATTCTCCAGGGCCATAGGTTCTGTCGGCCACATCCTCCTTCTGAGCTTCCTTCTTCTGCAGGTGGCCTGGTGCACCAAGAAGCTGTGGAAGTTGACATATCTGGTGGCATTTCCCAAGTCCAGGCCCCCCTCAACCTGTTTTACTAACCTAAGAAGCTGCCGTCCCATTGTTATACTTGTGTGCAACTCTGATCTTAACGATTTTAGCAGAAAGTTTCACAATAATGAATGCTTTTGCCTAGAGGGGGCGGAAATATTTCAAAGTACTGGTTATACAGCTGTAAACTGTTTAGAACCATTTGAAAGGGGGAGAGATTCCTTGGCCAGCTCTCCCAGGTCTCTAAGCAAACCATAGCAGCTTCAGACGTTTTGAACCCAAAGCTGGTTCTCCAATTTCTAAAGCAGGATAGTGTGACCATGTCTTTCTCCACAGCTTTCCTATTTTAAGTAAGACAATGAATTCTTCCCAATAAACACTTTTGAAGCTGGGAGGGTAGCACGGCCACATGCTTCAAACACTTCATTTTGTTCACCTTCTCTTGAATGTGTGGGAAGTGGCAGTCTGGAGTAGGGGCTGTCAGGGAGAGGGGGTTGCAGAGGTGAGGAATTTATTTCCTTAGGAAATCTCATTAGTGATGCAGTGCCTGTTTTTCATTGAGGTTTCTGCTCCTTAGCTTTGTTTTCGGCTGAGTAACCGAGCCTGAAAGCCGTCTGGTGACTCACAAAAGGTCACGCTGAGAGTCGGGGGCACGGACCAGAGCATGCTGCCTACCTGTGATTGATGTGTATTAAAGCTGTCTTGAGCCACTCATAAACACAGCAAGAATCCTGTTCTCTTTTCATCAGTGCTCTTGACCAAGACTTGATTTACTGTTTTGAAATCAGCTGCTCCTACAGTCCTCTACAATAGCTTCTTTAATAGCTTGTCATAACAGTTGATGACAATTTGGAAAAGCTCACATATTCAATATTTTTTTTTAAATTGACTTTGCACCATTCCAGGTACCAAGTCTTTGTAAACAGTTTAATTGTTCTCTGAGTGTTTGCTGACCTAAAGCAAAGTGTTGATGAATCAGACCCTCCTTTTCTATCTATGAGGGTATTGAGATATGTATTCAATATTGTAGCAAATCACTGCTGAAAATTGGTTCCATGTCCCTGAGGCTACTTACCTCAAAAGGCAAAAGTACCTGCTAGAGAAGACTGACCAGCTCTGCTATTTCTTGATGAGATTGCTTTAAAGTTTGCATTGAGAAGGGATTGAAATTGGATCCAAGTGTTGTGACAGTACAGTTCTCATTCTGGTAAATAATAATAACAATCATCTGTAGCCATTGAGTGGGTTTTGGCAGTCTGATACATATAGGTATATGATAATGAAGTTTAAGACTGATGTCAATGTGACTGAGGCAGTAGTTGTATAATCTTAGAAGTATGTACACAGAATATATAAGACACTACAACAATTAAAAATAAATCTCTCTTTCTGATCAATTTAATTGCTACCTTTGATGGCTTGGGCAAGTTGAGCTGCTCCCTGACCTCCCAGTAGCCACTTTTGCATCTGTGTCCAGGAATGCCCCCTGGGGTGATTTTCAGAATATCTAACAACCCATTTGACAGGTATAGCAACCATTCAGAATGGATGCGCCAGTCTCACAGAACAGATGCCCGGCCACAGCAGCCAGTGTCACTGTACCAGAACATCCAGCTGAATATCAGCCCTGTTCTTTATTCCTCTCTATATGTGCAAAGCTTAACTCTCCTTGAAGGGTTGGCTTAAGTTGCACTTACCATGAATCCTTTCTTGTTCTATACAGTCTATTTCTTGATTCCGAATCCCTGTAGTACTCACAGCCTATGCCTCCCCATTGTCCCTATATCATATGCTATTGTTAGTCTACTTTTTAACATTCCCCATATCACAATGTTGTGCACATGTAGACGTTTCAAAATATTTTTGAACATGGAATATTCTGGTGAAAATGCCCCAGTGGTGATGTTTGAAAGTGCTACATTTGGTATAGTGCTAATTTGAACTTCCTTTGTGGGCTTGAGCTTGGTATGCAAGAACCCCCCCTTTGTTTTAAAGGAGCCACCTGAAAAAAAATTACATTTTAGCAAAGAGCTGTAGGACCAGGACACTGTCACCAGTGCCTCTTCCACTGTAAACATTCTTTTCTCATATAGTGTACTCTGCACTTTTTCCAGATGGTGAGAAACTTTCCTCCGTTCTTTTTAATTTGGAGTAGAATTGTGAGTGAGAATTGCTATAGTGTTGGAAGAGTTCAGTTTTCACTAAGTCCTGTGGAGAGTTGTGTATTTTATGGTTGATTTGGTATATATTAGATCATAGTTTCAGATTCGAGCAGCATATGTAATTTTTCTTCAGAACAGAAAGAAAATACATATTGAGATAAATTTAGAAGAAGTTCACCAGTGTTTGGCTTTTTGATAAAAGGTTATTTTAATTGTTTGAAACTTGGAATATGATTTTTTTCCTCCATAGAAATGATATCAAGGGACACAGGTTTTAAGCCAGCCCTACCATGAGTTATTATCAAAGCCTCCAGCAAAGGGGGTCTAGACTGAACCAAGAGGGTTTTAAGAAAGAAAGGTGGAGATGGAGCTCTGAGAAAGACTGAGGGCAAAACCCCCAAAGTATGGGGTATTGTTTGCAGATGATGGCTAATGTATTTCTTTTATAAAGCTAGGGTAGGGGTCTTGTAAAACAAGTGTGAATAAATGGGAAATTACCAGTTGCTTCCTGGAAGCAGCTAAGATAAAACCATGTAAGACAGTAAAACATCAGAACAGAATTGGGAGAGCTAGTTCTAGTCCTGACTCAGCTACAAACACTCTGGTTGACCTTGAGCATGCCACTGCACCTCTCCGGGCCTTCATCTATAAAATGAAGAGTTTCACTATACAAGGCTCCTTTCAGCTAAAACATACTGTGACAATCATCTTTCTTATAATGTCATCTCTACCTCAATCTCTGTTCTGTCCTCGTCTTCATCCTCCCTTTGTATCTGCTTATATTTATTTCATTGTGCTGAATCCAGCCATTCCTTCCACTCACCCTACTCACAGACAAGTAAGTAACTAATACAGTAATACAACAAAGAGGGCAAAAATACTTAAGTACTGGTTATCATAGTCTGTATTTTATTTACAGACTATCCATGTCTCTGTCTTAAACTGAAAAGCCCCTTGAAAACAAAAACTGGGCCTTCTCTTGTTTATTTCTATTTCTATTTCTATTATAGAGAGAGAGAGAGAGTTTTGTTCTGTTTTGTTTTTAGAGACGGGGTCTTGCTGGGGGCCAATCATAGCTCACTGTAACCTTGAATTCCTTGGCTCAAGTAATCCTCCAGCCTCAGCCTCACGAGTAGCTAGGAATACCATGCCTAGCTAATTTTTCCATGTTTTTGTAGAGATACAGTCTCACTATGTTGCCCAGGCTGGTCAAACTCCTGGCCTCAAGCAATCCTCCTGCCTTGGCCTCCCAAAGTGCTGGGATTACAGTCGTGAGCCACTATACCCAGCCAATTTCTATAATATATTTTAAAGCACCTGGTGGATTTGGAAAATATTTTATGAAGATAATGATATTGGCATCTTGAATTAAAAAGTAGTATTCCTGTTTCTATTCTGTTAATATTCGTGAATACATAGCAGAATGTTGCTACTTATGTATACATTTGTCATTAACTCTGTGCTAGTGCTAATGGATATGGCTGGTACAGACTGATTGCTAATTGTTTTTATGGCTGATTTTTCTAGAAAAATGTAAATTATAAAAATTGACTTAAGAAGAATCAGAATAGTATCATAGAAGAAATTAAAAGAATAGCCAAAGATTTATCCCTTAAGAAGACCCTAGATTAGGTGGTATTATGGT
Source organism: Varecia variegata (assembly GCA_028533085.1). Lineage (NCBI taxonomy): Eukaryota > Metazoa > Chordata > Mammalia > Primates > Lemuridae > Varecia > Varecia variegata. The sequence goes on along the minus strand of CM052442.1, from coordinate 122,355,602 downwards.
TAAATTATATTAAAATTTAATAAGGTTATTCATAGGTTATATAAATTTTCCAGAATATAAAAAAGATGGAAAGCTTCCCCATTAACTATATATGGCTAGCATAATCTTGCTTATAAATCTATACAAATAACAATAACAGAATAAGCCAATTTAAGTTATGAATATATGTTTAAATTCTAAATAACATATTAGCAAATCAAATTCTGTGCTGTTATAAAAGAAAAGAATGTGTTTCTAACTGATATAAGATTTAAGCTATTGATTGATTAAAATTTATTTCTGGAATGCAAGGATAGTTTAACATTAGAAAATTTATTAATTTAATACATTACGTTATCAGAATGAAGTAGAGACCCATATAGTCATCTTAAAAGATGCCAAAGAACTGCTTGACAACACTTACTTCTAATTAAATGCAATTTTAAAAATTCTTTAGTAAACTGAGAAAAGGAAAAAACAAAGACCTTAACCAATAAAGATATATACCAAAAATCTACAATAAACATTATAATCAAAGGCATTTGAGAGAGATGGCTAGCTGTACCCCACTTTCTATTCCTCTCTTCTTCCTTAGTAATACGAACCCTGTTTTTTAAGTCCAGCTAATGGCTACCTGGAATAAAAACTGCATTTCTCAGTATACCTGGCCACTAGGTGTAGCCATGTGACTAGGTTGGCTAAATTTGACCAATGGGATATAAACGAAGGTGTTACAGGCAACTTCAAGGAACTGTGCTTGTCAATAAGGATGAATTTCAAAAGCCTACAATATCAAGTTACAAAAGGCTACAAGCATTGTGACACCAACTATGTAAATATTAAAAACATACAAGTTAATAAATGACTTAAAAATACAAATAAAAATCATAAAAAATGGAAAATATGCATGAGAATGAAACATAGTCATATCAGAGAGAATGGGAAGGAAAGGGGTGGTGCTTCAGCTGTATTTATAATATTTTATTTTCTGAAAATGTAAACGTGTTCTGAATCAAACATGGCAAACAATTAATAGCTATTAAACCTGGGTTGTATCAAATGACCCAGCTATTAAATTAGATCAAATTATTTTATGTGCTTTTCTATGTGTATAAAATATTGCATAACTTAAAAATTTTTAGTTGTGTAAAATAAAGCCTTGAAACAAAAGGAAGTCAAAATAAACATCAGAGGTTGCTTTGTTCTTCTCAGATTCCAGGATGATTGAACATATGTGAGCCTCAGGGCTTGGCCTAATTGCCTCCTCCTCGAGTAAATAAATGTCCCAAAGCAAAAGCTAAAGGTAGTCACTTTGATTTGTCATATCCCAGAGATTGTTCTGATGAAGGAATCAATTCAGATGCTCTATTACTAGTAATAGATTATTAAATGCAATTTGAGTAAAACTACCCTTATACCTTTATTTACTGTAGGTATTTTTTTTGCTGAATTTGTCTAATAAAGGTACATCAAGATAATAGAAAATAAAATGTAATGCAGCCCATTCATAAACAGCAACAAAAAGCGTAAAATGCCAAAGAATAAACCTACTAAGAAATATGCCAAGTCCTACATGGAACAAAACTGTAAAATTTACTGAAAATCATAAAAGGAAACCTAGATAAATGCAAAGATATTCTATCTATTCCCTAGCTGGAAATGCTCAATATTATATAGATATTAATTCTCCCCAACTTAATCTATGCATTTAAATTAAATACCACCCAAAGTGGAAACTGATAAGCTAATTCTCAGATTCATCTGAAATAAGACCTCCAGGAATATTTTTTAAAAGATAAAGGAAAGCGATTTATATCAGTTATCTAAATATAATATAAAGTTTTAATAATTGAGAGTCCAGAAACAGATCAACATATATGATATCTTAATATAATAAGAGTTGTATTTCAAATCAGTAAAATGAGTAAAAAATAACATATATGTAAATATTATGTATATGGTTAAACCCTAACTAAATGTCCACAAATATAAATCCCAAATGGATTAAAGAGCTAGACATAACCAAAAAATTATAAAACTATCAGAAGAGAATATAGGAAAATATTTCTCTATTTTATGGTGAGGAGGGCCTCCTTAAGCTAAAAACAATACCCAGAAGTTGTAAATGAAGAAATGTACAGGTTGGATTTCATAAATATTGAGACAAACTGGGAGAAAATATTTGCAACATGTAAAATTCAAAAAGATTAATAATCAGAATATGTAAAGAGATCCTAAAAATCAGTAAGGAAAAATTCAGTTAAAAATGAGAAAATGACATAAAGAGACAAATATAGAATGATATGAAATAAGAACTAAAATGGCCACTACACATGTAAAAAGATTCTTCATCTCATTAGCAATCAGACAGAATGCAAATTGAAAAAAGTGAGTGAGATTTGCCAGTAGATTGGCTGGTACTCTAAAGATTAATAATTCTTGGTATTAGCAAGACCCTGAGGAAACAAATACTCTCTCATACAGCCATTACCTGTCTCTTCTACTTTCCCCCTTGCTCACTCATCCTGCCACACCGGCCACCTTGCTCTTCCTAACACACCAGCTCTCTGTCCACCTCAGACACTTTGACTTGCTGTTCCTTCTTTTTAAATCTTCTTCCCTCAGATAGGCTGGATGCCTTGCTCCAATACTTCCTTCAAGCTTTTCTCAGAGATTACATTCTTAGCAAGATAGTTGTACCATCTAATTTCAATATGAACCCACCCCATCACTCCCGATACCTTTGAGCCTGCTTTATTTTCCTCCACGATGTTAGTTAGATAGGTGGTAGGTAGGTAGGTAGGTAAATAGCCAGTGAATAAACATTTTTTTAAAGAATAAAAAATGCTACTGGTAAAAATGTAAATTGGTACAAATTTTCAGGACATTTTGCATTTACTTAAATACTAAAATAAAATGTACTCTCTGATCTAGCAATTCTACTTCTAGGTATCTGTTCTTAACAAATACATTTGCACACACAGAGACATCTACAAGGATGAGCAAGTAAGTTCTGTGCAGCATTGTTTTTGATAATAAAAAAAGAAACAACATAAATATCTACCAATTGAGAAGTTAAATAAAATATGGTATATTTATAGAGCACAATACTATGCAGATGTCATAAAGAATAAGAAGAGCTGTATGTATTCACATGGCAGGATATCCTGATCTAATGTTAAGTGGAAAAAAGCAAGTGACTGGAAATTATCTAAAATGTAATCTGATTTATGGAAAAAAGCATATGAGTGTATATACATATTTATAGACACATTTACTTATATATATAAGTACAAATTTAAGTTATAAAATATATACACCAAATTGTTAATAATTTATTAACTTCTATGGAGAGTAGGAGTTTGGGTGTAGAAGAGCTGGTATAGGAGTATATTCTACATATTTCCCTATTGTTTTAGTCTTTTGCAATGAGAATATACTCATGTACTACATTTTTAATTAAAAATTAGAATGTCTCCAAGGTTATCCTCTTCCAATGTCAGTCTCACTCATTTGTATCCTGAAATGCTCTCTTGGGTGGCGGTGAATGAGATGAAGTAATGGCCAGTGTGCTGGGAATTGCGTTTAGAAGAGCATTGTGCTAGGGAACATTAGTCAGCCACGTGTGCCCCATAGAAAAAAAGGTTGAGAACCATGTTCATGCCCCATTGTTTCATTTCCTCCCACAGCACCTAGAAACAAAAGAAGCCTCATGTTGCCTTTACTGTGGTCACAATATGTCAAAAGTGCAGGAGGGTTTTGTTTTATTTTTGTTTTTCAGTTTAGACACATTTCATACCTATAGAATTGCTCTATGTGCTGTATTCTGGGCAATTTTAAATAAATAAGTGCTTCCCCTACTAACATCAAATACAGTGAAATAAATTACAAGATTCAGGATGCGTAATGAGTATGCTGGCAGTCCCTTCTTTTACGTGTGGATCAGATAATATATGGTACACTGACCTCACCTTCGTAGGCATTTGTAAACCTTTCCTGATGTTCATTTATCCTCAGTTGTTGTTTCTTTCCAATTTATACACAAGCATGTTTGTGCTAACACATTAGAACACACACACACTCATTCACACACATACACACACATAGCCAGAACTGACTATCTCAATTTCAGGCTTTTTCTGGATAAGCATTGCTTGACCTTGCATCTATTTGTCATCGACATCCTTTTAATGACTATCCAGGGTTACAACTCACTGACCCAGGGACTAGTGACAACCTTTTGGGGCAGCTCTGTTTAAATCAGATCCCCTTCTTTTCCTCCTTTTCTTCGTGATTTGACAGTATTGAATTGAGTTGATAGGGTCTAAGAAGGAGGAGAGTGATTTCCATTCAGATATATTAATAATGATAGAAATACACAAAATAATGATAATGATGACTAACGTTATTGAGCACTTACTATTTGCCAAGCACTATTCTAGGCATTTTATGGATCTTATTTAATTTTCACAACAACTCTACAAGCCAGGTACTATCATTATTACTATGTCCATTTTACAAATTAGGAAAATAATACATAGAGAAATTAAATAACTTGCTCAAAAGTCACACAGCTAATAAGTGGCAAAGATGGGATTGGAGCACAGGAACAAGTGTAATAATGATCAAAAATCTGAAAGAATTTAAGGTCTTTGTGAATTCATTTTGGTTTTTGATATTTTTGAATTACTGAAATAATACCTGCTTGTAACAAGTGAAAACAATAAAACAAAAAGCTCTGTGCAGGTAAGGTTGATCATCCATCCTCCCATTCATAACCCTAATCACATCCCTCTACTACCATCTCCTAATGAAGCCAGGCTTGACAGCTGGGGTGTACCCTTCCATGCCTTTCTCTTTATCCATACCAAAATAAAGGTATACATGCACTTACATAGAGGTCTCATTTGTTTGTATGTGTGTATTTGGTGGCTATGTTTCTCAGAATTCCCTGCTCCAGAATTCCCTTCCCTGGCCTAGAATTGGCCATAAGATAAATTTGCCTGAGATTTAAAAGGCAAAGATAAAGCACCAGGCATGATTAGATTGGGAAGTTGGTAAATTCCCAATTCAGATTGGGAAGCACCTGACCCTTCAGGTGCTATAGAAACTTATTCAGGTTGTGGATCTCCTGGCTCACTTGTTGGCATCAGGTAGCAGGTGGGGCCACAGATTCTCCAGCTGCCACAGGATTTTCTCCTTCAGCTTCTCCTACTCCTGCTGATGTTCTGCTCCATGACCAAGGGCATCAGCTTCTCCTGCAGGACACCAACATTATGAAAGCTGGAGGTTTGGAGGAAGTGAAAGAGTCCCCTAGGTTCCAACTTGGTCTCATAGGTTCCAGTTTGCCCTTAGAATGGTATGCCATTTCACGTCCATCTTTCCTTCCCAGCCGCCTCCCCTAGAGACTTTACGCCCAACACCGGATGCCAAAGCAACAGTCACACATTAACTGTTTAAAACTGGCTCCCACAATTCCATAAGGTCAAATCCCTATAATAAATCCCCAATTCTCTATGACTCCTGGAAGTCCTATTTCTCTGATCAAACCCTGACTAATACAATGTGTTGGTTTGTTTTTATCTAAACAGAATCAAATTGTACTTGTTACTCTTCAACTTCCTTTTTTCACTGATAGATCATGGAGAGTCTTACAAGCCAATAGATTTCTCCTCCTGCCTCCATCCATTTCTCCATATATGTTTATATATAATAACACTAAAATATAAATTTATGTACATGGTATTGACAACCCAAAATAAATGACTGAGGCAAAGATCTGAATCAGTAGAGGTTTAAGTTTGAGTTTGAGGGCGTACCCAGGAAAAGCACAAACCTCAGAAGCATCTGTGACTGTGCTCTCTGAAGAGGGATTTGGAAACTCAGTATTTAAGGGGCATACAGAAAGGAAAAGGAGGATGCAGGTGGACAGTGAGACAAATAGTTACATTCTTGTAAGTCTTTACTTAGTGCCCAGGAAATCTACATTTTTCAAAAGATAAGGTGAATGTTTGAAGAGGAAAAGGGAGTCAAGGAAGAATCAATTATGTAGTAAAGGAAGAATCAATTACATTGATGTGCCTGGGTAGGTGGATGAATGATTGATTTTTGTCTTGTTTCTGTTCTGCACCTGGGAAGATAAACTTGTAAACAACATTATTAGTGTGGAATCAAATATACTTTAGTTTAGGAGCTATACTTAGCCTGCACAATTTGCATGTCTTTGTTTATGGGAGGCCAGCAAAAAATTTCCTTATGAATGATCTGCAGAGGCAGTCCTTACAGATGCCTGAGGCCTTTTACCTTTTCATGGGGATCCAGCTTATGTATAATGTTAGTAACAGCTATTCATTTGGAAGGGTGTATTACGTGACTCAGCCTCCAGGGTTGAACTTCCCATTTGCATAAGGAGTCGAGTGGGGGAGGGGGGGCAGTCCTGAGACTTTTATTTTCTTTTATGGTATACAACATCCATTCCAAGTTTACTTAATGACTTTTTAGTTTTGTTTTTGTCCTTTTCTTCCAACTCCTGTTTTAGGTCTCATAGCCACCCTCCAGATGACTTGCATTAACAAACTTACGCATACTTTTGAATTTTTCTTCATTCTCATATTTGTATATGAACTACTAATTACTAATACAAGCACTGTGGCTTAAGTAGACTATACTTCCCCCTGCCAAGTTGAGCGACCAATTTTTTCACATGTTAAATTCTCATATATATTATGATCTATTTCTGGATGTTCTATCCTGTCAATTGATCTACCTGTTCTCGTGCTGATACAATATTGATTTGTTTATAAAATCTATATAATATGTTCTTACATATAGTGAAGTAAGAGCCCCCACACGCATATACTGTTCTTTTTCATATGTTTCTAGATTATCCTAGAATATTTATTCTTACATATAAATTTTAAGATAATAATAAGAACGTATTTTTTTAAAAAATTCTGTTAGGATCCTAATTGGTTTCTTTTATAGTAACTTGGGAGAATTACCATTTTATTATCTTTGGTCTCCCTGTCCAAGAACGTGAAATGCTTTTCTAATTGCTTAGATCGTATTTTATGTCCTTAAGTAAGATTTTATAATGTTAAAAGAAAAACTTAAGATAAATTAATTTTAACAGAGTTTAATTGAACAAACAATGATTCGCAAATTGGGCAGCCCCATGAATGGGAACAGGTTTAGAGACTTCGGCACTGCTATGTGGTCAAAGAGGATTTATGAACAGAAAAAGGAAAGTGAAGGACAGAAAATGGAAGTGAGATACAGAAACAGCTGGGTTGGTTACAGCTCAGCATTTGACTTATTTAAACACAGTTTGAACAGTTGGCCGGCTGCCTTTGATTGGTTGAAACTCGATGATTGGTCCGAGAGTATGTTACAGTCTGTTTACACATCCAGTTAGGTTACAATTCACAATGTACAGAGAAACCTTTAGGCCAAACCTAAAATATATAAGGAGGCAGGCCAGGCGCGGTGGCTCACGCCTGTAATTCTAGCCCTCTGGGAGGCCGAGGTGGGAGGATTGCTTGAAGTCAGAAGTTTGAGGCTAGCCTGAGCAAGAGCAAGACCCCTGTCTCTGCAAAAAAAAAAAATCAAAAAATTAGCTGGGTGTTGTGGTGCATACCTGTAGTCCCAGCTACTTGGGAGGCTGAGGCAGGAGGGTTGGTTTGAGTCCAGGCATTTGAGGTTGCAGTGAGCTGTGATGATGCCACTGCACTCTAGCCAGAGTGACAGAGGGAAACTGTCTCAAAAAAAATTAAAAAAATATAAGGAGGTAGCTTTAGGCTAAACTTCATTTAACAGTAGTTTTCTTCATATAATCCTATGCCTTTTTTTGTAATTTTATTCCTGATTATTTTATGTTATAGTTTCTGTCATCATTTTGAATAAAATACTACTAGGTTTCCATTTTTATTTCTAGGTCCCTATTGCTAAAATACAGAAAACTTTTATTTTTAACAATTATCTTATATCCAATCCCCTTAATTGATTATTTTTAGTAATTCTATCAGTCATAGTTTAGTCAGAGGAGCAAAATAACAAGTATCATGGAATAGGCTTTAATTATAGAAAAAAGGAAGTTACGTATTTGTGGGAGATGTTTGGAAGTAAGGATCCAAAAAGAGGAGTTGGAGGATTAGAGAAAAGTCACTAAAAAGCCCTCTTAGGGATACGATCATAGAAATCTGAAAAGCTAGATGCATCCAGGTACCAGACAGAGAACATGAAGAGGAATTGGCAAAAAATTTCTAGAAAGCTGGCACCTCTGCACAGCTCCCGCTTGTGGGGTCATCAGTCAAGTGTCTGGTGGAGGGTCTGGGGCTACCTTTGGTCAGCAGATCTAGCAGTCAGAAAGTGGAGTTAGAGCAGGGGATAACAATGACAAATTCACTGGGCACCTCTGCGTCTGTCCTTCATCATATCAGACCCAGAAGATCTTCAAAGACAGTGGCTGCTTTTGTTTACCAAGTTTCATGTGACTTTTGATTTTGGCCAACTCTTATACAAAACCACAAAAGGAAGGACCTCTGAAAAGCATAGTTCCCATTGTAACTGGTTAATATTAGAACAATCCAGCACACCTGTCTTAGTGGTTTCTTTTCCCCTGCCTATGTATACTATTTAATTTTCTTGCCTCCCTGCAGTCACTAGAGTCTCTAAGAAAATGTTAAAATAATAATTACTATTAATGGCCCTTCCTAAATATTATAGTTACAGATTTTAATTGAAATGGTTTTAGAGTTTTTGGGGGTATTTTTTGTTTGTTTGTTTGTTTGTTTGTTTGTTTGTTGAGACAGGGTCTAGCTCTGTTACCCAGGCTGGAGTACAATGGTGCAATCATAGCTCATTGCAACCTCATTGCAACCTTGAATTCCCAGGCTCAAGCGATCCTCCCACCTCAGCCTTCTAAGTAGTTTATATAACATTCTAGTGTGGTCTAAGAGTTCCCATCCTGACTGGATTACTAACGAGCTGCGTGACCTTCAGCAGGTCTCTGGGCTTTTGTTTTCTCATCTGGGACTACAGATTTGTACCACTACGTCTGGCTGATTTTTTCTACTTTTTATAGAGACAGAGTCTCACTATGTTGCTTGGGTTGGTCTTGAACTCCTGGCCTCAAGTAATCCTCCCACCTTAGCCTCCCAAAGTACTAGAATTACAGGCGTGAGCCACCGTACCCAGCCAAGAATGACTTTTGAATTGCATTAAATGCCTTTCAACTGATATAATAACTATTATTAATACAATTATTTTGTTTTTCCTTTTGGATTTGGTAATGTAATGAATTATGTTGATAAATTTCCTAATATTGAAATACTCTTTTATTCCTGGAACAAACCCTTCTTAGTCATACTGCATTATTATTGTGATACATTGCTGGATTCCATTTGTCATTACATTGTAACTTTTGTTTGTATATTCATAAATGAGGTTGTCCTTTTTAGCTTCATTTGTGTGAATTATAGAGTATTTTTCTGGGACACGTCACACTGACTACTCAATAATTTGAATCGATCATTATAGGCATTAATAGGTGGCCAGTAGGATGGGGAAAGAAGAGGGGAGCGTTTACTCTCACAACAGCTTCCCCATTGGTTGACCTCTGGGTCCTGAGATAAATTACTCACTGCACAACAGATCTGCAATTTCTCATGTCTTCCTCTTCAGCATGTTTATTATTTCATTACATAATCATTAATGGGAAGGACCATCTGCTATGATGTTTTCATATAACAGATTTAATTAGTCATTCATTTGGTGCTGAGAAGATAGAGGAAGGTATTCTATATAAAATGCGCTTCTAAATACTTTTTCTGAATTTGGTAGGAAATAAGCACTATTAAAATTAATATTTCCACATGTGAAAAACATAACTTTGACTCCATAAACACCTCACTAGGAATCCAAGATTTTTCATATATGTCATCCACAGTGATTTCAGTAAGTCCATATTAAGTTTATTCCACAGGGCCAATGTTGTCATTCAATAAAAAAACAATCAAATCTGCTATTTCATATGTCCTCTAAATGTGCAGATTTACTACTTGAATTTCTAAAAGCAAGCAGGGATCTGTGTACATTTCAAATTTGTACAGTTTATTCACTATGAGGGAAAAGAAAAAGGTTGTCTTAGTTCTTACTTGCCTTTGCAGGGGACAAATAGATACAGGCTTGTGGGGCTAACACCAGGCTCATGTTGGAAGGGCTCAGAAACAGAGCAAGGACTTTTAGGGGTCAAAGAATCCATAAAAGCAAATTGGTCTGCGCCTGCCTCAAGCTGTGGTGTTAATATTAGTAGACAGGATGCTGTAGAAATGTGAGGGAGAAAACTATAAAAAGTGATATTTAAATTGCTATGAAACTGGAATTGAGCTCTTTTCCATTATTCTAGAATCATTACTAATATGAGGGAAGCAGAGAGAGACCCAAACCCAGTGAAAAGCCATAGGAAGTTACAGAACACATGAAAATCCCAGCTGGTGAATAAAATCTATCATGTTGGCAAAGCAGCGTGAGTGAAAATCTTTTAAACATGCATCAGCTGCAGGGGCTGAAATGTTGAGAAATACAAGATTAAGATGATGCTGGGGAGAACTGGGGGACATTCATGCTCACCCCTCTAAGAAAAGCCTGCTTATGCACTGCTGAATTGTATACCATTAGGGTGATAAAGCAAGCTCAGCTGCTAAAGACATGTCTTTCCTATAATGTATATGTCAAAAAACACGGCAGAGACATTATGGCTCAGCTCCCTGAATCGAGTAATCTCTAAAATGAAGATTAGATACTAAATAGTTTTACTACTCTATTATTAGAGTTATAACAAATCTAAGTGCTAAGTTCCTTTGGATATATTGTCCTTCACACCAAGCTGGCAATATCATAAAGATAATAAAACTGAGGTAGAATGTTTAACAAATATTTATTGATCACCTACTGTGTGCAAAACTACAAAAATAAATCAGACGTGGTCTTGGACTTGGAGGAGTAAAAGTTCATGTTCTATGAGGGTAATAGACATACATAAATAACACTGAGCTAACTGTAACAAGAATAATAACAGAGCAGTAGAATTCTACCAGAGTGTGTGGAGGGAGGAGGGAGAGGAAGGATGAATAAAGATCACAGTTGGGAAAAGATAGTTTATATAACATTCTAGTGTGGTCTAGGAGTTCCCATCCTGACTGGATTACTAACGAGCTGCGTGACCTTCAGCAGGTCTCTGGGCTTTCGTTTTCTCATCTGTAAAATGAAGGGGTTATTCTATAATGATCTCTGAGGTCCCCCTTCAGAACAAAGTCTTTGTAATTTTATTTTCCTATTCACATAGCAGAACGGCAAGAGTAAAATTGTTGTCATGAACAAAATTTTAAAATTTTGCCACAAAATAGTTTTAGTAGCAGAGCAGCTTATATTTACTTTGTACTGCATGTTTCTTCTTCCTGTACAGGTCTACATCAACACAGGGGAAGTCAAAAGGGAAGATCTCTCAATGTAGCATATAGACTTTAGTGGAAGAAATGTCAAAATATAGAAAAGTACAAAGAATAATACAACAATCACTTGTATTCTATGTTACAAAAATAAAATAAAACATTACACATTAAGCTAAAGCCCCCAGCATCACCATCCTTCTGTCCAGTTCTCTTCCTTTCACTCTCCAGAGTAACTATTAGAATTTGTTTTAAATGTATGCTTCAAATTCATTTCTCATATCTCAACATATATTTATATGTACGTATCCATAAGCAATACATAGATTATTTGGTATAT
>CM052442.1:122326883-122343336 GCA_028533085.1 Varecia variegata | reverse complement strand
TGTTACATATATAATATCCTCTATTATTGTACTTCTTACTTTTACTACTTATTATCATTTTTTGGACCTACCCATCTGATAGCTTGTTCTTTTTCACTGCATTATAAAATTCCATTATATAATTTTCCCTTTTTTAAGCATTTTTGGCTTATATTCAAATGTCTGATATTACAATCAGTGCTAAAATGAACACACATGTGCACACACTATGTTCACATCTCTTTCTGCACATGTGTGAAAGTTTTTCTAGGACCTATAGCCTGAAATGGAATGGCCCATTATAGGGTTGTGTGTTTCCAAATTGTTATTAGGTATTGCCGTAGGCATTCCAAAGGGTTTATACCAATTTACACTCCTACCAGACGTGCTTGAAGTCCCCACATTCTTACCAACATTTGATATTGTCTGACGTTTAAACTTGTGACAGTCTGGATTTAGAGCTAGTGAAAACATTTTTTGGAGTGTGCTTATTGGCCAAGCAGATTGACTTTTCTGTGAGCTGCTGCTCCATTCCCTTTACCAACATTATGTTGTTGTCTAGAAGTTTTAATTTCCAAATTTCCTTAACTTGAAGCAACTCCAATGGTTTGAGTTTGTTTTTCCCCTTTAGGTCTTTAATCCATCTTAAAAATATTTTGTGTGGGTGTTTAGGTAAATAATCTATTTTTATTCTTCTCCATATAGATAGGCAGTTGTCTGAAACCGTTTAGTGAATAATCTGTTCTTTCACTCAAGGATTTGTGAAGTAAGTTCCTCAAATACCAAGTTCCCATACCTGTTTGGGTCTGTCTCTGGGCACGTTATACTGACCCATTGATCTAGCTGACTCTTCGTTATGTTTTTTGATTCCTTAAATGATTGGCTATATTTAATAAAAGGAAACTATTTCAATGAAAGTATTCATTTCTGGTATCTCGGCGCAGAGATTTTCCTCCACTGCCCTTCTGGGTATCTAAAGTGACCTACTGTGGGGAGATGTCCCCGTGGAGTAGGCAAAGGGTGGCCAAGCAAATGTGGGGCACGAGTGGAACACTGGCCCACTCCCAAGCTGGCTAGGTGGCCAGTTGGCAAGTTCAAGCTGAAAACCAGATAATTTAAATACTAGATTCAGCTTTAGGGAAGTTCTGGATATGTGTATAATACTGTGCCTTCTTTGGCCTTTCCCTGGCAGCTTACCCAGACCACTCTGCTGTTTAGGAATCTTTGGGATGGCCTCTCTTTCTCCCTTCCTTTTTAGTCTTCACTGCCTCCTTACCATATGCCTCTTCTCTCTCCAAAAGTTCTACTCTCTTATTTTACAGTAGTTCTTGATGGGCAATGCTATGGTTTGGATATTTAACCCCTCTAAACCTCATGTTGAAATCTGATTCCCACTGTTGAAGGTGGGGCATAATGGGAGGTGTTTGGATCACGGAGGCGGATCCCTCATGAATGGCTTGGTGCCATGCTTTGGTAATGTGGGGAGAGGGCCGGTTCTCACTCTATTAGTTTCCATAAGAGCTGGTTGTTAAAAAGAGCCTGGCACCTCCCTCTTTCTCTTTCTTGTTTTCTCTCTCACCATGTGATGTCTGCACACACCAGCTCCCCTTTGCCTTCTACCATGAGTGGAAGCAGTCTGAGGCTTTCACTATATGCCCAGTCTTCCAGCGGCAGAATCATGAGTCAAGTAAAGCTTTTTTTCTTTATAAATTACCCAGTCTCAGGTATTCCTTTACAGCAGCACAAACGAAATAAAACAGACAGAAATAGAGCCTTAAACAACCAAATCTTAGCAACAGTGAACTGATTTCCCCTTCCTTGAGGGAAAGAGAACTTCCCAAGAATATAATTGCCTAAACTCCATTCCTGGGAAGGGAGGGAAAATATTTCAGCCCTTGTTGATGTTAGTAACTTCTAATTCACAAAAGAAAAGACAAAAATGAAACAAAACTGAAACCTAACAACTAAATAGTTTTTATAAAAGATAGGTTGAAATTCATTTTCCCTTCCATGTGATTTAGAAAATTTCAGGACCTAGGATGTGTTTGTTGCATTGGCTCTTCCTAACCTGCAACACTAATATAAAAAATGTCAGTTTTTCTTTTTGAAAGTAACTTCCTCTCCACATACATCATTTATTCAGATCTTTTCTAACTCTTGTAACTCACTTTTCTGAAAGAGAAAGGAACTTGATTGTCTCCCTTTGTATTCAACAATGCACTTCCCGGTGTCACTTTCAAGAAAAAGATTCCTAATTGTACTGCAAGATGGAGTAAGGAAGTTAAAGTGGGAATGCCTAATAACTGTTGCCAGAGGACTGTGAAGACTGGCGTCCTTGAACAGGTGCTACAGTAGAGCCAACTCCAGAGTGCAGATGGAAGGGTTCGTGCCCACTCCCTTGAGGGTAAAGAGCTGGGCTCTAGGCTTGTAACGTATTTTGAACTTCTCAAAAGATAATCACAATTAAAAATTCAAGTGCTATTATTAATTTCCCAGTCTGAGTTATTTAATATATGCTTTATTAAAATATACTCATTAATTTTGTTTCTGTGAATTACTGATTTTATACTACATGAAGATGTTGATTTACCAGCCTTGGGTTTTTCTTCACACATTACAAGATTACAAAAGAGTATTTTCCATTTTTTAAATTGGGAAGAGTATACTCTGAATAAATTTTTTTTCTGAATGAATTTTTGTTACCTGGGTGCCAAATTTGACTTTCCTAGATTTTTTTTGTTATTTATGAAAGCAGGTATAATGATTATAAATATTTGCACTTATTGACTTGAGTTCATTTATACTTAACAAGGTTTCTTTTAAAAATCACAAATGATGAAATCGAAGCTGTTTGAGAGAAAATAACATTTCCCGTCTCTCTCCTTGTTTCAGAGGCATTCTCTGACTCAGCACAGGGGGCACTACTGCTTTTCTATGTAAGTTTTCCTGGGATATTTTTAAAAGAAGTGTGGTAGAAGACACAGTGTGGCTATCTTGTTGTCTGATGGAAATTTTTCTTCATGATAAATGTGTTCCCATTATTCTGAAATTGGGACAGCATTATAATTTTACTCATCATTTCTTAAATTATTCCTGAGTCTTCACTACTTTCTACCTCCTTTTTCTCCTTATTATCTTAATTGGCTTTTCTAGAAAACTTCTGAAGAAGTAATTTGAACCTAACAGGATGTGTATACACGTGAAAAGTCATTTACAAGGGAAAAGACATTTTGAGAACTCCGTATAGTCTTTTCAAAACCTACTTTTTGTTTTGTTTTAGTTTTGACCAAAACCATGTTTGATTTCTAGCCCAAAACCATGTTTGTTCATTCATTCAGTAAACATTTATTGAATTCTTGTTCAAGGCACTTTGCTAAGCACTGTGGCATATAACAAATCATAGTGCCTACCTTTGTAGAACTTACCACCCATTGGGGAAGTAAAACTTTATATTTTGGCTTCCATTAGTTGTGTATTAGTGCCCTAAGAGAAGCACAAACCAAGAAAGTTCCAAAAAGTTAGTATAAAATTTCTAACTAGGAAAACAAGGGAAAGTGGAATTTAAATTGGGCCTTGGGAGATTTCTAAAAGCAGAAATGAGGGAGGAAGAAATGGGATAAGCAAAGATATTGGCAGAATAGAAATGGGGATATTCAGGAAACAGGGAATATAGCAATCTGGAGGTCGAGTTCTGCAGAGCAGTAAAGGTTCAGGCCATTGGGTGGAAAGTCTTCAATCCTTGTATTTAATTTGGAGCCAAGTGTAAATCCAGAGACTTAAAACAGGGAAAACAGGGATGACAAGTTGGAACTGTGTTTGGGGAAAACAAGTTGAAACTGCGATTGGCAGTGGTGTATAAAGTGGTATGGACGTGGTTTGGAAAACTTCTGAGGGGGCTTTGCAATATTCTGGGTTTAAGGTAACAGGGGTTGGAAAGGTAGCATAAGAAAAGGGAAGAGAGAGGAGACAAGGCCACATTGGGACTAATGCCAAGATCGCAGGAGTAATAAAGCATAATTCAGTTGGCTGGTGGTCAAAAATGCAGAGTTTTAGTCCCAATTTAGTTATAATCTTTGAGTTACAAGTTTTCCTGGGGTTTACTTTGAACAAAGTATGGTAGAACAAGGGATAGCCATAGAATGGCCAATTTGTTGTCCGATAGAAATTTTTCTTCATGATGAGAATGAGTGTTAAAATATCTTCAAGAAAATGAAGCATTTTGGAGTATCTGATTTAAAGAGAAACTTGAAGTAAGAGCTGCTTTGAATCCTAATCTAGAACATAGATACATAACTTCTCTGAGTTTCTGTTTTTGTGGGTAAAACTGAGATAATGATACTTACATTGTAAGTTATTTGCAAGAATTCAAGGTCTAATGACATCATGCATATAAAGTATCAACACAGTATAAGTCATATAGTAAGTGTTCAATAAGTATTAACTTCCCTTTCCTTTCCCTGGTTGCTATTTCCAGTCTTCAGCAAAACTGATTTTTTTGAGAATAACTGAAAGATTTGTGTGTGTGTGTGTGTGTGTGTGTGTGTGTTTGTATACACATATATATGTGTATATATATATGTGTGTATATATATATTCTGAGTTTATTTAAATGGATTGATCTCTTCTACCTTCCTTATTTTCACTTCATACCTCAGCAATCATTTTTATAAAGCACAGTTTGGATAGTTAGAAAGGATACTGTAATTGAAATTTTTTTTCATTCCAAATAAAAATCTTAAAAGCTGGTGTGGGTAAAATCAATGTAAGAATGACCAAATTTTGAACAGAAAGTACTTACCTTATTTT
Organism: Varecia variegata; assembly: GCA_028533085.1. Classification (NCBI taxonomy): domain Eukaryota; kingdom Metazoa; phylum Chordata; class Mammalia; order Primates; family Lemuridae; genus Varecia; species Varecia variegata. Next base: position 122,338,551 of record CM052442.1, on the reverse strand, counting down.
ACACAATGAGCATGATTCTTAAAAGTCTAGATTAACTCAAATTTTATAAATTTCATCCTCAATTTCATTTCAGATTGACTTGGATTATAATTTCACAACATTTGTTTAATCAATCTTCTATTGACAATAGCCCCTAATGTGTTAGTTTCAGTTTAACTTTCCTGTTACACAATTTATAATCTGTGTAAACAAATTTAAATGTGTTGACTCTTTAAAGAAAGTCTGCTGAACCTTTAAAAAATAATATATAGGATTACTTTGTAATTTTATAATGAAATTTATATTTTGTATTATTTACCCATAAATTTAAAAAATTAAAACATGCAATGTAATATAAAGGAAAATCATTTTGAAGCAAGAATCATAACCAAGAAAACAAAATAATGTGAATAAGGAAAATAGATCCTTTTTTCATATGTTGAAAAACCTAGAAACTTTATTACCCAAAGACCCCTGTATGAAATAATTATTAAAAGGTAGACAAGCAGCAAAACAAAATGAATGTAATAATGAGGAAGATGTGGAATACAACAGACTTGCAAGCAAAAAATTATTCAGCCTCAGCGACATCAGTGCAATTTATTTTTTTGTTCATAAGAAATTGACAAATCTTTTTATCAGAGTGGAAGATTTTGAATACCTCTCTTGGAAGTCTACAGATATCGTATACAAAAATAAGTAAAAACACAGAGGTTTGAATAAACTTGCCCCAATAGAATTCTCAAGATGATCGCTTTCTGGCAGATAGGAGCAAATGCCAGAGGACTCCAGAAGAGGTACCCTCTCCCCACCACCCAGTGGAACAGAAGGGTGGGCTGACGTATTAGACCCATTCTGGAGGAGAACCACAACCCAGTTCAAGAAAGAATAAATTACTGAAAACTAAGCAGATGAAAAATCATGTAATCACTGACTCTAAGGGAGACAAAAAGTTGTAGAACAAGGAATTACACTTGTATACTATATGACTCAGCTATGAATAAAGTTCTCATGGTCATAATGTGAGCACTAAATAATATTTTAATAAGAAATTGTTCTATAAACATCTTGGGAGGATGGGCAAAGGGGATATATATGTGTAAAAGTGTGGTGGGAGCATGCACAATATATAGGAGAATCGAGAGAGCTAAATCCTCACCTTCCACTCTAAGAAGTCAGGATGTTGTCCTAAAATAGCAAAAAATCAAAATGTTGCAATGCTAGCATGTTATTTGGAAGTATGGTCACAAATACCAGGAGAAACAGCTAGAATATTTGAAAGTAGTTGAATTTAGACAGTAGAAGTTGGGAGGTAAGAAGAGGTGGAACAGGGAGTTGCTATTATCTCTTATAATTCATAGAATATTTTGACTTTCCAAAAACATCTACGTAAACATGCTGATAAGAACAAAAATTAATAAATCATCAAAATTGCATTGAATCTGAAAAAGTAATTGACTACCGATACCTAACCATCATGGGGAATAATGTGTAACCAAATGAACTGAAGTTCAAGTTGTGCAAAGGACTGAGTGAGAAGATACTGCACCTTGAAGCAGCAGGCTTTGTTCAACCTGACATTCAAATATTTTTTAAACATCTTCTTGCTGTACATTAAAAATTACATAATTTGTCAGTGAAATTGTATTAATATGTTTTAGTTGTCATTTCTCTAAGTCATAGTTTATTATAAAATGAAAATAATGATTTTACCTTTCTCAGTAGGTTGTGTTGAGGATTAAATAAGATAATACATGTGCAGTCTATTACACTGCCTGTCACTCAGGAAGGGATTGATGAATATTAGCTATTCTTACTATTTAATAATAACGTAACATTAATATTAGACTGTGTTTTCAATATAAAATATATTTTTGTATTTTCAAGAAACAAAAATAGGTTTTTTATGTCCAGTTGCTTTAGACGATTTCTGTAATTGTTAGTTGAGTTCCTTTGCAGTTATTAACATTGATTGGTAGAATTCGATCATTGTGGATGATGTTGACACAAAAGTAGCAATTCCATGTATTTCTTGATATTAAGTATTAATCTAATCATGTAACCAGCACTGATAATAACCTATCGTTATGAATACTGAATGGATATTTTAACCCATACTTAATTACAGACAAGTAATTTTTGCTTCCCTTTTGTGTACGGGTTCTCTTTTCTGTGCTTTCTAGGTTCTATGGAGAAGGCAAAGATTTTGAAGCCTTAAGAGACGATCATAGACATTCACAATGTCATCTCCCTAAAGGATTTGAAGGCTCTGCCATCAACCAAAGGAAGAGCACCAGTGAGAGTCAGGATGCAATTCCAGACAGGGGCCACTTCTTATTCAGAATGTGTCAAGGTCATGTGCCAATGATGTGTTCAGATCTGTGCCAGCAACCATGAAAACAGAGAGACTGGAAGGAAGAACACAACAGTTTAATAAGTACTAAGTGCTGCCATATAGGTTGTAACATTTCATCTTGATAAGCCCAATAAGTAGCAAAAATATGGGTCAAATCCAGATTAAAAGTTGATATTGTTTCTATCATATGTATTGCTTCTAATAACACGTATCTCAATAAGTGCCTTCCTGGGAAGTGTTGTTGCTATATCACTTTTATGTAGCCATTCTTTTAGGCCTGTTTGATTTTCATCTACACGTATGTAATTTCCAACCAAAAGAACTGAGCCTAGGTGATTTTGCTCAGTTATTCTGTATCAGGGATCATCAAACTTTTTCTGTAAAGGGATAAATAGTCAATATTTTAAGTTTTGGGGACCATACAGTCTCTGTTGCAACCACTCACTTTTGACAGCCATAGATAACATGTAAATGAATGAGTGAGAATGGCTATATTCTAATAAAAACTTTATTTACAAAAACAGACAATAGACATATTTGGCCCTATGGCTATAGTTTAGCCAATCCTTGCATTCTACCAAAGACGCCACTTCAACATATTTCAGTCTATATAATTTCAGAGAGTTCCGTTTCCTATAAAGTTTGGAAATCTCCCTAACTCTATATCCAGCAGTGATTCCCCATTGTCCCTCATTATGAAAGCCTCCATGTTTCATTACAACTCAGCCTTGGAGAGAAGGGTGTGAGGCAAGGACCCAAGCTTGTGCTCATTGTGGTGAAATTTGTGTCATTATAAAAATATTTATAAAGGGCCTTAGAAAAGTGAGAGTTGGTGCCCCACTGCCTGTATCAGAGCTAGCTCTGTGGTAGGAAATCTCATACAGAGGGTGGGCTCTAATTTCAGAGGATAAGAACCTGGTGTCCCATGGAGGTCTCAGTTGGAGCTATTGATTACATGGTAGAAAAAGATGAGATTGACAGCACTTGAGCCACCAGTATCTAAATTCTGTGCAGAGAATTTTGTGCCCATCAACTGCACTGATATACCCCACTATGCTAGCTTGTGTCTTGGTTTTAAACTCCCCAAAACTCCATCAAATTATTTATGTTGGCCTGATTTTTCTACTCTTCTATCTTTTCCGACATTTTATGTGTTATATGTGTATATAGGTGCTTTAGAGACATTCTGCCACCTTTCTGGACTTGGCTAGATCATGGGGAGTAGGCAGGTTGTGATTGGGATCTTAATAACCTGTCAAAGCCGAGTATTTAAATCCTGTTCCATGTTATTTTATTTTCTTTCCATGGAACATAGATAGCCAGGAAGACAAACAGGAGAGGCCCTTTGGTATTTTTCCCTTGTTTGTGTGATCCTGAGGGTTTTGATGAACTGGCTTTTGCAAATTATATTGAGGTTATTCAAGCCAGCTTCAGCTGGATCTGACTTGCTTAATGATTTGGCAAGGATCCGAGGCATTGGAAATCAAAACAAAACAAAACAAAGAAGAGAATAAAAACTCAGATCAGATCAGCATACATCATAACACTATAATCATTCAGCATCTTATCTGGTTACTTATAATAGGTTGTGCAGTGATAGAAATGGAAATAATTTACTCTGGCCATTCTGTTACTGTTAAATCATTTATGTGCTGTGAAAAGAATTGCAAACTGTTGAGACTCAAAGATCCCCTAACTGCATTCTCCCAAGGAGTTCTCCACCACCATTCCCAGTTCTATTTCATATTTTAAACATTTTCTTAGAATGTGGGCTTTATTATCTATGTTCAAATTCAGTAAGCCTTACTTGTCCAGATAGATCACCATCAAGAAATACAGTAATGAGAAATAGAGCTACTTCTGACATTTTTATGGTGTGTGATATATGATATAAAATGATGTATTAAGGTTTTTGTAATAATTTTTAATTTTTGAAATAGCTGATTCTTTGGGGATCGTTTAATATATAATTCCATAGATTGTAGTGATATCAGGTATCTTTCAAGTATAATTTTAATTGAGCTCTGGTGCTTTTTGTCCCCCATCAACTGTGAATCAAACAGGAGTCTATCGAATCCTACTGGGTGACAAATGATAGGCCAAGGAAAAATTGGTTCACAAGTCATACCTGAAGACAAATAAGATTCAATCCCTGCCTTTAAGGAGTATGTGGGGGAGGGGCGAGAGAGGGGGAAGAGAGAGAGAGAAAGTACACAGAAAACTACAAAATAAAGTAAAAATGTTGTAAGTTTAATTAATAAGAGGCAACATGTCACGTGACTTGGAGAGAAAGGATGGGTAATTATTTTTATAGCAACCACATTTACTGAGTGCCATTTACTTGCAATCTGCTGAGCACTGTTTTTTATACTTACATGTATTTTTTAAAAAATGACTTGGAAATACAATCCATTGTACAGATGAAGAAAAGAGGCCCAGAGAAATTAAATAACTTGGGCAAGATTTACAGCTATTAGGTGGTAGACCTGAGTTCAATAATCAAGACAATGAAATCATGAAAGTACATCACAATACTGGAAAGATTAGATCACGGATGATTTAAGCAGGGAGTCCAGTTAATGGGATGTTAAAACAATCCATAGGATATTGAGAGATACTGGACCAGAACAGTGGCAATGGAGATAGTGAGGAGTGGAGGATAGTGGAAGGTGGGATTTTTATGAGATTTTTGGAAGGAAGAGTCACAAGTGGAACTTGGACCTAATTTGATAATATGGAATATAGGAAGACTGAGTCAAAGATGACTATAGTGTTTTGAGCTGAAATGAGTATTTTTCTGTGAGCATTCCTCCTATTTAGCCACAACACTTTGTCTTCCCTCAGAAGTGGAGAAAGTTCCCTGATGATGTGTTTGGAGACGGACTGACCATTCCCATCTTAGTCCCACCCTCCTCCTTTCTGAGATCCCTCTCATCTGCAGAAAGTGCTCTGGTCTGCTGTTGGCTGCAAAGTTTAATGTCGGAAATCCCAGAAAACCCTGTCCAGGTGAGTATGATTGCTTAATTCTGGGGTAAAGGGTTATGAAACCAATTGTTGCTCCACACCCAACCTATGCTTCCCAAACTTACCAGAAATAAGCTGCTATTGAGATCTGCCTGTCTTTGTCTCCCTTATTTGGTTTTTAGATTGTGCAGAGGAAGAGATATGCTACACACTTAAGCTATATCCTCTAACATAGACTTCTCTGGTTATACAGCAGATTCTATTTCCATCTGCCTGACTTCTTTGTCATTCTCAGTCAAGTCAGAATTTGAGTGATGAGAGGGGTATAATTTATTGGCTTCCTCAAACTTCAACAGTAAGTACAAAGATGTTTGTTATATCATTCTCTATATTTTTTCATAATGAAAAAAATTTTTTTAAAAACATATATTTTAAGTTTGTAAATATTAATTTTGGATATATATGTGTGTGTACATATTATATATGTACATATCTGTGTACATATTATGTATATGTGTATATATGTATATATGTACACATACATATTGTGTATATACAATTATGTACACATAATTTCAGATACATGTGTTTGTGTGTGTATGTGTGCATATGCATATACACGTGCCTCTAAATAGTTGACTTTTGTGATAATAATTGATTTTTCACAGTTATTTAAAAATCAAATAGTAATAGTTAATGGAGTGGAAGGACCTGGGTAAACAAGTTACCACATTTAAAGCAAAGTCAGAAATTCCATGATGAAGAAATAAACAACTTTGTTTTTCTACCCACATCAATAGAATAAAAAGAACACTCTTGACACAAAAGCACCCATGTTTTGAGCCAACAAGGAATATCTTTGAATTACCTCTATTGGAAAAATATAAATGAAATGGAAAATGGATTTTATAAAGATTTTAGGTTTTTATATATCAAAATCGTGGGATGGAAGACATTAGTAAAACAAGTATAAAAAGAGATGCCTGGTTAATTATAACACTATCCTGGTTAAATTTAGCAAACTTGTAATTCCTTCAAGTTTCCTAACTCCTTCCCTTCAATTCTCCTACTTCATCGGTTTCCTTTTGACTGCATTTCTATACCTTCAGGACAAGGGCTGCCCTGCAGGGGCAAAAAAAAAAGCTGAAGTGAAATTAGAAGGTTTAATCAAAGCTTTTCTAGACAGCATGAACAATCAGCAAACATTGAACTGGACAAAATGAAATGCCATTCAAATGGAAACAGCCAGAGTTAGCAGTTTTCCCCAACAAAGCACATGATTCCAAAACTTACTCCCCTTCGTCTCTTTACCGCATACTTTTTCCAGCATTGATTGTGAATGAAATTTGGATTGTTGGTGGAAGGGGGGTTAGGAGGGATGGGGGCTGAGTAGGGAAGAGTCACACAACATTGCTTCCTGGTTGCTGCACAGAATGCAAGTCATTATTTTTCAGTGACAGTACCCGAAGACTATTTAAATTTGTAGAGGTACTGCTCTCTGTGTCTTTTTTTTTTTTTTTTTTTTTTTTGGCAGTGGTTTTCAGTTCTTAGAAATTGGCTCATACTTCAGCCTGTAGACACATCCCAATGTGTCATTTTTAACCACTATGGGAGAAACAAAATGTACTTCTGACTTTGGAAAGGAGGTCAGAAAAGAAAGAGCATATGTCAGAAGGACTTCTACATCTAGATAAAAAAAATAAGCATGAACTGGTTTCTTTCCCAGCAGGCTGCTGTTCTGTGTTATATCCTTAGCACTGTGGATTTATTAATTATAACTCATAGATAGGCATTTTGTCCATTAAAAATGCTAAAATGTGATCAATTAAGCTGGCCCAAATATATTGTTTCTAGAATTGACTATTTTCAAATAACTTTCCAAATTTTATAGCCACTAATTGGAAATGCAAGAATGTAAGAGGTATCAGATTATTTCAATAAAAAATCCACTAATTCTTTTCTTCAGAGCTGAATTTAAAGGAATAAATCAATATTCTTCCTTTGGGCTATAATGTCCAAATGCTCATTAAAGTAGAAAATACTCCTTACTCCTAAAAAAGGTACCATATTATGTTTTGGGGGTGTTTGCTTAAATGAACTTAAACCCACATTTGTTCGTCTCATTCAAATAGATTTCATACTTATCATCTTTATCAGAGGACAGCAGGAAATAGAGATTTATTTAAAACTAATATAATAACATAAAGAGATGTGGGTAGGGTTAAAGGAAGCAAGAAGGAATGGTGAAGTACCCCGAGACAAGTAGTGTGGAAGCCATTGCCATCCATCGCTGAGCCTAAAAGGATGAAGGGTCTTATGGTATTTGCCAGAGCTCCTTAAGAGCTGGGCCCCTAGAAGAAAGGTTGTTAGATGAGAGCTTTAGACATGGACAACGTGGCCCCTGTCACAACAACAGAACAATAGCAAAACAGAGATGAAGGAGGAGGAATAACTATGCACATCTCCTCATACCTTTCCACCTCCTGCTGGTGCCTCTGGTACATTAGGAAGTCCAGATGATGCAGCCAGTAGAGGTCAGCCTCCCAGACGCAGAGGTAGGAAAGAACAAAGAATGGATCTGGGAATAAATGGAATAACCAGTACACCGTCCTTAGACAGTTACATCCATCCATCGACACAGTCACATTTTAGTTCCTACCAGAGATCACTGCTAATATTACATACGAATATAATAAACATAAATCCAATTCTCATTCATTCTAAACACTACACTTCAGCTACACAATACATCCCATCATCATACATTCTGTCCTCAACCTACCCTGCTAACATCACCTCTACTAACGATTTTGAACTTTATTCTCTAGGTAATAGACAGTTGAAATCTTTAAAGAGATTTAGGATTGTTTTGTTGTTGTTTATTTGTTTGCTTACGAAAGTAAATCTGGAAACAGCTGAAAGATGAAGTCAAGTGGGAGGACACTAGTGTCAGGGAGAGTGTAGCTGACACTCAGGTGAGTGAGATGATGAATGCTCAGATGAAAGTGGGGTCAGAGAGGAGAGAGCACTGCATCCAGATTCAGAAGTTGCTGCTGGGATACAATCTAAAGGACTTGGTGAAGGATTTGAAATGATGGGAGAAAGGGAAGAATTGAGAATGAAGCAGATGTTTCTAATTTGGGAGGTCAGATCAATTGTACCATTCAACACGATAAAGTAAATATAGAAGAGCAGGGTTTGCATTTAGTTATAGACATGTTCAATTCGAGATGCCTGAAGGAAATCTCTGAAGATAAGTTCAATGGGGAGAATTCTGGTCAAGATGACTCCAGAAGGTTCAGATTTTGAGCAACCCTCTCCCCCACACAAACACGCAAAAGCAACGGTTTGACAGAAAAAGAAAAGTTAAGAGCTACATTTGTATTCATAAATGAGATAAATATCCCCAAGGCCAAAAAAATGAAACAAAAACTCAAATTAGTGAGTGGTGAGAAGTGTGGACTCCATGGATCTGGACAGCTGTGGGTATAGAAACAGTGACAACTGGGAGGCCAGCCCCTAAGGATGAGGGGACTAAGAAAATAGTTGTTCCTTGTGGGAAAGGGGACAGGAAATAGAAGCCCAACTCAATTTCTGAAACCGGGGACTAAGGTGGAGACTCCTCACAGTCCAAATGGTGCCTAAAGGAGGAGCTGCTGCTGTTAATACTTCCTGCCTGAGGCTTCACGACTGAGCAGACAGTCTCAGTACTGGAAAACAAACTGATCTTCCCACTGGCTCAAAGGCTAATATGGTGATGTCTCCAATATCACTTGGTATGGGGAGTGGGGTACTGACCCCAAATTTAAGTCTTGGTTTTAGATTTGGATCCCTGAGGGATTGCCTGAAGTCAACTACAACCCACCAGACAAGAAGAAAGGTGGAGTAAGAAAGAAGAAAGAGAAAGGTTTTTAAAAATATCTTCCTCAAAAAACCCTGCAGACACAAATTCCAAAACAGAAATCTATGCTAAGAAAAACAGAAATGAAAATTTAATCAAAGCCTGTATTAATTCTAAATGATACTGATTTAATAACTTAGTTGGATAAAGACTTTTAAATACCACTATATACCCAGGAAAATGGCAAAAAAGACAACAATAAGAGTTGACAAAGGTCAAGCAGCTGCTGATGGGAATGAAAATTGACTCAACCACTTTGGAAAACTGCTTGGCAATTATTTACAAAAGCTGAATATATGCCTACCCTATAACCCAGTAATTTTACACCTAGGTATATACCTAACAGAAATGAGTACTGTACATATATGTACCAGTGGCATTTGCAAGAGTACTGTACATATATGTACCAGTGGCATTTACAAGAATGGTCATGGTATCACTATTCACAAAAGCCCAAAACTGGAAATAGCACAAATGTCCAACAACAGTAGACTGAATCTTTTAAAATGTGATATATGTATTGTACACAATGAAATATTGAACGTGAATGAAAATAAATGAACTACAACTATAGACAACAGCATGTGCAAATCTCATAAGCATAATATTGAGTAAAAGACAGTTTCTTGCACTCAACATGAAAAGAGAAACATTATCTGTTACAATTTCCAGAAGATAAGAAAGGGGAGAACCAGTTTTCCCAAAGAAATATAATTGTTCTTGGCACTTCAGGACTATTTTCTTCTCCAAATTTTCATAAATAGAACCTTTGCAATGTAAGTGATGTTACAAATAACAGTGCGTTCTATGATGTATGATAAGCGTATATGATAACATCTCATTGTCTGCCAATGGCCTACCAAAAAAAAACACATTTCAGAAAGCAACTGATTTTTATGAGATTTCAAAACAAGAATATGAGATTATAGTTATAACAGATCTACAACATTTTCTTGCAAAATCTGAAGTGTTTTAGTATTTCCATCTTACCTCAAACAACACCACAACTATTAACCATGAAAAAATAATTTTCTGTGCATATCAAAAGAGGATATTTAATAGCTAGTGGGAGGAGGTGTCAGTAGGTGTCCCTCTTCTACAACTTGTTTTAGGTTTTACTTTTCTAAAATATGTACAAAAGCATTAAATGGCCAATGGTTAATTATATTTACATTTTATCCATTTCTGTGTTCACCGTTTTTCTTGTGCTCCACGCTGTCCCTCTGGGTTCAACATGATAGGTTGTCACAAATCAATTCTTAGCATTTCTACTGAAGCAGAGTGCAGGCTTTAAAGTCAGCCCTGAGTTCAAATACCCTCATCCATTTACTGGCTTGGCTGTGTAGCCTTGGACAAGTTACTTAATCTCTCACATGAAAGTTTTCTTAACTCTAAAATGGGAATAGTACTGTTTACCGTGGCTACTGCCTACTGGCACGTAGTAGGTTTTTCATTAGAGCCTGTGTTACATTTTAAAATCTCAGCAGTGGTAAGTTATTCTTCTTTAGGAGAGAATTTGATGTTTTTTAAATTGATAAAATCCATTCATGGAGAAGTGTTGTAACATGGTGAGTGACTAAACTGAGTAATACTGTCTAGGATTTTAAAAAATGAGGTGTTAAGAGGCTTGTTTTCTCATATATCTTGTGTGCTGATGCTGAGAGCAATTCTGTAAAAGAAATTTCAAAGATGGTTTAGCAGCGATTAGTGCTTGTGGTGGTAGTGTGTAATTTCCTGAGGTGACTTCACTGTATGGTGTGTATATTCTGATTTCTTCTTCCGCGTTATGTATTTCCTGGCATTTGTATTTACGTTATAAGCATATGCATACCCACTTCTTCTTTTTTCTTACCAAATATTTTTTCTAATGGATGTTTGTTTGAGGTTGTATTTTTTTTTCTAGCCCAGAAAAGCCACTATACCACTAAACCCAAGAGACAGAGAGACAGCAGCTTTGTGCTCCTAGACTCAGATTCAAAAAATGTGGGTGGAGGAAGGGGAGGTCAGAAAATAGGTTGTTATTTCCATTGCTGGCAATTTAGATTCAGAGGCATTTCATCTGCAGTTCCCTCAAGTATTGAATTGAATAAAAGTAGTAGCAGAAACAGTGAAAGGGTGGTTGGGGGAGGGGATGTGAACACTCCCAGCTAAACGCAAAGAGACAGGCAGCTTGTAAGCGTGCATCCTCAGCTTGGAATAAAAACCACAAGAAGCCTGCGAGCCAGCCTTATTGAAACAAGATGCTGCTACAGTGACACAAAACACAGACCAAAATCCATCTACACTAGCAGAATAGCGTGCTTACTGTGTATGTGTTTCTCTGACCAGGGTGGGCTATGTAGAACGACTGTGTGAATATAAAGCACTGCTCCATTTGCATCCTGCCTTGCATGTGAATGATTTAGGAATAGACATATTTCACATGCACCTTTACTGAGAACGAATGTGTCTATAAAGATTTACTCCTT
>CM052442.1:122281748-122326383 GCA_028533085.1 Varecia variegata | reverse complement strand
AAAGATTTACTCCTTATTTTACATTTGATTCAACCAGCATTCACATTTGCATTGAGCTAGGCACTGCAAAATACAGGTTGTGTTCAGGAAGCTTGTTATTTACAAAGATATAATATCCCAAATTCCCTTTTTAAGCCAGTTTTCCTTAGAAATATTGTTACACATCATAGTAAGCATCATAAACCTTCAAAGTTCTTTTTAACAAATAATATGCCTAAAGGGCAAGACAAATACAGGGAAAATGAATAGAAAATAATGCTGAAGGAAAACTAGAAATTTAAACAGGAAAAAATAATTGGATGCCTACTGATTTATTTATCCTTTTTGCTTGCAATCCTGAGAAATTGGCTTAATTAGGAAAATGAGGAGAAAGACAAAGATGTAAATTTATGAAAGACATTTCCATGTGCTTCAAAGATTGTAGGAGTTCTTAACACTGATCCTTTATTATACCTAATTTACAAAAAAAAAATGAGTTTCCTTTTCATTGTATAGATTCTAGAGTTATATAATAGATATTAATTAAGCTCATTTTATAAAAAAGTTAACTGCACGATGTGTTGTAAGTGATTCAAGAACTGTTCAAGACAGGGAGTATTTCATCAAGGTGCTGACAATTTAGTTGGAGAAATAAAGCATACATGGTACAAAAGTGTATATAATCAGTATCATGTACAGAAATACAGACTAACATGGAGACATAACATGGAGAAGTGGGAGAAGCATGAACCTCAAAGTCATACAGTCTTGATTTTTAATGCAGACTCCACCACCTACCAATTAAATAACCATGAGCAAATTCCTTAATTTCTTGGAGCTGTGGTTTCCTTGCCTATAAAATGGGGATAGCAAATTCATCTTATGAAATTGTTGTGAAGATTAAATGAGATAATGCAAATGATGTGCTTAATAAAAGCATAAAGTAGATGTTTAGTTAGTTCTCACTCCTACCTAATAGTTTACAGGAGGCGTGAAAAGAATTACTCTATGTTTATTTTTTTTTTTTTTTAACTGCCCAGCACCTAAACTCTTTCTGATAACTGGGGCATTCTTTCCTTGTAAGTCTTGTAGGCAACACCAAACACTCATTTCCCAGTCTATTTCTAGCTAGACTTGACTGGTGAGCCATTGTAACTATTAGCAATATTCTTATACTTCTGTCTTGATGTTTTAACTCTAGATGGTAACTAATAGACTCCGTGTTCCTAAAGGCTGAGTTTGTTTGTACGCTTACATTACTTCCCATCTTCTTTTTTTTTTTTTTTTTGAGACAGAGTCTCGCTTTGTTGCCCAGGCTACAGTGAGTGCCGTGGCGTCAGCCTAGCTCACAGCAACCTCAAACTCCTGGGCTTAAGCAATCCTACTGCCTCAACCTCCCGAGTAGCTGGGACTACAGGCATGCGCCACCATGCCCGGCTAATTTTTTCTATATATATTTTTAGTTGGCCAGATAATTTCTTTCTATTTTTAGTAGAGACGGGGTCTCCGTCTTGCTCAGGCTGGTCTCGAACTCCTGAGCTCAAACAATCCGCCCGCCTCGGCCTCCCAAGTGCTAGGATTACAGGCGTGAGCCACCGCGCCCGGCCACTTCCCATCTTCTTACGCACACCTTCTTCCCTATCCACAATTTTCATTCATTAGCTATATATTTTAAATTCCTTTAGTGATATCCTTTATGATTTTAAATGATATGTTTAAAAAAACATTCCTTGATTTATTATCCTTTGAAAGTACAAAAAAAATTATGAAAACATTAATAGTGCATCTACACCTCCTTTCATCACTTCTCCCGATCTGCCAACAAAATTTTGGTAGTTGTATTATTTTTATTTTGTCAATGTTTACAACATTTATAATCTTTTCTATAACTATTACTAAATCTTTCATACATTGTTCACAGGATGATTCTAAAGACTCAAGATAAAATGCAGTTTTTGCATTCTGATTTTACAGTCAAAACAGAACCATGTAGAATAACTGAACCAATGGAGAAGGAATTGTCATGCTAGATCATTGAAAGGTTACCATTAGAAGAATGTCCCCAGCATCAACATCTCTACTCCGTTCTCTTTAAATATCTTTCTAGCTTCCGTTATTTCTTCCTTTACTTGGCCACCAATGTTTTTTATATTCTATATAATCCTCTTCTTTAGGTTCCTTTATCATTTATTCAAAATAATCTACTTAAGTAATTTTTATATAGAATTTGTGGGTGATAGAGTGCTTACATGTCCAAAATTTTGTTAATTCTACATGCATCTTTAATTGATAGTTTGGCTAAATACTGTACAGATTGTTTTCTCCTAAGAACTTTGAAGGCATTGCTTCAAGGTCTGCTAACATTCAGTATTGCTAATGAAAAATTTGATGTCAGTCTGCTTTCTACTGTGTTATAGATAGAACATTTCCCCCTTCAGCAGAAGCTATTAGAATTTTCTGTTAACTCTTGAAGTTCTGAAATTTTATAAGAATATGCCTAGGTGTTAGCTGTTATTTACTCATTATCTCTGATATTCAGTGGTCCTTTCTAATCCAAAAATATATGTATTTTTTATTACTCAGGGAAAGTGTTTCCATTATAGTCCCTTATTTTTATGACTGTTTACTCTTCTCCATTATATTTATTTTCTCCTTCTGGAAATTCTGTTAAATATATGATAAACTTCCTGGTTCTATCCTCCATGTCTTATGACTTTTATTTCATATCTTCTCTCTTTTTGTCTTTTTGTTGTACATTCTGGGAGATTTCCTGACCCGTGAAGTTTCTCATAATCTTAATATTGCTGGTTGTAGACTCATGATCCAGCTCAACGTGTTCCTTGGTCCTCTGTATTTTTTGAAACTTGAATCTAGAGACTTGATCTCTGGAGGATCCAACTCTTTGATAAGATCATAAGTGAATTGTGTTCTTCTATCAACACATATATAATGGCTTGTTCTTGTTCTTTTTAAATGTTCATGTTAAAAGCCATACCTAGAACCCTTAATACAGTGGGCATTGAAAAAAATGGTGATGATATCAATCTATTTTATTTTTATATATTTTAATTGAATATTAAATATGTTTATTTTAATTGAAAATAGTATTTCAATGCCACAACCTGGGCACTTAAAGATTCTTAATAATACTGGGTTAGTTATTATTTCTAGGCTTTTTCAATGGATTGAGCTGTGAAATATATATGTGTGTATGTATATATATATATGTGCATATATGAAATATAACATATATTTCCCATATTTATAGATATAAACATTTAATATATGTATTTATTTTATTATTTTAGTATATATGCATATGTAGCCTATATTTATTTCTTATATAGTGAGATACAATATCTCATAAGTTCATGGTGATATCTCTAATTCAAATTCAGGACTACAGGGTTAATTTAAATGTTCTGTGTTACACCTATATCTTTTTTCTTCCACACCAAAATTTTTGTTTCTCAAAAACACATAGGATGATAGACTATCCCAAAATCACTTTTACTTTATCTCATATTACATATATGAGTTTAAAAATTATCCTAATACTACCACCATCATTTTTGATTACTAAAAACAGTTAAACATTTTTTTGGCATATGTTATCCCCATTTCTCTCTGCCCTCTCCCTATTTTTTGATGATTGTACTATATTTACATTTTCAGATCCTACAGCTATTATATAGTATGATCTCTCTTTTTAACTCCCACTTAGTTCTATAAGTAACTATATATTTATCTATTTATTTTATTTTATTTATTTATTTTTTTTGAGACAGAGTCTCGCTTTGTTGCCCGGGCTAGAGTGCCGTGGCGTCAGCCTAGCTCACAGCAACCTCAAACTCCTGGGCTCAAGCGATCCTACTGCCTCAGCCTCCGGGGTAGCTGGGACTACAGGCATGCACCACCATGCCCGGCTAATTTTTTCTATACATATTTTAGTTGGCCAGATAATTTCTTTCTATTTTTTAGTAGAGACGGGGGTCTCGCTCTTGCTCAGGCTGGTCTCGAACTCCTGACCTCGAGCGATCTACCCGCCTCGGCCTCCCAAAGTGCTAGTATTACAGGCGTGAGCCACCGCGCCCGGCCAGTAACTATATATTTAATATTTAATGTCTCTCTAGTCATTTTAGTCTAAAGTTTGTTCTCTAGGATTCCTGGGGAAAAACTTATGGGAATAATTTCTCTGAGATCTTACATGTTGATAACTATTTGTGCCTCTGTATATTTGAAGGTCAATTTTACTGGATATAAAATCCTGAGTTCACATATTCTTCCCTTGAGTATCTTAAATATGGTATTCTCTTTTCTTTTGGCATAAGACAATGCTATTGCAAGTCTGATGATAGGTAGCCTTCAGTCCTTTTTGTCTTTTCATTTTTTTTTTTATTTTTAAAATTTACCTCTTTTAAACCTTCTATTTCTCTTAATGCCTTATTTATTGTTTGTGTGAATATCATAATAATTTAACAATGTTTTATTGCATTTTCCCTATGTGTAAGGCACTATGAGCACAATGCTAGTGCCATCCCTCCCCACCAGGGTCCCTGCTGTAATAGAACGGATACAACATTGAAGTTCAGCCTTTAATCAGAGCAGATTTCTCGAGAGTGGCACTGCCGACATTTGGATTGGATAATTCTCTATTGTGGGGGCTACCCTATGCACCATAGGATATTTAGCAGCATCTATAACCTCAACCTAAAACTCTTCCCCCACACCCCGTTGTGACAACCAAAAATGTCTCCAGACATTGGCAAATATCCCCTGGGGGGCAAAGTCATTCCTGGTTGAAAACCACTGAATCACACAAATTATTGTCAAATTATAAGTGTAATAAGAACTCTCCATCTTAGTAAATGATATCACTCAATCCCTTGGACCAAAAATCTTGGAGTCATCTTTGGAGTCATTGTTGACTCCTCTTTCTTTCACACCCATGTCTAAATTATCAGCAAGTCCTGATTCACCAACAAAATGTTTCTTGATTCTGATTCTTCCCACCACCTCCAATGCTACCACCCTGTTCAAGCCACCATCATTTCTCACCTGGTACTGTATTGCCTCCTAAATGGTGTCTCTGATTCCATTTTTGCCTTCCTCTGCTCATTTCCCCACATAATGGCCAGAATTAGCCTTTTATGATGTAGAACAGATAATGTCATTCTCTGCTCTAAATCCTTCAATGATTTCTCATCACTCTTAGAATAAAATAGAAGGTTTTACATGGCCTGCATGGCTAATATGATACAGCCCCTGGCTACCTCTCTAAACTCACTTTCTGCTACTCTTCACCTTACTTACTGCACGTCAGCCCCACCAACCTCTTTGCTGTTCCTTAAATATGCCAAGCACTCTCCCATCTTTGAGCTTTGGACTTGCTGTTCTTTTAGCCAAGAATAATTCTTGCTCAAACAGTCCCATGGCTTACTCCACTTCACACAGGTCAGGCCTCTGCTTCATTTCCTCAGAGAAGCCTTTCCTGACTGCCCTGTCTACAATAGCAGCTCCATCACTCTCTGTCCTCTGACCCTGTTTTATTGTTCTTCATAGCAGTTATCACTACTTGACATTATAGTATATGTCCATTTATTTATTTGCTCATGTCTCTCTCTTCTACTGGAATGTAGACTTTAAAAGGGAAGGACCTAGTCTCTCTTACCTCTTGTCTTCTAAGTCATTAGAGACCCTAAAGAGAACATCCTCAGGGCCAGGAACAGTCCCCAAAGCAAAACAAACAAAAACATCAGAGACATCATCAAATGTTCATATGCAACACTTTGACATGTTTGTGGGGCCTTTCCACATAACCACATTTATCTCCAAATCTCTAAAATAAGATTCTTTGGGATCTTTTTTGGTTTGCACTTGGTTACCTACCACCACCATTTTTTGAAATTTTCACACAACTAATGGAAGCAGAGCACACTGTATGGGGGAAAGACATGCTTGTAGCCCTGGCTTGGGTAAGACAAACGCATTACATGTAACCAAAATGTTTGTACCCCCATAATATCCTGAATTTTAAAAAATTTCCAAATTTCAAAAATCACAACAGTGGAAAAAAATATCTAAATTCCTTTTTTTCTGCAAATCTGTGTTTATTCTTTATTGTCCTAGAAAGGAGGGATGTGTGTTTCACTCCCATAGCCTTAACTACTTAATTCACAAAAAGAAAAAGAAAAATTTCCAGTAGTCTTCACACAAAGCCAAGTATCTGCAGCATGTCTTTGTGTGGATGACACGGTTTGTAAGGGTTTTTTTTTTTTCCCCTATCTTTACTCTGTTTCCATCAAAGGAGGACCCAATTAGGCCAAATAATAATATTTCAAATCTGACAGCCGTTGGGAGACTGAAATGAAAACCTAAATTTGCCACATGGATGCTTTAGAGCCTGTGTTCTACGTGGGACCAAAGATGCATCCCAGCCTGATGTCCTGTGCATTACCGGTGCCTGGACATAGCAGGACTAATTATAGAGAGAGCTCAAATTTTCTGCATCTGAATGTCACTCCTTACATTTGTTGATGCAAGTTAAAATCCCTTTTCATGACCCATGTCATCTGATAACAAAAGCAGAAGAGCTTAGAACACAGTGAATGGTGTAGAATACTTAACTTGTTCTTGTAACTGCCTACACAAAGCGAAAAGGGTCTGAGAGGGGTTTTAACATGTGAAGTGTTTGTGCAGAGACCTAGAGCATCTGTGACTGTGTACAGAAGAATTAAACAAACGACAAAAGCAATTTGAAGAATTTGTGTGTTTTGCTGCTGTGACTTCTCCCAATATTTCCTTCCCTTTTTTTAACTTTAGCTATCTCTTTTAGTATGAGAATAAAAATTTTCAGTCTTTTAATAAGGAAGACAAAAATATAGCTTTAAATGCGGGCCAGATATGCATTGCTTTTGCTGAATTAGCCAGAGAGTGCAGTATTTTTTCCTTGTGTCGCAGGCAGCTCTATGTACATGTACACGCATAAAGATTTAGGGGCACATGAATATTTTGCTGCATGGCCATCGTGTGTGTTTATGCCCTAGCACAGCCATTTGTGAAAGTTTGTGTGTGCTTAAGTGTGGCCATGTGCAAAGGAGAAGGACTCCTGCTCCATTATTCCAAGCAATTAAACTCCAACAGCACAAGGATGAAGAGGGGGCCCTGATTTTCTTTTCCTTTGCAGTAATTGCCTCAGCAATCATCTTTGATCAGGGAAGAGCAGAGGAGGAGAGTCCTGCAAGTTGACATCCCTGGTATAAATATATACATTTACATACACAGGGGCAGCGCAGCTCTGCAGCTTTTTACTGACGTCTCTGACCTGAAACCATTGTAGCTCCACTGACACCTCATTTAATTGAATCCTTCCCTAGCAGTGCTGAAGCCAGAGGACTTGAAAGGGGGAGGGAAGTGGAAGGATGGGTAATCAAGGCAGACTCTTCTGCCTGAATGTCTAGAAATGACAGGGAAGTAATTGCTTTTGAAAAGCAAAAAAACAGAAATAGCACAATTTGTTCTATTTAGCGAGATGCTAAAAGGGGATAAAGGTATGGCGATTTTGCCCCAAACATACTAAAATCCTCACCCCAAGAATAAAACCGATATGGATGTCTGTGTAAATAGGAATGAAATGGGTTTTTTAAAAGAAGAAGAAAGAAAAGAAAATCCTAAGGAAGAAAAATCCGGAGGCTTTCCTGGTTCAAGATAGCCAGAGACAATAGTAAGATTATTCTCAGCCGAGAGCCACAGCACAGCCCCTTTTGTCAGCTTCAAATCAGCCAGCCAGAGGGTCGAGTCAGTTTAACCTGCCTCTGTGACACATCACCCACCCGCCTGACCCTAGAGCAGCCTCATTTTTATGGATGCAGAAGCTCATGGTGTAATTCATTCCCTGGCACACCCCTCTCGTTCAGTCGCCTGCCTTTGCCACAAAGGTACACTGCATTTTCTCTGCTGGCTGAACCGATGAGATATCAGTCTGCTTTCTGCTTAATGCAGGGGTTACCCTGCCTTATAGCTGAAGATAATGTCCCTCACACAGCATCAATCTGAGGGCCTGATCACCCATGCAAATTAGCACGTTTACAAACTAAGGGTCTTAAAGTAATCATTCTGGACCTGGAGGAATCACCAAGTTTAGGAAAAATAAAACCTAAAGGATATTTAATAACCTTTGCCTCCTTTGCCGTCGGCTCTCCATTCTTACCTTTTTGGTTATGTGTTAATGAGAACCTGAGAGTGTTTGCACAGCAGGCAGTTGCTTTGCCCTTTGATTTAGTGTATAGTAAAATGGCAAACAAAAAAGGGCATGATAGCAATACATTGCTAGTATATAGCACCTTTATAAAGCACTCACATACATTATTATATTTATTTATATCTCTCAACACCCATGTGTAGTAGCAGTAGCAGCAGCTCTTCAACCCCTCATACAGATCCGGAAACTGAGGCTCATATAGTTCAAATAACTGGCATAAGTTCTCACTGTTGACAAGCAGCAGAGCAGGGAGTCCTGAGGTGCAGCAAGAGGAACCTCAGTTCCGGGCCCACTATTAGAGGGCCCTGTGCTGGCCCAACTCTGGCTCCAGATGGCATCCATTCCCATTGTGTGAGGAGTCCATGGGATTAAGGGGGGCAGGTGCCCAGTCATCACTTAGCAGCCCTCCACCTCTAGACATCACATTCCACTCCCCAGGACTCATAGAAGTTCAAATATGTTTTCAGGGCCTATGCAGGACTCTATGGGTCCATCTTTTTGATCTGAACCACTAGACCACAGGGTAGCCAAAGGGGGACTGTGTGCAAGACTGGAGAATGAATTTTCGATGTGTAGGCAGAGTGTCCACACACATGTGCATGAAATCATTCATAGCGAGAGACAAAGCCAGGGATGGAAAGAGAAGGGGAACATGTTGGCCTCTAGGGCCTGTGAACTAACTCTCCACACAGCCATGGTCTAAGGTCCAAGCGTTCCTTACTAGAATGTGGCATCCTAGGGTGTTATGAAGGTGTGTATTTGTCAGAGTAAGAAGATAAAACATGTTTTATGCAGCCATTTGTTTTGTATTAGTAACTTTTAAATATTTAGATATGGAATACAGACTTCCATTTGAGCTCTCACCCAGGTTCTGGAAACGTTAAGGGCAGGCTGGGTGAAGTGGCGTTGCTGTACATGGTATAGATAAATGACAGTTTGGAAGAGATTACATAATTCAGACTGACATAAATTTTCCTTAGCTCTCTTTAAAAGGTCAAACCATTTATTGGCCTTCATAATACCAGCAGTTTTCCCAATGTTTCATTAAAGGCTGAGAACCAATGTCTCTGATAGTTAAGGGTGTAAATGATGGATCTGATGGTGAGGATTTTATGTTTTATAAGGGTACTAACACAAACTGTTGGTTAATTACCTTGCCACATTCCTAAATAATATCAAATTGGCCCCTAAAATTAGTACCCTGGACAAAAGTAAAACATTTCATCCAGGAAATTATGAATTCTTCTTCATTGGCAAGATCAAGCTTAAAACTTCCCAAGATTAATAACTGAGTTGATCCACTATCCATTTTCAGCAGGAGAATCAGTTCTGAGAGAAGGCAGCCCAAGGTGAATGAGCTTGGGCTCATAATGTATTAATATGACTCCCTTCAGCTGTTCACATCTGCTTTCTACAGAGATCCTCCTGCTAGCCTAAGGGACATGCCAAATCTCACCTCTTCCATGAAGTTCTCTCCTGACATCGAACTTCCATAGCACTTTGTACCTCTATGGGATGAATATTATGTTCTTTCTTCATCAGCCATTTATCTATCTATCTTTCCTACTGGATCCTAGAGGTCTGGAACCCTGTGTCCTTTGCCTTGAATCCCCACAGTGTGTAGTGCACATACCAGGCATCCAGTGAATATTTAGTGAATGAATAAACAAACAGATGATTCCTACTTTTGTCATTATTTTTTGTACTTAAAAAATTTTTTGACCACATTTTTGTGCGGTCTGCAATAGAGCTTGTGAAATGGAGTTCAAAATGGATCAGTACTAAGAGATTCTAAAATAAGTGGTTGTCTCTTATGTATAATTTCCTTTGGTATGAGAAAGAATACCATAAAGACTATAAAACTCAAATCCTGTATTGAAACACTCCTAGTTATATAACTATTAATAGAAACCCTATGATTTGTTACAGTGATTGATGAACTATTCTCCCAGCCTTCCTTTACTACAGCCTGAAATCACTGGCTATTTACTCTTTGGCCTAATAGCCATCATGCTTCTAGCCAGACTCTAATTATCTGGTTTTTGGAACATCATTAGGATCCATATCCTATAAAAGTTCCTAATGAAAACCAAGTTATACTCTACATTGCACAGATTTATAATGTGCATCTGTGTGTGTGCATGTGTGTGTGTGTATGTGTGTGTGGCTATAGTGCCTTTAGCACTTTTTTATCTGTAAAATGCAGAAACTAATACCTGTCTGCTTCGTAAAGTTGTTACAGAAGAAAAAGATAAGTTAATATGTGGTAAAGTGCTTTTTAAATTAGAAAATACTATGTAAATATAAACCTAATTATTAATACTGCAGGTTCATAAATAGTAAGCCCAAATAGTCCCTAGCCCAGACTTTTATTTCTATCAGCTTAATTTCACCTACAGTTATATAAAAAGAAAATATTTATTCTGATTTCCCTACATAAATTATTTATCTTGAGACTTTCTTTTCAGAGTGGACCTATTAATAACTTTTCTTAGTCATCAGGCATCTCATTTCGTCTGTCTTAGAAGTCGTGACTATCAATGAAGATATGGAACTCATTTATTCATTCTTGAAAATATTACTCAGTATCTATGTGCCAGGCATTGTGCTTGATAATTGAGATTTATTGTTCAAAAGCGAGATAGCAAAATAGGGTAAGGTGATGGGGAGTGGCCTTTGAGTTGAGTAGTCTCTGACAAGGTGACATTTGAGCTAATGCCTAAAGGACAAGAGGAGCATCCACATGAAGATCTGGGGACAACATTCTGGGCAAAGGAGAGCCCTGAGCTCCCAACACAGAGGTACAGCTGGAGCACTTCGGGATCAGAAAGTATCTCAGTGACTCCAACAGGGAGAGCCACGGGAGAAGCGTGCAAGGCCAGATCGTGTAGGGTCAGGCAAACCTTGACAAAGAGGAGGGAATTAAGTCACAGTGCAATGGGAAGTCCTTGGAGGGTTTTAAGCAAGGGAACGACATTGTCTGATTTTATTTGTAAAAGATTGCCCTGGCTGCTCTGGGAGGACTGAACGTGAGGAGCAAGATAGAAGGCAGGAAGGTCCACTTGGAGGTTTGCAGGGCATAATATGATTGATGCTGGCTTGGAGCACAGTAGTCTCGGGTGCTGGTGTGAACAGACTAGGACACATCTGAAGCGACAACCAGCAGGCCTTGTGGATGGTTATGGTGTTAGGGTGAGGAGGGAAGAAGCGGGGCTCAGATAACCTGACCCTTTGCATCAGAAGCAGCCCTGATTAAAAGCAGCCCCACTGGTACACCAAATTCTATAAATCATTGCTGTCTAAAATCTCTCTCCCACCTAGGTAAAGCTGCATTTGCTGCTAGAAGACAGATGAACGTAGTTGAGCTCAGTTGCCTCATTTTGACTGCTTAGAACACAACTTTATTTAAAGCCAAAGAAAGAAATTCCCCATTGGCCCCTGCTCTTCTTAGGGCTCTGAATGACTTTGCCTCTGTTTAAACCTACAGAGGAGGGCCAGGGGCATTTGTCCTACTCCTGGTTCTAATATAAGATGGAAACATTTAGGTCACTTCATTTTTCTGTATCTTTCATCCAAGAAATGGGGATATTCATGTCCACTCTGAAGAGGTTTTCTGACAATAAAATGAAATAACGTGGTCTGGCAAATACTTAAACTTCAATAAAGGATAGTGATGATTGGGATGATGATCCACATCTCACAAGACAGAAGTGAGTGAAACTGACCTGATTCCATCTGAGCTTGGGATCATCTAGTTCCATCTAAGTCTCTCCACTGCCAAAAACCCTCACTGCAGCTCGAGCTTGGGTCTATAAAGGCATATCTTGGGATTTGGTTCATCCAGAGCACCAGCTCAGGATGACCCAATAACCTCTTGATGTTAGCACATTACTTATTCCTAGTTCCTTTGTGAGGCATAGGAATAATTTTTGGAACAGTAGCAAGGAAGAAAAAGTTTCTGATGAAATAATGAGCCTTCCTTATTTTGAGCTTTCCATTGATGCTTGCCACCTCCCTCCCATTATGGCTCTTTGTCCACCATAGAAAAGGCCAGTGTCCTCAATTTGTGCCCAGCTGGAAAGAGAACATTGAGCTGAAGAGTGCAAAGAAGCAAAGAATTCACACTGAGATGATATTTTCCTTTATGAGACATTTCAACAATCATAACAGAGAGAATGTCTTATGAGCTGATCATCAGTTTTAAATATGGAAAATGTTTCCTGGCTTTAGAGCAGTCTAAATTATGCCCTTATATATTCGATCTCACTAAGAGAGCAAGTGAGACGTTTGTCCTATATAAATAACATATTTAACCTAAGGAGAGAAAGAAAAAACCATGATTGCTTCCTAAATCCTGATATGTACCAAGAGTCCTGCACAGTTGGTAAGAAGTTGCTTTTTAATCTGAATGCATGACTCTTATCCCCATCCAGTTTATTCTCTTTTTTTATCCAAAATGCCTTGCTATTTTTGCAAGGTTTTGATATCTTTTTCTGTCTTTAATCATTTTAAGCATACTTACTTACAGCCTCTACCAGATTTTTCTATGACCTGAAGTTCTCAGGGGTATAAATCTACTATTTGCTTTGTCTACTACTCTCGCCGATGGTTTTTAGTTTTGGAACATGTGAGTAGATCCTCAGCAGGGCTTTATCTACAAGAATCTTAGGTGACCTACATGAAGGTGATACTCTCCAGAGTGTTTCTGGGTTTGCTCCTGCCAAATGCCTCAGAGATAGTAATGGCCGGAGACTACATTTGATTTTAATTTCTCTGCTTGAAGGTTTTCTGAACTTGGTGTATAATAAATATAAATCTCCATACCCTGTAAAGTGTAGTCATAAATTCTCAGGGGAAACTTGCTTCCCACCCATGGCCCAGGAAAAGACAAGCATGGTTGTGACAACAGATGGATTTTTTTCCCTAGACATTCCTTTTAAGGGTCTTAGTTTTGTGTGGGGATCTCAGTTTCAACTTGCTAATTTTCATGAGCCCTTGTCACCTTAAAGGTGCTAAAACCTAATCCCTGTAGTCACTGAGCTCCAAAGCAGATATATGTCCATGGCTTACTGCTCTCATTTCAGTTCCCTCTTTTTACCTGGCATTTGGGGAGTTCCTTACTCACAAGCTTAGCCCCCTGTTTTACAGTATATCTTAACTTTTTGGTGGAAAGATTTTTGGGTTATCTGGTCCACCATCTGGCTGGAAATTGAACTATCAATTCATTCTTCATGTTGCAGCCAGAGAGACCTTTTCAAAATACAAGTATGATTTTGTTACCAACCTTGCATAAAATACTTGAATATCCCAAGTATCTCAGGACAGAGACAGAAATCTATGATCTCTAAGGTCCTAAATGGACTGCCCTTACCTATTTTTCCAGCCTCATGTTGCATCATATTCCTCTCATTTTCTGTGTTCTACTCACACTGGGGTTCTTTTGGTGTCTAGACTATATTTTACTTCTCCTTACCATAGCAAGTTTCCACATTCTGTTCCCTCTTCCTAGAATACCCCTATGTTCCCTCAGTGCACTTGCCCTTCAGATCTCAACATAATTGTACAGTGGCAGTTGTTCTAGGTCATTTTCCTCTGGCATGTGTATTTATTGCCTCAGATACCTCTCCTTTATTATACTTACCAAAGCTCTGGTTTTACTTTTATTTTTATAATTACTTTATTACTGTCTCTCTCACCCACTGGGCTGCAAACTCTACGAAGGCAGAGACTGCATCTGTTTTTGCTGACTGTTTTTATTAACCAATAAAAGTAACATTAGCTACTACACTTGCAGTAACACAAACAATCCTAAAATCTCAGTTGTTTAACACCATAAAAATAGTGCAAACTGGGTCAAGGAACTCTTCTCCAACTGGACCCCCAGAGACTCAGATTGTACCCCCATCTTGAACATGTCACCATCAAGGTCACATCAGAAGGGAAAGAAAATGAAGGATCACATGGGAGGTTTTTCTGAGCTAGACCGGGCATGCTTCTCTTCCACCCACATCCCATTGGCCAGAGCTTAGCATAAGGCCCCACTGCAAACAAACTGGCAAATAATAGATTACCTGTGTGACTGAGAAGAAGAGGAGAAAATTGTTACCAGTGAGTACTCAAGTCTCTGCCACACCATTCTATTTTTAGCAAAGAGTAGTTCCTGACAATAGAAAGCTCTTGATAAGCACAAATTGAATGAATCAATAAAATAGCTGGGTGGGTGGATGGGTTGGATGGATGGATGGTTTTGTTGTCAATGGATGGCTCATTGATTCAGCTAGTCTGTAAGCTCTTTGAGTATAAAGACCGTATGTCTGTATTGTTCATCATGATATCCCCACTGTTAGAGAAGTTTTGGGCACAAGTAGAAGTTCACACAAGAATAAATGATTATCACTGTTTGAGAGATTTCGTGGAGGAGATGGAGTGCTAGTGGGTCTTTAAAGAAGGGTATGGAAAAAAATAGAAAAGCCATTTAAGAAGTGAATTTGTGAAGGCATGGGATGGATACGGAAAAAAATAGAAGAAATGATGAAGAAAGGTCAGTGTGTGTACAGCTGAGAGTTGCAAAGGAATCAATGGTGGCAGTGAAGAAACTTACCAGGGTAGTCTCACCTGGCTAGTGTCATCTACACACCATGTCTGCTAAGTCACAGATGCCAGCATTTTCAGTTCAATATGTTATAGCCTTACATGTAGGAATAAGGTTGTCTTTTCAGAGAAGTAACACCTTTCCCTCTCCCACCTTGACCCTTAGTGTTTAAATTGAGTCAAATGTGCACAAGAAATGTGTATTTGGATTGGCCAGAAGTTGGCACTACAGAAGGCACTTTGCCCCTGACCGTGCAGAGTGGAAAACCACACTAGTTCCAGCCCCAGCTGTCAGGCCAGGATTTCGCCCTAGCCCTTTTCCAATCAATACATAGAAATGCCTGGTGCCATCAGGAGGGAGCTGCATTTTAAAAAAACGAATGAAGTAGGACAGCCAAAATCTTTACATTCTTTCTACTCTTCTCTGCAGCTTTCTGCCCAGGGATGGAAACCACCCTAATCACTGCAGATAGCCCGCATGCAGGTGCCACCTTCTCCTGCCCCAAGAAGGGGCTTGGGGCTACAAAAAGTAGCCAGCCTACAATACAGGCTTCCGAAATGCACTATCAGAGTTAGTGACAGGGGAGCCGCTCTACCTCTGGGGCTACAGCAGTGCTGGGAGCTTTAGTGGATCAATACTTTAGTCTTGTCATGCTAATTGCTCATTGGTTGACATTCATGATCCTTCCTTGCTCCCTCCCTATGTAAACTCTTTACAGCTGGAACAGCGAGATGCAAAAATCCTGAGCCTTCAAAGCCAGATCCCGCAGAAGAGAGAGGGCCTGGCAGCTGAGGTATGGTGCTCCCCCATTTTCTTGCCCCCCTTAAAAAAGCTTCCTGTGTGTCTGTCTGTGGTGGTGTGATAGGGAGACGCACAAAGAAATGCCTGGAGTAACTCTCCTGCAACACATAAATGTTATTACCTTTTCAGAACAAAACAATATCTCCTCCTCTTCCATCCCCAATCCCCCGCCCCCACCAAAAAAACAAAACAAAAACGTCCACCCGTTCTATGAGTTTGGTTGCAGCCCTTCTCCTGTTTTGGTGAATGTGTCGCCCTCCATCCGTTCACAATGAACATGCACCTGCACTGTCTTCTTTGCTCCCAGACTAGGGCATGTCAGACCAGGCTGCCGTGAGAGAGTGTGTGTGTGTGTGTGTGTGTGTGTGTGTGTGTGTCTGACTGTGTGTGTGCGCGTGTGGGGGTGTGTGTGTGTGATCACGCCTACCATATTGGCTTCCTGTCCCTGGAACATCAGCTTTTCTAGCTGGCTGAGCCTGTCCTGTCCCCACAACCACTGTTGCCACTGAGACCACCCCAACCCCTACCCTGTAAGCTTCGGGCCTGTGCTATGGAGGGTTTTGTTAAGCCGTTTAGTATTAATTGATTTTTTTTTTCCATTTTTTTCTTTCTTTCCCTGGGCGGGTCAATAGCTGGATGCTTCAGGAGCAGAGGATCTATCAACTGCAGACCAAGCATAGGGAGACGCAGGCAGACCTGGAACACTAACCCACCCAGCTCCAGTCGCTCCGACAGTCCTCGGTGGCCAGAGAGTCGGCAGCAGGAAGCATACCACGGGCCATGAGGCAGGAAATCGACTCTGACCCAGTCCTTGAGGTCTGGTAAGTTTCCCCACTTTTGGAAAGTGAGGCAGATAATAACTAAGTCTTTATTTTCTTGCTCAAAAAAAAGTCAACAACATTTCGGCTTATTTCAGTTAATGAGCTAAAGATCAAAATTAGGATGCTCCAGCAGATCTGGGAGGATGGAGGGGTTGGGGGGAGGAATGGGGATTTGCGGGATAGACAAGGGCTGACCAAGCTCCGATCCTAAGGTGAGCCACTGCAGCCAAGCAGATGTCCTGGCTATCGATCCCTGCATCCTGTTATTGATTTCCTCTTGGGGCCAAGAATGGGGTGGACCTATGGAGGACAAGAGGGGAACCGACACCCTCCCAGAGGGCCAAGCAGCCCTAATCGGTGATAACAGTGTTAAGTGGTCAGCCTGGAGATGAGGTTTGCTTAGATCTATTGATCTACACTCCCCTGGGATATAAATCCTTCTGAATTTGCTTCCGTGGATATAAATATTTATAATTAAAATAGCCTAGGAGCCGCTTAGAGGCACAGAGAGAGTGGCCCATCCCAGGATAAGGCTTGATATCAATCTCTTTCGTCTCCCTACTTTGTATACTCCTCTCACTCTCTTGCATCTGTTTATACATTTCTGTTCTCTGTTTTGAACCCTGCTTTGCTCACCCTCTGAGTGACAGGCACAACGTCTCAGACTATCAGAAGGCAGAAAAAATCCATTCTTTCTGAATGCAGCCTCCAGCTGAGGAGGGAGTGCTGCTCCCCCAAGTCAAGGCTACACAGTTTCATGTGCATTCAGGAGCCTGGACTCAGAAAGGAATGGGGGTGGATAGAGGGAAGACTTTTTTAGTTTTTGATTTGCCTTTGCTTTTATTGGGGCATCAGTTTGGATCCAGTAGCAAACAGGCTTTGTAGTGCAAAGGTGTTAACCAATGCTGAGATCCTGAGTTGGCTGGCTTACAGTATTAAATCTAGGAGAACAACTTGAAGGGACCCATACTCCTGTTTCTCAGAACCTCAGAAACCTAAGCTCATATGAAGTAAAAAGAGCATCCTTATCCAAGGAAAGGGAAAAGAAAGGATGCTGAGGAACTGTTTGAGCGGGCAGAGCCCTTGAAGCCAGCTGGCAAGACGGAGACCATTGATCAAAGCTTTGTCCACTGAAAGAACAACCTTATAAAGGATTTGAACCATTCAGCTTTAATTTTTAGAAATGTGGGTTGAAATTTGGGTAGTACGGGGAATGGAGTTTGAAACGCTTACTACGATCCCTAAACCCACCATGTGCTGTGGTCCCAGAATACAAATCTGTTCACCCTGGATCTGCTATCTACTTTGGTGTCCAGGATACAATCTTTTCAGTTTGGGAACTTCTGAGTATTTTTGTCAGTTGTCTGCCTTGCTTCAGTGCTTATGTCTTGAACTGTGTATCTTTGTTTGTCAGCTTTCAGCAGGTTTCATTCATTTGTAATTTATGCCTACAAAATTTTTAGGCACTTCCGGATCTTATGCTTGTCAAGAGAGTGTGTTAGTGGATATGTAATCACTGTATAGGATGTGGGGAGAATTCACTGGGTTTTGCTTCTCCTGATTTTAAAATGTTGAGTCACTCTGGTCCATGTTTGTGAGTTCATAAATGTCTGTCTGTGTATCTTTGTGCAGGTGTCTGTACTTGGGAAACAATGAACATAAGTAGGTTAGAGTAGTATTCCACGTTTCTCTACCATTTGCATTAACTCTCTTTCCTGGATGTATATTAAGCTTTGCTTTTTTTTTTTTTTTTTTTAATTTCCAAACTCAAATCTAGCTCATTTGTCTCTTTTAGCACATGATTGAGGGTTGGGGACTATTCCAATTGGCAGTCACGGGTCAGTATTTTGGACTCCATTTGGCTTAGATAATTTATATAGAATAAAAATCTAACAGGTATAATCACAATAGCCTTGGCTTAAGAATGGTTCCAAGCATACTTGAGGTTGAATAACACTTAAAATGAAAAATGGAAAAATGTTCTGGTTAGTAACTTGTATGCTTCTGTGGTAATGGAGAGAATTGGAATGCAGTTCTCTTTGTTTGATTTATATGGTGACACTCAGAATGTGAAAGGTATATTTTACTGTAGAAATAAACTTTCAGCATTGACCTAGAGAATGGAGGACCCAGGCTGGTATTTAAATCCTGTCCTACTAGGTTATAATGAAAAGTATAATTAATAAGAACAGAATTTTTTTAGGAAGAAAAATCCTGTTATCAGTGTCTTTCTCCCATTGTTTGCAATATTTGTCAACATTTGCTTGCATGAGTTCTTGGAGGAACAAGCTTATCTAAAGAAAGTGATCTAAATTTTAGAATTGAATGTACTCTACTAATTAAATGTCCTTGTGATCTTAGTGCCACTAAATCTAAATAGCACATACATAAATTCATTGCTGTCTTACGCTACATATTTGAAAGCTTGTTGCCAGCCATAGAGAAATGATTTTATTATGGAATCATCTAGTGACTTAAGATAACATGTTTTATTGTCTAATCTCAGAGGAATTTAATTCTTATGTTATAGATACATTCATATGCTACATTTGCATTTTATATTTCATATGTATAGATATTTTCACAATTCTATTTGTCTAAAAGGTTTTATCTTCAATATATTTTATAATGCAAAGATATAAATTTTCACTATTTATATATTCATAACATAAAATGTTATGATATTGTTTTTCCATATTAATAATATATATTATGTTTCAAACCTTTCTAAGCATCCTGATGTACTCATTTGACCCTTACAGCAAAGGTAGAGCAAGAGTCATTATCTCCATTTCACCAATAATAAAACATGCACAAGGTGGCGCAGATATTAGTGTCAGACTTGAGGCTGTGACCTGGGGCTGTGGACTCCTGTTCAAGTGCTCCTTCCACAGCTACCAGCTGCCTCTATTAATGTTTGATAACATTTTAGCATATCCTGTATTTCCAGTAGCTATTACAACCATTGAAATGCATGTAAGGCAAATGTTGATTGATCTTAAATGATCCTTAGCATTCTACCCATGCAAGAAAATGTAGCAAATAAGTATTTCAGGCATTTTCTTTGGGCATTTATCACAGCACAACCTGCTGTGAGTCTGATGTCATGATGGACCTTTTTTGTTAGCCTCAGAAATTCTGTGTGAGCTATTAATATGCTTATTTTTGCATATTAATGCAAAATATGCATTAATTATGCATTAATTAATGCATTGGAGGTTTGTTCTCCAATGACATGTTTCTATGAAAACACTATATATGCACAAAAAAGTTATGTATAATACATATTTTGTCTTCAGACCTACCAACATTTGCCTTTAAAGAAACATTATGTATAATTTGAAGCATCAAGATGAAGTACTTAAAATCAATCATAAGCTTTTCCTCTTCCTGAAATAACTACTACACCTTCCCCAACCTATTCCCCTGTTCAGGGGTTCTTAATCTTCACTGTGCCGTGGACTCCATTGCCAGTTTGCTGTAGACCTGAAGCCCAAACACTGCATTATTTCTCAGTGTAATGCTTTTATTTTATTTTATTTCCCCCCACCTTCTTTTCATGGGCATTGAAGTATAATGCTTTTAAATGTATAAAATGAAGCATATAAAATTACACAGGAAACCAATTTATATTGAAATTTAGTTATCAAAATACTAAAATCAATTAAATATTAAAACCAATTTCTGGTATGATAATATGTGTACTTTTTATTAACACATTGATAAAGTCCAGTCGTCCTTTTAGAGCATATGGGATGTTTGGAATATATTCAGCAACGTCTTATGTGGATGTGATAGGAAAATACCTATGATTTCTATTGGTGATATTGTCACCAGTATTGTTAATATTACTGTGGTTTGTTTCCTACATTTATAATTGAAGGAAATGCTAGATTGTGGTTCAATGGTAGTAAAAATAAAGGTGTATTTTTTTGCCCCATCTAAGTTCATAGACCTGCTGAACTCTGTCCATCTATTTCTTGGGAATTAGTGGATACCAGGTTAAGAACTCCTACTCCAGCTAGTTGCTACTCATTTTTCAAAACTCAAATGAAGCATCGTTTCTTCTAAAGAACTTCACCAACCTTCCCTGGAGTGGAGTTAGCTGCCATTCTTCTGTGCCTCAAGAACACCCCACAACCTCTCCAACCTAACACTCAGCACATCGCAGGGTCTGCGTCAGTTTACTTGTTTGTCCCTCTTAAAAGAGCACACATTCCTGAGACATGGGTCATGGTTTATGGGATTTGTGTTACCAACTAGTAATACCGCCTGGCCCAATATGTGACTTATAGCAGGGGCTCACTAAACATTGAAAGGGAGGGTGAAAAATTCAAAGACAAGAGAGCCATAGATCATAGACTATGATCTTTAAAACAGAAAATTAAAGTCAGTAGCCTGAATGTGTGCTTGAGTCAAATTTTCCATCAATGGCATTTTCATATTCCAGGTAGTAAAGATGACCATGTGGACCTGTTCTACTTCCTTTTCAGTGCAACTCTCAATTTATAGCTTCCTAAAAATTCATAATCCCATATTAACAGTCTAATAATAATGTCCCAGTCTCAGACTTGCTTCTTTTCTTTTAGGTTCTCATTAGTACAAACAAAGCAAAAAGGCAGTAGAAGCATGGAGATAAAGGACTTTCTTCACATCTTGAGCTTTTTAGGGCTTTATCATTCAAATTTTAAAAGCCAGGAAAAATGAGTTTAATTTTAAAGCACATATACAATGTGTAAGTTCTCTCTAAAACTCTATGTACTTGAAAATCATTATTCATATTTCCTTTAAAAGCAGAACACTGGTAATAAAAGCCTCCTAAGCCCTCAGCACAAATGCTTTTTGTAGGGTAAGCACAGATGCTTATACACAGGAAGGTATACTTTCAGACATCACTCAACTTCTTAATATTAATGTCACATAAAAATTGGGACTTGGTCATGCATTTGGACTTAATTTTGTATGCACCTCTTCCTTCCCAGCGATAAATACTTGCCATTCCTACCCAAATGAATGGGTATTCACATATCAATGTGAGGCTGCATATTTCTTAGGTACAAGTTGATTTTGATCTACAATGAACTTGTTTATTACAGGAGGAAGAAGGTAGAGATCAGAATGGAGATAAAATTAGAAAAAAATTTATAGCCATTTTTATTGTCTAATAGCTGTTTTCCATTCAATATTCTAGTGCATGAGCACATGTTGAACCTAAGTCTTTGATTAGCATTTCAATGGCATTCCATACACCCCTATAGAATATCTTATTGAAATAGGCTAGTCAACCTCACAAATTTAAGTTACTAAATTGAATCTGATCTAATATAAAATTCTAATATCTTAACTTGAATAAAGCTCATTTCACCCCATAATTTATTAAGACGTTGACCCATGTGCACTGCATGTATCCTGCAAGTGGTATCTTATCAGGGTCATTGGTAAGTATCTAGGGAGCAGAAGCTAAAATATCCTTCTGGACCTGACCCTTGGTTCAGCATTCACCACCTTTCACTGACTGTAACAGGAAGTTGAAAAGCAGTATCTGAGTCCTCCTTCCCCCTAGCATTCCTAAATGAAGTATTGCTGGAGCATAGAAGAAAAGTAGAACAATGATTATGATGACAGGTAAGGAGAAGTAGCTTGCACTGGAACTGTAGGTCAAAGAATTGATCTCAAAGAATTAATCCATATTTGTGCCTCTTCATCTTTTGAAAAGAAGCCCCATAGCAACTTAACTGATGATCTCATATTTAGGTTTCTAAAGATCCACAACTTATTGCATACTCTTTTGTTGGCTACATACTTACATCTCTTTGATTTTATCATTCTTCTCATATGTTGTTATTCTTCTCCTATTCCTGTACTCCTTACTCTTTTGAAAACATCTTATATTTTGAGTTAACTATTACCCTAAATTTACAGATTTGGTATATAATATGAGCTTTTCGGGAGAAGAGTATACCTAAATCTAAAAGATGAGAAATATGTTCAAAGAGCAGGCAAATTGATCTAATACACATAGAGAAACACTAGCTAAGACTTTTTTTTTGCAAATAAATATAGTCGTTCATAGTGGAGATGATAATGTTAGCATTATAGCAAGAAGCTGATAATTATTTTCACCCTTAGTTGATGTAATGCAGTGCACATATTTCTCAGCAGAAGGGGAAATATGGCTCAGGAAACACAATTCAAACAAGCAGAACAGGAAAGATAGATTAAATACCATACTATAATTTATAACAAAAACTTATTTTAAAAGAAACCAAGAAAGACTTGGGAAAATAGAATGTTTTCAGAATCATTGCTTGAAATAAAGAGATTATATTAAATTAATTTGCTTATCAATTTAACAATCAATAGAAATTATATTCAATAACCCACATTTTAAAGATTATTTTAATACTTTAAATATTTTCTAAACAGAAAAAAGGTGTTACCAGTAATTATCATCTATTAAAATATAACACCTATGCCTAATAATATAACGAATCAGATAAAAAGAGAGAAAAACTGAAAGGCTATAGAGGATAATGGAGCCAAGAGCAGGAGGCAGCTTTGGGGATGGATAAAGGACAAATCATTCCAGACAAATGTGATCACTCTTTTAAATCGCATTATGAGATTAATGGATGAAGGGAATGCACTAGAGGTAATATATATGGATTTTACTAAAGCATTTGATACACTGCTCCATGAATTTCCACTTGCAAAATTAATTCAAATTGGGTAGAATATGTGCATGGTCACATAGATTGAAAATTGGCTGAAGGACCATAAACAAAGAGCAGTGACAAATGTCAGTCCCTCACATTTAGGTAGGAGACAGTGTCTACTGCCTCTGTGAGAACTTTTTGCCCACTTTAGTATCACATAACCACCTTTCTAATGATCTCACTAATGATTCCTCACTAATGAAGCAAAAGGAAATGACAGAACTCACAGATTTTGACATGGGAGCTGTCACAAACCAAGGCACACTTAGAGCACAAAAAGAGTTAAAAAAGAAAAGTAGAGAGTAAAATTAAATATAGGTGATACTTAACCTCTTTTAATGACTAAAAGAAGAACAAAGGATTCCTAGGAAAATAATTACGTATGATTTTCATTTTAATTGTTAAAACACTGATGGGGAGAGTGTACTTAAAATCACGCTGTCATTAGAATTGTTCTTTATTTAGTTAGAGTCTGAAATGCTATGCTCTTGGATGCTTAAAACTTTGAATTCATCCAAAGAAATTCACAGAAATGCTGAAGGAGCAAAGGGAATTGATTTATAAAGAAAGAACTTAATTGTATCCACCTAAGTGAATAACTATTGGAGTATCAATAATTTCCCCAAATAAGGATGAAGACAACAAATAATTATCTTGAGTGAACCTTGGTTTATTATAAGAATCTTTCTGATAATAAGGTCCCCAAATAGCATTTGGACAACCGCCAGGCCAACCTTAACATTGTTTCTGATTTTGTTGCTGGAATTGTTGAAATCACATAAAATTTCATTATTTAGAAGCAGAATGAATTCTTAAAAAGTAGACTGGGTAAAATTTGATTTTTCTTTTATAAAGAGCAGCTTCTTATTTATAATCAAAGCCCTTTCACATTTGCCATATCATCCAATCCTCATGGCCACCCTGTGAGGAAGGTTGTCTTCCTCAAATTACAGATGTGGACAAAATGAGGCTCAGAGGGGACAAATGACTTTCCCAAGACCAAGACTATACCATTAATAAATGACAGAATTGTTACTAAAGCCCAAATTTTATGGACACCTAGTGTTAGGGTCTTTCCACTAAACAACATAGTTTTTCATGTGTATGCCATAAAAGAAACTTGTCTCAGAAGCCATACACCAGGGTCTGACCTTGACTTTAACTGTTCAGCCTGTGCTGTATTAGATAATGTAGTGGAAAAGACCTAGCGTGGAATCTGAGACACAGAAGGCACTCAACAATGTTTAATTCCTTTTCTTTGCTCTTACCCTATTTGTAATTTCTTCATTCAGCAAACAGTTATCAGGCACCTACTGCGTGTGGCGCTATTCAGCTGTGTAGGTCAGTCATCTTAGTTCTACTTTCTAAGCTCAGGTCTCCCAGGTTAGACCAGAAGCTCCATGAGAGAAGACCCCCATGTCTGCCTGTTTGCCGCAGTGTCCTCAATGCCTAGCACATACTCAAAACTTTCTGAGTTAGAGAGAAAACATCTAGCCTCATCCCTTCAAAGTTCCCTTGAGCTTCGGCCAGGCTAAAGCCTCATGTGCCTACTCAGTTTCTACACCCAGCATCAAATAAAATGAACTAGAACTCCCTGCACACACTGAAAGAGTGGAAGAAGGTCCTGGAGAGGACCATAAAGAAGCTAGACAGTGACTTCATTTGCCAGATTTTTTTTCTTCTCTTTCACCAAATCACCCCTGGGGCTTATACCACCATGGTTGATAAGAAGGTAAACACCAGTTAAAGCACTTGGTTGCTGAGGGCACCCTTTGCCTAAGGTAACAGACAGACCTGCTTCTCCTGTACGTGTTCCCCAACCTCTCCACAGAAAACTCTGTAGAGGAGCAAGAAGAGCCCAGGACTTTGCAGCTTTTGGACAGAATGCTCTTCTGCATATTTGAAAGGAGAATACAGCAGGGAAAGCCCAGATTACGAAGAAGCTTGGAGCTCCTTTAGTGAACAGGCCAAGTTTAAGGACACATCAAGGGGCATGTAGTTCAGCTATAATGCACAATATAGAGACCCCCATGCATAAGACTGTTGCCAGGCTAAGGACCTGCCCAGTGCCACCCTGTCCTTCTGTGGCCTCTCCTTCTGTGTCCCTGGCCAATTTGCATTCCCACAAAAGCACATGTGCACATTCTGCCTGGGCATATTTTACATCACAGATATTTCTGCCCACAATTAAATTAGTTATATTATTTTGAAAAAGAATACTTTTGTCATTTCCAACCCTCTTCTTCTGCATTAGGCTTATTGCAGTTGGGTGAGTGCACCTGAAGTCTTCAGTGAAGTGTCAGGTATAATTTAGCACTGGGAGATGAATTATGGGAGTGCCCTTTAGGAAAAGGCTGGGAGCTCAGCCCTGCCTGTCAAATAGGTCCCTGCCTTATAGCGAACTCTGCAGGTGAATGAATCAGTATTTGGCAGATCAGCATTTCATAGAGCCTCCATGCTAATGTCTTTTTGAAACGAAACCGAGAAAGCTGTTAACCTCAGTTAGCCAGGTGTCCCCTCTGTGACCGGGATAAATCATCAATGTAGAAGCTGAGAACTCTGTTCTTACTGCTTTGGGGAATGAGAGCCAGGGCTGTTGGGAAGCCGATGGGAGGGCTTCTAAATTTCAGAAAACTAAATGAAGATTTTTATCTCACTTCAAAGGAGAAATAGATATTGCTTCTCCTTGCCTCCTGATTTAGCTGTTCTAAAAGGATTTTGAATAATTTTATTCAATTAGATAGCATATCCTTACCTATCCCTTTTACCAAGCCTTTGCTCTCTCATAAATATGTATGTGTGCGTATGTGTGTATACATATATTCATACACATAAATACATACATAAATTCCTCACAACTAAAAACCTGGTCTTAACTGCCAGAGTAGCTATGTCAGCCAACCAGGGATTCTCCACCAATTCTTGAATATTTTTCCAAGGTTCATATTCAAAGAACATCTATACGAAATGCTCACATCAACCTTGTGAAGCAGGGGTCGTTATTTCTGGTTTCACATTTGAAGACACTGGCATGCAGAGAAGTTAAGGGAGTGGCAAAGTTCAGGGTCAAACCCAGAACTTCTACTTCTGTTGTCTGTTCTTCAGTCTGTCACTGCTGCGCAATCATCTTAGCCAGATGCGGTGCCAGGAACCTGAAATCTTTCCCCTAACAAACCAGTGCAAACAGAAGGTTTATGACCTAGACTTGCAGAGTCCTTTCTGCCTTGAAGGTTCTTGACTGCTTCCTCCTCTAGCTCTCCCCAAATGAAGGCTGTTTGATTACACTTACATCTTCAGCCTTTGGTGTTTACTATCAGCAGTACAGTTGTTTTTTTTTTTTTTTTTTTTTTTTAGCGCCAATGTGCATATTGTTCTCTTTTTCACTTTGCCTATCTGAGACTTCTGAACTGGAAAAGAAGTAAATGACTGAAGTGAAGGACTATGATTTTGAGCATTCAAGAGGAGCATGAAGCAAGATGCTAGAAGAATTCTTAACCAGCAGGAAAACAAACTGGGTTAAGTGGGCTCCAAGTTTTTAGAACATTTATGGATTCTTGATAAAATTTACTCTCCAAAACTTCTTGTATCCTAGAAAATAATAAAAAAGCATACATTATAAAAGGGCAATGGAAGGCCCATAAACATGGAAGTGTCATGTTTGAAAAAGGAGTTTTCTTACTTGCCCTTTCCTTCTTTGGTAGGAGGGAAGAGGGATCAGAGTGAGGAGGAAACTGGCTTGTGTGGACAGAGTTCAATCACTGATGGGGTACAGGATACAAAGGTTTGAGGACCACCGGTAGATCCAACTGCGTCGTTTTACAGAAGTGAAAACTGAAGTTCTGCATTGTTAACCAATTTGCCCAAGGCCACAAAGCTTATTAAATTGAAGAATTAGGACTTGAGTACAGTTATTCTGGTGGGAAATCAGTGTTCTTTTTCACATCTGAGGTGGTGTAGTGGAGTTTTCTTCCTGTGTTGAAAGTCCCAAGTGACAATCCCAAAGGAAAGAGAAGAAAATGATCACCTAGTGTTACTCAGTTTGGAAAGAAGGCAGCCTTTATTTCCAGGCCTGTTTTTCGCTTTTGTTTACCCACACCCAAGTCCTGCCACCCACTCCCATGAAATCACATCCTCTACTAGTCTTCTCTGACTTTCTGAGATCAATTTAACCATGTCTTTACTACATCTATAACTTTGAACATACCTCTATAGTTGCACTTATACCTTATATTCTAGTTTACTTGTTCATTGGTCTCTTGTCCCTGTAGGCTGTGAATTTCATAAGAACTCCTTCACCTCATACTTCCCCACACCTAGCATTGTAGGTGGAAAATGGCAGGGACCCCGTAAAAGTTAGTTGAATTGAATATCACTGCTCCCTAGAAAACTGAGGTGGTCAGGCAATTCTGAGTTTCATATAACCTAGCAATGACAAAGATCTATTCCCTCGGGCCTCATGTTGAAGTTTGAAGGTTCGTAACAGCTTCTTCTCATCCCCTTGGCCTCTGATTAAAGACTGATCAGGATATAAAGTAATTGAAAAGTGTTTTCTTGTACTTGTGACTAATTGTACTTGTCCAAATAGTATTTGCAGTTATTCAGAGGCCCCCAAAGTGGGTTTTCTCCTTGTGGATCCACTGGAATTGGCATTACATTAGTTTTACTTCTTATTATTTAATGACAGTGAATCAAAGCTTCACGGCAACTTTGCACTCTTTTTATATTTCCAGAAGGGGAGATATACACAGAACCAGAAATCACTCCCCAAACAGCAGAGACAGAGATGTAAGGAAATAAAACTATTTGACTTTACCCTTAAAGGAGTTACATTGATTGTGAGAGGTGGTTTGCTTTTGAACCCACCCAAAGGAAAATTCTGGTTTTCCCAGCTTGAACACCAAAATTGAATTCAGGGTAATTTAATGTTTTTCATTCCTACATGTTAATTTGACCCTCAGCATGTTAATGGGAAGGAAACTCCTCAGATCAGAAATGTCTCTCAATTGAACATTTAAGAAAACGCATTCACTATACATTAAGATTTTTGAAACTGGCTTTACCTTCCTCTGTTCCATGTCATAAAAAGAAACTTGAACCATAATGTACTCACATGTCCACCCCCGACAGGGAATTTATGAAGTAGTCCATCTCACACAGTGGGTATGACCAATGAATATTTATTAAGTGGCCAAATGTACAGGTGGTTAAGTTGGTTATTTCTTTTCTTCCGTATCATAGAAGTTATATCCAGACAGGAACTGCGAAGGCTTATCTAATAATAAAAATACTCCCAAGGATCTCTCTAGAGGACATAGTTGAAAAGAGCTGGTGCAGAGCTAGGATGCCCACAAACACAGGTGATGATGATGACGGTCTTGTTTGCTCACCAGATGGTTCTAGTTGGATTGGCACAGGGGGACTTATGGCTCATTTTGTGGACAGGCTTTATCTTGGAATCTGTGTAGAGGCTGAAAGTGTTTGCACCATTTCCTACAGCAATGTGAACACACCCATTTGATGATAAAACATTAAACTACCAGAGCCCAGAGCCCAAGGTCATCTCATGGAAACTGGAATTGTGGAAGGCCTATGTGGTTGAGCTGGAGCCGGAGTCCTGTCCCAAAACAGAGTGGAAGGCCTGTTTCTCCTTCCACACTCACTTCTCTCTCCAACTCCTCCCATTGGCTGAACATAGCTGGAAGCCAACTGACTTGTGAGCCTAGCAAGGCAGCCTGCAGGGGATAAGCTCCCAGCCACACAGAACAAAACAGGGGGAAAATGAGGAATGGATTTGAAAATAAACAGGTCTAGAAATAGTACAGAAGCTCCACTCCCCCTTCCCCCACCATAGGTTGTACGTCTCAGCTGTCTAGCTCAAGTTCTTTGAAGTGTTGGTTAGGATGGTTATGTCAGCACATTAACAATCTTTATTGCATATCTATTAGATGACTAGACTCTATAGGAAATATAAAGAAATAAAAGACAGCATCCCTGACTATACATAATTTACCCTTACATTTGTAGTTAGTTGGGGAAGACATCGTAAAAGACATAAATCCTCTTTTCTCAAAGAGTAGGTAGGAAGAGTAGTTTAGGTAGAGGAAATAAATAGCCTAAAGAAGTGGGAAGAACATTTTGCATGGCATACAAGTATCGTTAGCTGGTATATAGAGTCTGTATTGGGCTTGGGTGACAGAAAGGTCAGTGGAAAACTTTGGAGGTCCAGCAGAGGACTTTAAATTTGATCAACAGGGAACACAGTAAATCTTCCATGTGAAAAATGGCCTTGAGTTAAGCTGGTGCCAGAAAGAGTACTAGGGAGCTATTGGCATAATCTAGTCAGGAGGTAGACGGCCAAGTGTTTGAATATGAGGAGTCATCATAGTGTAGTAGTTAAGAACATAGGTTCTGAAGCAAAACTGCCTGGGTCCAAATCTCAGTTCTACCACTTACTAGATCCTCCTCTGGAGGACAAAGATGATAATAGTACCCCCGCCCCTTGCAGGGTTCCAAGCATCAATTTCATGCCTGACACATGACAAATGTTAGCTATTATTGAAATCATATTAAAGGATGAGCTTACCAAGGAAGGAAGAGAGAAAGAGTAAAATGCCCTTCAGGCAGCTCAGATGTATATTTGGAACCGTTTGTAATCTAAATTGTAGTTGAAATCACTGTGAATGCACAAACTCACTGCAAGATTGAGTTCAGAGGAAGGAAAAACAGAGGACCCAGGACAGACAGAGGAGACTACAGAAAAAGCAGTCTAAGAAATAATAAGAAAATTCCATGGACCAGCATGTTAAAACCTTAGAGAGTAATAAAGTCTCCCAAAAAACAGTGGTCACTGGGCAGAATATTGAAAACCCTAGATGTATGTCTTCTGTTCAGTTTGCTGAGCTGGTTCTCTTCTTGCTCCAACCTAGGTGTTAGCCATCACTTTTGCATGTTGCAGTATTTTAAATAGTATTACTGGCGTAAGAGCTGAATCACAATGTTGTATAAGTGCCTGTCATCAGTAAGCATTAGAAAACTAAGTGATACATTTTTAAATCATCCACAGGGAGTTGAATGTGCATCTTTAAATCTTCCAAGGGGGCTAATTGGGCAACGACAAAGAACACAACATTTTCTTGTAGGGTACCAGATCCACGTTGCTGGTACCAATTTCCCTGCTTTCCACTGGAGGCTGAACACAAAAGGAGGAGTTCAGGAAATGAAGACATTACCAACAGCCACAAAACGGCCAAAATTACTGCAAATGGTCTGGTGTCAGCCTGATACCAGCTCTGGCCACGGCTGTACATCTGTATGACATGTGGTTATTATGCTTGAGGTTTGGAGTGAACACTGGAGTGCTGGCCTGGGGGGAGAGATAAGGAAAGGAGATGAGGAAGAGAGAGATGGGCGGACAGATTTGCTATAGGGTTTTGTGTGTTCAATTTACATTACTGTTTAAAGAATGGGTGTGCAGAACTCCATTTGGTGGCAGCTTAGAGAATTTGCCTTTCTGTGTTTCTCCTTTAATTGAAACCAGTAGGGTTAAAGTGCTTAGGGGTACAGAGGCCACTAGGGATGGGGAAGGGACTGTGATCTCACCAAGGGGATCAAAGAGGCTGGATCTTAATGGGTCTTTAGGCTGTCTATCATGGAAAGTGGAAGCCATTCATTTATGCTTCTTAAATGCCTTACAGTTCTCAGTCTCTGTTCATCGCATGAGCCAACAATGCAGTGTTTGAAGAAAAGCTCAGCAATTGCTCAGTTTCTCTTATCCTTAGTGTGACCATATAATTTATCCTCCAAACATTTATTGAAAGGGGGTACAGTGAATACTTTTGCTGGGACAACAGGCGTAAACTGAGACTGTCCCAGAATGATTGGAGTATGTAATCATCCTGCTTATAGCTCATTTCAAAACCTTTTTAGTTCACATAGCATAGTGAATAAGAGCATAGACTTTGGAGCCAGACTTACTAAATCCCAGCAGTGGTTCACGCCTGTAATCCTAGCACTCTGGGAGGCTGAGGCAGGAGGATTACTTGAGCTCAGGAGTTCAAGACCAGCCTGAGCAAGAGCAAGACCCCTGTCTCTACAAAAAAAATCAAAAAATTAGCTGGGCATGGTGGCGCCCACTTATAGTCCCAGCTACTCGAGAGGCTGAGGTAGGAGGATTGCTTGAGCC
Organism: Varecia variegata; assembly: GCA_028533085.1. NCBI lineage: Eukaryota > Metazoa > Chordata > Mammalia > Primates > Lemuridae > Varecia > Varecia variegata. The sequence goes on along the minus strand of CM052442.1, from coordinate 122,295,032 downwards.
CAGGAGTTTGAGGTTGCTATGAGCTGGGCTGATGCCACCGCACTCTACTCAGTTTTTGAGACTCTGTCTCAAAAAAAATAAATAAAATTAAAAAATTAAAAAAATAAATCCCAGCTCTGCTGGCAACTAGCTATGTGACCCGGACAAGTCACTTAACTTCTCTGGAGTTAGGTACCCTCATTGGTGAAATGGGGCATAATAATTGTCCCTACCTCCAGGGATTACAATACTAAGGGAGTTAATATGTGGGCAGGCACTTACACCAGTTCCTGATATATAGTGCAAGTTTAGTAAGTGTTTATTGTTCTTGTTATTTCAAACACTCAAGGGTAAGCAACCTAAGCTTACAGACCTGATGCCCAGCCTTCTTTCCCCATGCCTTGGCATGGAGGGGCATTCAGCAAGTTATTTATTTATTAAATGAATAAATTAAAAGAAGGAAGGAAGAAACGAGCACAATTTTTATCCTTTACCTTCATTTTTAAATTATTTATTCTTTAACTATTTTTAGGTTACTTTGAAGTGCAAGGACAAAGATAACCACTCAAAAGGTCTTTCAAATTTCTATTCTAATCTAGCCTTTACTATACCATGGAGTCCCGTGTTTTTTGAGCTTCTCTTATACTTACCTGGCCTGTAACCAACACCAGCCTCTAATCATCTTCTGCTTTTCCACCTGCCTACCTCTCCCAAGCTGGTAGACCTTGCTGGAGAAAGTTACATCATGTCAATTAAAATTTGTCAATTAGCACTGGAGCTACCACCTCAACTGTGCCTAATAGCAATCCTTTTGTTCATTCTGTATCATATTCCCCAAAGATGCCATCTTTCCCATCCCTCAAGTTTGCAACCCACTCATCCACACATCTCTTTCAGAAGTTCACCTGCTCTTTGCTTCACTGAGAAGAGGCTTTCTCACATGAACTTCCTCTTCCTCCTTCCACATCCAAGTGACTTATAGCCCCTCCTATTCTCCTTGCCTGTCTCAGAGGGGAAAGTGCCCCATCTCCTTTTCAAATCTCGTTCTTCTCTCTCTGCCGTGATCCAAATCCATGTCTCTCCCTTGCAGTGCTCTGTTCCCTCTGTTATACCACTCTGATTTGTTTTATATACATCTCCTAAATCCCTGATTCCTTCCCTTTCACATATGAATACATTCATGTATGTTTCTACATTAAAACGACAAGAACAACAAAAATCTCATCTTTCTCCTATTTATTGCCAAACCTATCAAAAGAATAATCTACACATATTAGCCTCTCTCACCCTTAATCATTCCTAAACCCTTTTAAAGTGATCTCTCATACCACTAATTTGAAATTGCCGTGTCATAAATTGCTATTGACATTCCAATCCCTGTATCTGATTACTTCTTCTGAGTCCGTGTCCTCCTCAATCTCTCTGCAGCATTTTATCTCACTAATCACCATCTCCTTCGTAAAACATGTTCCTTGGCTCCCTTGGTTGATCTTGGTTACCCTCTTGCATCTCTGACTTGCCTTTGCCTCTTCCGTCTCTCACCCCATAAATAGAGGTGCTCCCCCAATGTTCAACTCTTACATTTACGATCGCTCAACTCATTTGGTGATCTCAACCTTTTCCAGGCCCTTGACTATCTCCTCAGTGCAGATGGCTCCCAGATCTATATTCCTAACCCAGAAAATACTGAAGTTCACATTTCCAACATACTGCTGGACATCAACATTTACTAAAAGCTAAGCTTTTCTCTTCAACACATTCTCCCAAACCAACTCTACTTCCTGGGATTCCTGTCGCTGATAATGGCATCTCCATCGTTCTATCCCATCCCCCAAATTCAAAAGTACAAATTATTTTTGTGCCTCCTTCACCTAATCAGTCTCTAGTTTCCATCAACTATCTCCACCTCTCTCAGATCTATCACTTTATTTCTAGGACCACTGCTGCTGTCTAGGGTATCACCTCTTGTGTCAATTATCACAACATCCTGCTAATTGCTGTCATTTCTTCCAGCCTATTCTTGCAGCATATTCTGAAATTTTAACACTGCCTTTCCTAATAATGCTTTATATACTACAGATGAAGGCCCAAAACTCCACAATCTGCACCCTTTTTCCCCTATACATAATCTCTACTATTGGTCTTTACACATACTACTCTCCAGCCAATCCAAACTTCACCTTTTCAAAATAAGTCCCACAGTTCCCTTATCTAAGCCACATCTTTTTCCTTCTTGTGTTAGTTTCCTAGGGCTGCCATAACAAAGCACCACAAATTGAGTGGTTTAAAACAACAGAAATGTACTCTTTTTTTTTTTTTTTTTTTGAGACAGAGTCTCACTGTCTTGCCTGGGCTAGAGTGCCACGGCATCAGCCTAGCTCACAGCAACCTCAAACTCCTGGGCTCAAGTGATCCTCCTGCCTCAGCCTCCCGGGTAGCTGGGACTACAGGCACGTGCTACCATGCCCAGGTAATTTTTTCTATTTTTAGTTGTTTCGCTAATTTCTTTGTATTTATAATAGAGACGGGGGTCTCACTCTTGCTCAGGCTGGTCTCGAACTCCTGAGTTCAAGCAATCCTCCCGCCTCAGCCTCCCAGAGTGCTAGGATTACAGGCACGGCCACCGCGCCCGGCCCAGAAATGTACTGTTTCACAGTCCTGGAGGTCAGAAGTCCAAAATCAAGGTATCAGCAGTGTCATGGTCTCTCTGAAGGCTCTAGGAGAAGAATCCTTCCTTGGCTCTTCTAACTTCTGGTGGTTACTGGCAATTCTTGGTATTCCTTGGCTTGTAGACACATTACTCCTATCTCTGCCTCCATCTTCACATGGCTTTCTCTCCTGTGTATCTATGTCCAAATTTCTCATTTCTTATAAAGACACCAGTCATTAGATTAGGGCCAGCCTCATCTTAGCTTGATTATATCTGCAAATCCTATTCCCAAAGAGGTTGTCCTCTAGTATGGACTGAATGTTTGTGTACCCCCAAAATTCATGTGTTGAAATTCTAACCCCTGTTGTGATGGTGTTAGGAAATGGGGCCTTTGAGAGGTAATTAGGTCACCATAGTGGGGCCCTTGTTATGAGATTAGTGCCCTTATAAAAGGGACCCCAGAGAGCTCCCTCACTCTCTTTCCATCATTGAGGATACAATGAGAAGATGGTAGTCTGTGCCTTGGAAGAGAGCTGTCTCCAGAACCTGACCATGCTGGTATCCTGATCTTGGACTTCCACCTTGCAGAACTGTGAGGAACTAATTTCTGTTGTTTGTAAGCCACCCAGTCTGTGGTATTCTCTTATAAGCACACTTATAGAGTGTGACTAAGACACTCTATAAGTGTTATAACCAACACTTATAGTGTTCTAACAGTAGTTAGAACTTCAGTATATCTTTCTGGGAAACACAATTCAACCCATAGCACTTCTCTGCAGAGATCGACTTCTCCCTCCATCCAACTTCGTCAGTCAAAATCCTTCTACTGCTTCAGAGTTTGGTTGATTTTTCACCTCTGCCATGCAGTTGTTTGTAATCCTCCCATAACCCCTCAGAGGTAACATAGTCTTTTGCCCCTTTTATAGCATAGCTATTTCTATAAATCTTCTTTCTGCTGCTAAATTCTAAATCTCTCAAGACATAGGACACATTTATCATTCATCTTTGTATCCCCCCAAATGCCTAGCAGAGTGCCTTTTACTCATGAACTCACCTGGTTAAATCAAGTTAAAATAAATTTACTTTTAGATATGAAATTTTGACCATTCCTATATTTCTGTTGCTTAAAGTAATTTTTCACTTTTACCATTAAATCTAAATATCAGCCAGACTCAAAGAATTTCAATCTAGACATACTTTTCATTGAAATGTTTCAACATTAATAACATCTCTCTCTCCCTCTTTCTTTGAAAGTCTATAAATTGGTTTCTATGGGTCATTTTTCTATGCATCGATTTCTTCCTTGGATTATTTTGAAGTTAATATTGCAGGTGCCCTGAATTCTGTTGGAATCTAATCATCTGGCATTCAGAAGATATATCAGAGAGTGGTCCAAGGAGCCTGGCTTCTTGGATCTTCGGCTTCACCCTTATAGGCAAGACATTGAGAATTGAATCAGCATAGTCAAACACAGGTTCTTTTGGGCCCATTTTTTATGTTTGTAAATATGTAAATTATATATATTCCTGTGGGGGAGTGTGTGTGTATGTGTGTGTGTGTGTGTGTGTGTGTGTGTGTGTGTTTTCACGGAATAGCTGGAATCTGATTCATCTCCTAAATAGATTGAGTGCATACATAGCAAGAGGATTCAGACTATAGGCTTTTAGTCAAGGACATGGTTCTCTTTTTAATGCATATTTGGGACCCACGGACAGAATTACTAAGGATCAGCAGTCATGGGGAGAAAAGGAAAAACAAGTGAAATGGTAGATTGAAATGGTGTTTAAGGGCCAGTTTCTCTATGTGTGCTTGCTCTACAGAAAGGGTCCTAGGGGCTGTGGGGAAATAGGCGGCCTCCGGGCTGCGAGCTAATGCGACACCGCTGCTGTTTGCATAGCTGCACAGCCCTAGGAGAGACCTGGGAAAACTAGCTTGATTTCCAATGAATATTTACAATTACACTGCTCCGGAGCAGAATGCAATCACAGCGCTCCAGTCTACAGGTTTTATGCATCAAAAGAAAATGAGAGGAGAGCAGCAAAAATGGAGTTGCCTTTGGAGAGACTTATAAACACAGATCTCACTGCTTGTGGCAGAACTAAAATGCTTTATTTCTGATAGGAGCAATTTATTCTTCCGGCACCTTCCTTGATAGTAGAAAGCACCTGACTGGGTTTTGAAGTGAGAAAGTCTTCAGTAGATGAGTTTTAATTCTGAGCAAGAGAAAGGAATAGAAAGAATTATATTGTATAATTTTGATTTTGTTTTCTAATAGCAGACCCTAGAGAAGGGTGGGAAAATCTGTAAGTCGGTTCACAAACTCCCTCTTCTTTCAGTTTGTGTTTTATTCTGTTCTCATACATTGTCATTTCTTCACATAGTAGCCCTGGGAGAAGCTGCCACCATCTTGTGTCTCCACTTTAAAGCCTTTGGATAATTGATTACCAGTAACGCATGCTCTCCTCTCCCTCATTTTTTCTCATGAGCTGTTGATCCACACCAAAGATCTGGAGAGAACTTGATGGGAAAAATTAGTCAGAGCCCCTTGCACCCAGTGAGGCAATTTTTAACTTTCAGAGGTGCCAGAGTGGATGAAATTGAATGTTTTAAAAGGACTCCATCAGAACCTGGTTTTGTGGCTCAGCTGACTAATCTCTTGAACTATAAAGATTTATATTGGATTACTATTTGCTAACAGCCTGGGTTGCTGCCCTGAGCAGAAGCCCTCTCTGCTACCCATCCATACTTTTACCTGTTTATCAGTCCATTTTCTCTCACAAGATCCCTACCTGATGCCACTATCTCCCATCCACCTACCTGTTGGTGACCCTTCCTACCACTAATCTGCATATCTTTTCATATATCTGTACATCAACTTGCTTGTACATATCTAAGCTTGGAGCAAAGAAAGGGAGGAGTCATGCACCTATATTTGTGTGATGGGCCACTGGCAGATCTGAGAATGCATGCTTCCTGCTCAAATTATGTCTTTATCTTCTCAGATTCTCAGCTGGCTATAGATACAGTGGAAGTGCCAAACCAGGGGCTGGAGAAAGGGGAGGTTTTGGTACCCATGATCTTCTTCAACTTTCTGCTATTCTTTGTTGTAAAAGAATCATATTTTCTCAGTTATACATAAGTGCTATGCAAACACAGCTTCGAGGCACTCCTTCTTCTAACTAGATTGCTACCTTTAAATCCTTCCTTGGAGAAAATTCTGTAGCCACTATGGTTATTTAGTAAGTCCCCATGTATACAAGGGAGCATGGGGCCTATGAATGTGCACTACATGTGTAAATATTTGTTGTAAAAACCCGTGGATGTGGTATTGCTAAATGTATTAATAGGACAAAGAATCACCTTAAACTACTGTAACAGCTTATTCTTTACTGTTACAGTCAAAGAAGTAGTTACACTTTGGCTTAGTGATGCCAGAAGGCCATGCATTTGTTCCAACAGTGTGTCTATTGCTCAAAATATTTGGCTCTCCTCTTCTAGAAGTATGTATTTAAAATGTTTAAGTAGGCAAAGGACTTGAATAGACATTTTTTTCTAAATAAGATATACAAATGGCCAACAAGCACATGAAAACATGCTCAACATCATTAGTCATTAGGGAAATGCAAATCAAAACCATGAAATACCACTTCATACCCATTAGGATGGCCATAATTGGAAAAAAAAATGGAAAATAACAAGTGTTTGCAAAAATATGGAGAAATTAAAACCCTCATACATTGCTGATAGAATTTAAAATGCTATAGCTGCTGTGGAAAATGGTTTAGTTGTTGCTCAAAAAGTTAAACCTAAAATTACCATATGCCCCAGCAATTACACTTTTAGGTATAAGCACAAAAGAATTGAAAACAGATGCTTAAACAAAAACTTCTACACGAATGTTCATACCAACACAATAGCCAAAAGGTGGAAGCCATCCAAGTGTCCTTCAACAAATGAACAGATAAACAAAATGTGGTATATTCATACAGTGGAATATTGATTTTTAATGGGAATGGGCCTATGTAGTAGCTCACGCATGTAATTCTAGTACTCTGGGAGGCCGAGGTGGGAGGATTGCTTGAGGCCAGGAGTTCAAGACCAGCCTGAGCAAGAATGAGACCCCATCTCTACAAAAAATAGAAAAATTAGCTAGGTGTAGTGGCACACACCTATAGTCTTAGCTACTCAGGAGGCTGAGGCAGGAGAATCACATGAGCCCAGGAATTTGAGGTTGCAGTGAGCTATGATGATGCCACTGCACTCTAGCCCAGGTGACAGAGTGAGACTCTGTCCCCCCCGCAAAAAAAAAAAAAAAAGGAATGATAGGAATGATACATCCTACAAAATTAATGCACCTTGAAAACATTATGCTAAGAAGCAAGTCACAAAAGACTAATATTATAATATATGGTTCCATTTATATGAAATATCTGAAAAAGGCACATCTATAGAGAGAGAAAGTAAATTAGTGATTGCTTAGGTCTGGGGGAATGAGGAGGTTGTGAAAAGTAGGAAGATAATGGCTAGAGGGTACAGGGTTTCTCTTTGTTGGTGATGAAAATATTTTAAAATTGCCTGTGATGATGGTTGCACATATCTGTGCATGTGCTAAAAATCATTGGATTGTACATTTTAAAAGGGTGGCTTATATGGTATGTGAATTAATTTTCAAGACAGCTGTTTTATTTTTTAAAAAAGCAATTTATAAGCCATACTATAAAAAAGTATTAAGTCATTACTTTATGGACCTACTCTATATTTTTAGGTAACAAATAGTATTACCCAGCTTGTTGACTTACTTATTTCAGAAAGTTGGTCCCAAATGACTTTTAGCTATTTTTAGAAATCTAATCTACTGTGTAATGGTAAATGTTTGCCGCTAATGATAATATCCAAAATAAAAGCCAGAGGTGATGAGAGACCTGCCCAGAGAAGAGTTCCCAAAATTTTTACTTGCATCTGTGAAATAAATGGATCATCTCTTTACATGACTTCTGAAAGGGCAACTCTCATTTGGAGCTAAAAGTTCTGGTGTGTGTGTTTTTAAAAAAAATAGTCACACTTCATATATCCGTGTATACACTGGTATAGATATATACATATAATTTGTTGTATACATATAATAGGTAAATGTACCATATGTGTGTATACGTGTTTAATCTTTGATTTGTAACAGGACAAGTAAAAAAATAAAAGATTTTTTCTACTCATCAACAAAATTTACTGGGCATCTACTATAGGGTACAAAAATTATACGATGTATTTGTCAAGAAAACCCCTTTCCAGATTAAATATAGTACAGGTTTTTGATAAACTCTAGAATCTAGACCAGAAGTAGAGGCCAAATAATACATTAGTGCCTAAGAGCATCAAAAAATTTGTAGGATAGTCAACAGAGTGTTCCCCTGGAGAAATTCTTTGGCAAACATTTTTTAAAGCTTCTAAAAGGGCCTTTGGCTAGCGCAATATCCAAAGGTGGTATAACTAATTGTCTTGGCAATGACTTATAGACAGTTGCTATTTACCTACAGAGCATAATCCATCTTCAGTTCTTCTCATAGTTTCAGGCCCTCCAATAATAAGTACCCTATAATTTTTATTAAAATGGTTCCTGTTGGTTCTATCAACTGATGATTCCTGCATAATAATACAACAGGAGAGGGTGTTATAGGTGTTGGTGGCTTCTTTGAAATACATTCCACTGTACTAATGAGCTATAGGTAAAAGGAGTCCCTGTATAGTTGTATAGAATTATTTTAGGTTTTTGTCATTTTTCCTTCACTAACAATGTACTAAATAAATTCGTAATAATGAGCTAATTGCCTCCCCCACTGATGTTCAACTTCTATAGCAACTGAGTTTGAGTGGAAACTTAGCCAAAAAATGATTTTTGTGAACTCAAGGGAAACTCTAATGATACCACCACATAAGAAGAAAACTGCTACTATCATATAAAAAAAGTTAACACAGAGCAGGTTGATATCTAACAGAGATCCTTTCAACCCCGCAGGCAGTGGTGATTTCAAAAGTTTGCAAGCCGACCATTTTATCCAGTATTGTTTGAATGTTCATATGTCCCCCAGAAGGACAGATAGCACTTTTTTCCTAATCTTGAAATAGACACTCAATGGAAATGGAAAATAATGAGATTTGCCTGTACATTTCTACTACTCTATCAATCCTCACTAATGGCCAATATGTCCAAGATTTAGTTCCTTGGTCAACTTGAATCACCAATCTGCCTTCCAAAACTGTTAGTTTGTATGGGTGATAGTTCAGTTTTTTATTGTTTCGGGAAAAAATTGTTATTTATTTATAAAGTTAAAATCTACTTGGATTCCTACCTCTGGGTAACTACTGGTCAGTCATACCACCCTTCTATGTTCATGTGTACACTTATAAAATAGATACACAATGCACAAAACTATACCCAGAGGAATAAGGGAATCAGCATTTGTTGCAAACATACCACATGGCAGACATTGTACTTGATATTTTACAGATATGATCTCATTTCAGTCCTCAAAATGACTGTGTATGGTCAATCAGATTCCCATTTTACAGATAAAGAAAATAGGAGTTCGGAGAGTCCCTCGACCTGTGACCTCTGTCGAATGGTGGTACAAGAATTCAAACCCAAATGGATAGCCAAAGTCCTTATGTTTAAGGTCCTGCATGCACACCCTCTCCCCACGCCTTACATCTCAGATCTCATTTTCTGTTATCTCCTCTCCTTGATGCTCCTGCAACCCTGATTCCATCTGAGGGCCTTTGCACTGGCTGTTCCTTCACCCTGAAACCCTCTACCCTCCACATCCAAATGACTTATTTCATCACCTTCTCACATCTTGACTCCAGTGTCACCTTCTTAGTGAGGCCTCTCCTGATCATCCTATTTAAACCACAACCCACAACCCACTCCCACTCCCAATTATTCTTACCCTCCTGTTTTCTTTTCCCGCAGCGTTTATCACCCTTTAATGCTATCTTTATTGTCTGCTCCCCTCACTAGAATGTATGCTCTACGAAGACATCGATTTTTGTCTGTTTTGTTCTTGATGCTTCCTCAGCCGCTAGAATTGTGCCTAGCACATAATATGGACACATTGAGTATTTGTTGACTGAATAAATGAAAGACCCAACAGACTCCAAAGCCTGTGCTCTTTCCTGAATGGCCCCAGTAATGAGCTTCTGGAGATTTTCTTTCTAAGTGTTATTAATCTTAATCTCTCCTTCTGCTCCCTGACTTCCCCATTTCACCAAATAGTGGGGAGCAAACCTTCCCCTCAATGACTTGGCTGGTGTTTCTGTGACTGAGGATCATGACAGTAGGCAGGACATGATTTGTCCCATACCCATGGGGATTTCTGTTGTGTGGGGGCCTATGGGAAGATGACCTGGAGTTCTATGTGTACAGAAGGCTAGATCTGCCATCCTTCTAGTTACCTGGGAAGGGGAGTGAGACTCTCTGCTAGTCATTCCACAAGCAGGGTGAGTGAGCTGTGGTGCTGACAAGCGTGGAGACTGGGGAAGGCAAGGAGCTCTTTCCTCTGCTGCCTCCTAGGCCTAGAGACGAGGTCCATGCTCTACTTGGCATTTGCAGTCTTGAGGGATGCAAAATAACTCTGAGCTTGGATTATATTTCTAGACGGTTAAAATTCAGAATTTCATAATAAACAGTCACAAGGCTTAATGGATTTTGTGCTTTGCTTTCACCATTTGGGTATTTGTTGAAATTCAAGGTGGAACTAATTCATCTTTGAAAGCCATCTTAAACTTTCTAATAACCCATGAGCCTGTTGGAAGAAAGGCAGTGACAGAAAAGAGGCTCTTATCATTTCATTGGTGTAGTTCTTTGTAGGCCTGAAAGGAACCCACTTTTTAACCTTATTAAAAATAAATATATATTTTAGTGGACTCACTATATAATAAAGGATAACAACTGGATACAAAATTCTATAAACTATTAAATACATACATACATTCATACATAAATGTGCAAGCTATCTATCTCCTTCTAGGCTGTTTTCAGTGAGGGGTGTGTGTGCATATATACTAGAAGGAAAGTGAAAGTTGTTGAGTTAGTTGTTATTTCTGAATTGTAGGATTCAGAGGGATTTTTATTTTCTTTATATATCTGCATATTTTTTTAATTTTCTACAGTAAGTGTGTATTATTTTTCACCATGAAATTAATTTTATCAGTAATGTTTAAAATTTTTGTATCATTTTCTTTGAAGATATAGGGGAGATTTTCCCTACGTTAATTACGTTGTTTTGCATCTATTTGCTTTTTTTTAAGTCTTGCCATGAAATTAAAAGCAATACAAATGTTTTACTAATTAAAAGACACTTTTTGATTTTCCATGCTAGAAATATCTTTTTTGAATCCCAAAACTATTTGTTCAGTGACCTGTCAGGAAAGGTTGGTGAACTTATCTATGACAGGATAAGACAATATTTATAAACCAAGAACTTATACCTTCTGCATTTAGCTAGTACCTTCATGCCATTCCATATTGCCATCCATGATTATATTTGGCATCCATAAAATGGAATACCCTACAATCAGAATGAGGTAAATCATATATACGGTGACATGGAAAGACGCTCATAAAATACCTTTAAGTAGAAGAAAAAGATACAAATCAGGATATAAAGTCTGCTCACATGTTTTTAAGAAATTTTTTATATATGTTCATATACACATGGAAAAAAGCCCAAAAGGACATATAGCAAATTATTCATAGTGATTATGGCTTAGGAGTAGAATTGGCAAAGGGTTTGGGTTTTTAAAAAATTATTCTGCATTTTTTGAAATGTTAAAAATTAAATAAAATTGTATTCATACATATTTTATTTTATTGGAGACAGAGTCCCACTCTGTTGCCCTAGGCTGGAGTTCAGCCTCAAACTCCTGGGCTCAAGCAATACTTCTGCCTCAGCCTCCCAAGTAGCTGGGACTACAGGCACAAGCCACCATGCCCAGTTAATTTTTTCATTTTTGTGGAGACAAGGTCTCCCTATGTTACCCAGGCTGGTCTCCAACTCCTCGCCTAAAGCAGTCCTCCCACCTTGGCCTCCCAAAATGCTGGGATTACAGGCATGAGCCACCATGCCTAGCCTGATATTCATATTTTAAATATATCCATCTACTCCATAATTCTATGCATTCCTTTCTAAGATTCCAAAAACTGTTGCTACATTATTTATTTTCCCTAAACTCAAACATTAGATTAATTAAGCTCACTGTTGTCTTCCCAAGAAAATGCAAAATGCCTGACATATAGTAGATACCAATAAATAATTATCGAATAAAAGAATAAACATCAAAATGGTGTCTACTTTTTAAAGGTAAAAAAACTACCAAATTTTTCTTTATGATTTGAGGGAAAAAATTTTTTTTCTCAAATGAAATGAAAGAAAACACACATTCCCATACACAGTACATTTCTTTAAAAACTTTGGGAATGGATCCCTGGCAAATACTCTCAGCCTACATCTCCCACCTCCCCACACATTCATCTACTTCATGATTGTTTGATTTTTTAATATACTATCAAAGGTCCTGAGGTGACATCTAAACTCCTTGTCTCTTCAACTTACAGATGGAGAAAACCAAGACCCAGCTGGCGGAGGCTGAAATGGAGACACACGCCTACTTTCAAGCCCAGACGTTGAGAGGTAAACCACATACCTAATCCTTCCTAATAGATTCCAGAAAGAATATGGATGAAACTTCTCTTGATCTTTTTTTTCTTACACAAATTTAATACTTTGATCGCTTATAACTAAAAAGCAGTATTTAAAGAAACAGCACAGGTCACTTTTATTATATACAGCTCCGTTAGCAAGATGCTACCTTGAGTAGGTGTTTAAAGGGATCACACTTCAAAAGGTAATTGACCTAAATTCTCCCTCCTGCTCTGCACTCCAGCAAGTCTTCCCCATGTGCGGCCCTCCCGTGGATCTCAGATGGGGAAGTGATGTAGTAAAGGCCCTGGGCAGCATGAGAATCTAGGCCACTGTGATTAAAACTAATTCAAACATTATTTTAATGCCTATGTTTAGTTTGCTAAAAATTCTCAACTTCATTGGGCACCTAAGGGCTGACAGCTCTACTCTGGAATGAACCAGAAGTTGATTTATAAAGAACACTTTAAAGTGATCACACCTGTTCTGGTCCCATCTGCTTGGGATATGCTGAAATGGAATTCTACGTCTTTGCTTTCAAACTATTTGTTTTGGTCTGAATTATGAGCAAAATTACAAAACACACATATCTGAAAGAAGAAACTGGTCTAGCCATGTGTCCCATGAGCAGCCTAACGCTATCTAATTTCTTTTGTTAATCTCAAAAAGAATTTGAGGGGAGGGTGGGCAGGTGTTCACTGATTCTGGTCACATTATCTGGTGATGTTCATATTCCAGGTCTATATCACTGATTTGCCTCAAAGATATAAAGTATTTTAACTTGTAAATATAAATGATATCTGCTAGTGACATTCTTAGCATAATTGTGCAATTGGTTAAAGTTCTTTAGAATTTACAGGAACACTGATTTACAGTTTTAAATATCTAACACATAGCCTAGTTGTAGAAATTGTGTCAGCATCAACTAACAATTGTTCCAAACATCTTTGGAACAAAGTAAAA
>CM052442.1:122237640-122281648 GCA_028533085.1 Varecia variegata | reverse complement strand
CAGTGGAATGGACATACTTGAAGATCTGACTCGGGGTGTTGGGGGTGGGGGAGGGGACGGGTGTTTACCTACATGATGAGTGCGATGTGCACTGTTGGGGGAATGGACACCCTTGAGGCTCAGTCTCGGGGGGCTGGGAGGGGCATGGGCAATATACTTAACCAGAACGGTTGTACCCCCATAATAAGCTATAATAAATTAAAAAAATAAAAATAAAAAAAAGAACAACAAAAAAAAAAAAGTAAAATCAGCAAACATCTTTGGTACATGATCTTCCTGGAGTTTTTTTTTCCTGTGGCTTTCTCCCCTTATTTTGGAAAATAATATTGTCGCTATCATTTTAGAATACTTCCAGAATCAGCCTTGGACTTGAAGTTCTGACTCATTTATAAAGCCATATGTTATAAATCATAGCTTTCTGTTCAGTACTCGGTGGACCAAGGCAGATGTTTGGATGGAAGATTGTTATATTACCTGAGGTGATATGCTAGCAAAAAAAGACATGGGAACCAAATTTCTAATTAATATTCATATTTCTAGTATCATATGAGCAAGTGTCCTCACTGTATGTTCCTCAAACACATAGCCATTGCCCTTTAAATTACAAAACAGGATAAAAATTAAAGAGATATACATAAAACCTCTGGTACATAAAGAGAGAAATGGCTGGGAAAAGGAAACCAAAATCAAGCTCTTTGGATCTGAGATTATATGAATATGAGCAAAAACCCATATGAAGTCACTTAATAATGAGGTCAAGAATGCTGAATAATTTAACATACCCTTAGATCTTGATTTGTGATGGTCCAAAACTAATATTTCACCAGCCACATTGCACCTTGTCACTGAGTCCTATTTCTCCCTCAAGATAATGTCCAAGTATTAATGGACCCAATTTGGTGGAAATTACCTAATTGGCTGCAGTCACTTCAACTTGAATGTGACATTTTGGACTGTTCTTTAGTCACAACGGTAAGTTAGAAGCTTGAGCAGCAGACCTGCTCTTTGTGATAATTGTAGCTGAAGATTGTGTTATCACTGAAGTTTATTATTTTGCAAGTTGTGCACTCAGCTTTTCATAAAAATTGTACTGTAAGGAAAAATCCCTGAGGAGGCTGCTTTTCTCTGCTGGTTTTTCTAAACCTCCCAGATGAGGATGGCCAAACAAAATGCTATGTGATTGCATTTAAGAGCACTTAACTATGTGCCACCTGATAAAGTATCTTAGTACCATGAATTAAACAGAGTTCCTTAAGTCTCTGTGTTCTTTAGATTTTGTGATAATTCAGCTAACCAAATTAGTGCTAGGGAATGGCATTAGTTAAGAGGTACACAATTTCCCCAAGAAAATGAGACAGGTAAATGAGGGAATAAGAAGTGGGCTTCCTGTTTGTATTGTCACCATTGCCCCATTTTGTGCATGAGCATTGTGCCTGCAAAAACAGTGAGCTCATTCCTGCACAGCAGAAGAGCATCAAACAGTGGGCATCCTTCTCTTGTCAGTAACACCTTGTATTTCTGTAGTGTTTTATAGTTTCAGGAGGATGTACCTTCCTTCCCTCCCTTTCTTTCTTCCTTCCTTCTATATTCATTGAGTAAATAAGATGATTCAGGCCCTGTACTGGGCACTGACGATACAAAGATAAATTAAATATAGTCTCTGCCCTCAAGGAGTGCCCAGGTTAAGAAGGGGAGAGAGAGGGATAACCAATTAATTATAATCCTATATGGCGAGTGTTCTAACCATGTGTACTACAGATAATGCAAGAAGCTTCACACAGAAAGTAACTTTAAGGCCATATCTTGAAAGATGAACAGATATTTACTATTGGAGAAGGAGGAGTGATGAGAGGGGACTGGGGAAGTGGTCACCTCAAGGAGAAGGGACAGCAGGTGTGAGGACATCTAGGTGTGAAGATAATGTGGCTGAAATGGCAAGTGAGGCCAGTTCATAAAGGACTTCAAGGGGCCTTGTCCGGGTGTCTGGAATGTGTCATAGCTTGCTTTCATTTCAGCTGTTCCTCACAGTAGGCTTTGGAGTCAGGTGCTATCCCAATGGCAAACCAGTGTTGTAAGGAATAGAGGAACTAGGTTGCAGTAGGGTTCCACCTCCTACCATCTGTCAACTTTAGAAAAGTCATCAAGCCTCTTTGAGCTTAGAACACACATCACCTATTTAACACTTCTCTATGCAGCAGTAACTTGATATTAATGCTATTGTCCTTTCAGCAACAGCCTGTTACCGTATACTTACCATTAATGTGTTTTTCCTAGGCTCTGGGTACTGTTAGCCAATGAGAACTAATGTGGCAACCGGTGGTCTTGTCTCTCAACCAATGAGCATCAGTGTACCATTCTGCAACTAGTCTTATCCAATGGGTGCTCTCCCACACTGTCCAGAGGGGCCTGTCTTTTGCAATGGTGGTGTTTATTCTGCCACAATCTCTCCTCCCGCCATTTATTTTTGCTCTAAAAGCAGTTTTGATCCATAATGGCTAACAAAAAATGTGCAAGTGCTGATGCTAGAGCAAAGAAATTAAGAGTATCATGCTGCGTGTTCAAACACAAGTGTAATAGCAGCTCAAGTGAATTTCAAGGAAATGGTTAGAGAGAGAGAGTGAGGGAGAAGAAGAGGGAGAGAGAAACCGTCAGCAGACAATTAAAGAGCGATGGCAGTCTGACCCCGGAAGGGCGCCACACAGAGCAGGGCATCCTGGAAGGACAGCACTATACTGTGAAAGCAGGCTGAAAGAAAACTTGGCTGGAGGGAAGCTGTAACCTCGGGGAACCTGGAGGGAACAGAGTAGCCATTGACAGCCATGGCCATGATAGTGGGAGCACTTCTCTGTAGTGTCTGTATTTATAGGACCATGTGCAGTAGTAATTCAGTAGCGTACCCTTTCCTGAAATGAGTGCACCTCCTGTGCAAAAGAGGATAAATGCGGAATTCACAGCTTACTGAAGTATAGTGTTTAAGAGCATGGGCTCTGGAGCCAGGCCATCTGGGTTTGAAAAACCCAGCTATACCATTTACCAGCTGTACCACCTTGGATATTGAACCTCACTGCACCTCAGTTTCCCTGTCTGTAGAATGGGAGTAATAATACTACCTCTCAAGTGGAGTTGCTGTGATAATACAATACTTGCGTAAAGTGCTTAGAATAGTGCCTCGCACATATTAAATGCTCAGAAATGTTAGCTATAAATTACAGTTATTCTTATTGTAACCACTGTTATTGTTATTTAGTTTTCTGTCTGTAAAATGAGGAAAATTAACTAATCCCTGAGATCCCTTCCAGTTCTAACATTACCTGAATTCACTAAACCCTTTTATCCTAGGAGAAAACCATAACTTTGAGGGCTTGACTGCCCCCACCAGGGTTATATGGGGAGTAAGGAGTAAAATGCAAAACTAGAATTGGAACCCACGTTGGCCAGCCCCTAATCTCATGCCCTTCAGGGTCTTTGATGTGCTGAAAACTGACCAGAGTGTCACCTAGCAGAGGCCCTGGCTCCTTAACCTCTTGCACCCTTGGAACTGCAGAGCCTCAATCCAGCTCTGTTTTGTTTTGTTTTGCTTTGCTTTTAACCCCTTCCATTCTTCTGCAAATCAAGAAGGAAAGTGGCAAGCCTGGGGAGTGAAAAGTGATTTGTTGCACTGGAGGAAATAAAATTGAGCATAACTTTAAATAACCTAAAGAATATTCCTCCCAGCCTGTACAGCTCAAGCATCCACTGTTTATTGGTTCCCATATCATTAAGAGATTCGATAATCCTTTCAGGGCCAGTGAAAGGAGTTTCCACCCAGTGTGGGTGAAAGACAAATCTTTGGCTGTGGCCCTATGTCTTAACCACCCTTCCCTCTTGTTTTATGTGGCTGGAATCTTAGTCACACTTGTTTACCTTCTGGCACAATTATGGCAATTCTTAAAGGGCTCGGTAAAGAGGGAGGAAGCAAGGAGAGAGGAGAGAGGACATATTCCCAACAAGCTGACCTATCCTTTAGTGTCAGTTTTGGCATATTTGCTTCAGTATTCTTCCCTACACATTTATACCCCATTTACGTGGGTCTCTAGCTTTCCTCTTTTGTTTATTATCTCTCCTTCTTCTTGTCTCTGTCCATTTCGATATTATGATAATCATTACCCTCTTAATAGCTAAAATATCTGTGCAGGGTTTTTTTTAAAAAAAAAATGAGTATTTTTCATTTGACTGAACCAATTTCACCAGACAAGGGTAATGTGATCACTTTAATTTGCAAAATGTCTTCCTCTTTTTATTTCTTCCCATTTGATTTTGAGCACACATTTAATAATTTTTGATGGTTTGTGTTTCAGCATCAGTTAGACATGCAGAATAGGCTCTAGACAGTCTCAGAATTTCATTATGACCAAGGAACCACTATTCTATAAACACCGAAAATTGGAAATTATCTCTTGAGCTGTTTGTTAACGAAGTCGAAGGCTAACCTTTAGGGCTCATTAAAATTCCACTGATGAAAACTCTCTGCCGATCTCTCTTTCCGGAATCTATCCCTGTGTTAGGAGTGCTGGTGTGTGGAAATTGGTCTGGGCCCTCCCCTTTTGCCCTCCCCTTTAATCTCTTGGTCTGGTTTAGGCAGAGATTTTTAAAGCTTATAGATTTCTCTTTCTCCCTACTCAGAGTATGTGTTGTGAATCCAAACAAACACGGATGGGTCTCTGCATGTGTAACTGTTACTGCGCCACTTAGACCCGGCAGTCCTGCCGAATCTGCCTCCCTCCATCAATAAGGGAATGAAGTCATCGGTGCTGGGAATAATTAAGAGAGGCAAAAAGAGGGATATGTTTTCTGTCCCTGACAGTAGAAATAAACATGGAAGCAGGGGTGAGAAATGACAAACCCCAAAGTATACTGCACAATTGGTGGGTTGCAGTGAGTTGTTTTAATGAATCCATTTGCTAAACGACAGTTAAAATATAGCCTCATTCCTATCAAGAGAGCCCTGCATGGTGACAGTGGCCTCTCTCCTGTCCTGCTGGCAAATAAGACCTCCCAAATCCTACCAAAGTGCTTCGGCATCCACGTGCAGAAGGGCATTTGAATTCACTTGATACATCTTTGTAAGCGAAGGACGCTATTGATGGCACCTAGCATCACTATTATTATTGCTAAACAGATGGAAAATAATTGTTTATGGAATTTGTGTTTTAATCCCATTAATGTCTTTGGCAGAGAGATCCACCTAAGTACACAATTCAAAGCCTGCCTTTGATCTGGGCCCCTTGGGGCATTTTCCATGACTGATAAACTGCTCCTCTGAGTTCATAGGCAAATGATGAAAATGATAAAAAGAAAAAAAGAAGAAAGTCAGGCACCAACCTCCCATTTGGGTATTTTGTCTCCTTGGAGAATCAGAAAAACTCACCAGGCTTGCAGTCATGCTGACGATTCAGCACACATCTCACCCAGTTATACACCCACCCAGGGCTCAATATGAATGCCCTCATCTCTCTCCTCCCTCCCTCTCCAGTTCCCTCCTCCCCTTTGCACACAAACACACACATGCTCGATGCAAGAATTCATGTGCTCTCCTCTTTTCAAAGATTCCTACTGCCTTTTTATATGAGCCAGTTTGGATGCTTATAAAGTATTTATCAATAATGGTCCTTACACATATTTTTCCCCTCTCACCCGCCACGCATTTCTTGGTTAGCATTATAATGTAACATGATAGAAATCAGAAGCTTTGCTTTTAATGAAAATGAATGTTCTAATCGTGAAATAGTTTGTCTTCTAAATATTCTGCTGGAAATCAGGCTGAGTGCAGATGGAGTCGAGACCAAACCCTGTTAACTTGCCAATTTCCCTCTTACCCAAAGAACAGAAGCTAGTGTAGAAAATTTAATAGCCACTGAAAGAAAGGGTTCTATAGATTCCGGTTTCAGAAGCACAATCCTCATCTTTTCCTCTCTTGAGATGGTTGATCAGACACTTCCCTCCTCTCTAAGAATAAAGAGAACTGAGGAGGTTTTAAATTCATGGATGAATTTTTTTTTTTTTTTTTTTTTTTTTTTTTGCTGTTTATTTGTTTGGTGGATTTTTCCCTCTCATTCTTTCTCCTCTGCAGAACACTACTAGTAAATGATTGGATCTTTGACAGAACAAAGGTATTTTTGATGGGCTCTGTAATCTAGTGCGCTAATGCGCCCAGTCCCCTCATTGTCTTGCTGTCTGATCCCATCCCTTCTGCCAGACAGTCACTGCGGGATGAGTCACTTTTAATGTCTGATAATCAAGGTGAATTTTCAAAAAGCTGCCATTTTGGAATTATGCACTATATCACAGTGTCAGGGAGGAGAAGAGGAGGAAGGATGAAGGAAAGGCTAAGATAGACACCTACTGCACATTTGGAGAACTGCAGGACGCAGCCTGCACCGTGCCAGACAAGAATTGTCCGCAGGGTCCAAGTCGATCAAGGCGTACATAATGAGAAGGAGACTGTGTTAATTATAAATTAAAAATAACTTCTATGATAATGAAGATTATATGCACAGGAGGAAACGTCTTAGTTAAAACAGACTGGAGGGATGGAATGAAGCACCAGCCGTTTGGGGGTATGGATTCTGTACCTACTGAATATATTGCGGTCCATTAAATAACCTAATACAAACGTACATTTGGAAAAGAATAGAAGTGAATTGTGGCTGTCTCTGTGGATGCTGTATTGTCTGCTGTCCTTATTTAAAGCAACATCAGTTCAGGGACATTACTTAGCAGATGAATACAGTCTCCCTTCAACTAAGGACACTGGATATTTCTGGAATCATTTAAAGAAGTGACTCCCCCTTCCCAGTGAAATAGCAAGGGAGATATTGGAAACCCCAGGTAAACAAAGGCCAATCAAATATTATTGCAAAGCTTCAACTATTCAAATATAGGGCGGTTACTGTCTTCTGTAATGAACTAAACCCACTGTTAGGTATTGTGGCTCTGGAATTGTTTTTAATTGTTGGCATTGTATTAAATAGTAGGGTAGTTGAAGGAAAATGATATACTATGAGAATAGCCTGCTACTTCTGTTTATTATTCAGAGAAGTGAACACCTATAAATAGAACCAGGATGTTTTGACTAGGGAAATGCTGTCCTCATTACAGCTGGGAGATGCTGGGGCGATTTAAAGCTGAAGCTTCAAAGCTTTGTCCTGCTTTATAAAAGCACGAGGGTTTTCATGGCTGTTTCAGTGGCCGGTCAGAGTCTGCAGGTACTTTATCTGTCCAGGGGGAGGGACAGAATGACATTTCTGAGAATGCTATTTTGCAAGCATGATGAATACTTACATATTTCCTCTAACAGGGGTATTCAAATGCCTGCATATCTGCTTCAACACAACTTTACAGATTATTACACCTTGGTATTGTCTACGAATATTAACTAGTCCATTCTCTCCTTACCCCACTCCCACAATCTTTACACCTCTCTCTCTTTCTCTCTCTCTTTCTGTCACATGCACACATACATACACGACACCCAGCATACAAAGTAAGCAGAGAAAGAAGAAAATATATAGTTATTGTGTTACTGTTCTCATGTGCATATTAAGGAAGATTCAAAATATAGAGAATACTTGAGGTAGAAGTGACCCCTTAGAGATCTTTTGGTACAACCCTAATTGTACTAAAACAACAGAGAAGTGACTTGTCCGAGGCTACTCACCCAGAGAGCAGCAGATGCCAGGCTAATGTCCAGGTGTCATTCTTTCTGCTGCAGCGTGCTTTTTTCTTATTAAAAGAATCAAATCTCTGCGACTAGGCTAAGCCGTGATTCAAGCACAG
Source organism: Varecia variegata (assembly GCA_028533085.1). Taxonomy (NCBI): domain Eukaryota; kingdom Metazoa; phylum Chordata; class Mammalia; order Primates; family Lemuridae; genus Varecia; species Varecia variegata. The sequence goes on along the minus strand of CM052442.1, from coordinate 122,273,833 downwards.
ACATCATGATGAAAAAAGAAAAACCTAAGGAAGAGATAAGAATCATATACATTTTCAACCATGATACAAAGGAATAAAATGGGATATGGTATGAAATGAAGAAAAGCAAAATGTTAATAGACCATCTATCTAACAAAATGATCTGCCTAGTCGAGAATTCTATTAGAAGGCAGAATTGTCCCACTTTTAGAAAATTAGTAGAGACATTTGGAACTAGCCAAGAAAGCAAATGATGCTTGCAAAAATCACAATGCTTTATTTCTCTCTGTATATTTTCATCTGAAATGTTAGAATAATTCAGTCATTTTCAACCATGTAGTCTTTGAGATCCTACCTAGGCTCTGTAAACTAGTGACACAGCTGAAACTAGGAAGAAACCAGCATTTCCTTTTCTTCTTTTAGAATCTAGATCCTTAGAGGGTACAGCCTGCCTTGCTGTCTGAGCAAAGGTCTACTTGATATGACCTAGTAGATATTTTTGCGTCTATAATTTGTATTTCCCCACTGCTATGTTCTGCCTCCTGTTAGACTAATCTCTGAAATGTTCTGCACATTTTTATCAAAATAACTCCCTGGGGTTTGAGGCTCCTAAGGTTCTGGGCCAGAAACCCCCAAACTCTCAAGTATATCTCCTATTGTAATGTTAAACATCATGGATTTTCTTCACAAACACCTAATGACAGTAGGAACATTCTTGAAGGCACTAAATGATAATAATGATAAACCAGACATTATTATAAACCAAACAGGATCTCCGAGTATTAATAGCTCTGTTTTTCTTTCTAAAAGGATCTAAAGGAAGGCCATACTAAGAATTAAACAGTAAAAAAACCACACAGTAAAAAATAAAATCTGTATAAATTGAGAATGTGTTTTATTTAGCACAATAGAGAATCTTCCGGGAGATAAAGGAAGGGATCAAAATATTATGTATTGTGTAAAAAAATCTTAACAAGCAAGATGGAGGATAGAGATGTGGTGGTCAATAGACAATGAAAGAGTTACAAGAAAACAAACTGTGATTCCTTCAAGTATCAAAACAAATGGCCTTTTATAGTCTCTCTGATCCTATTTTTTGCTTCTGGGGAAGAAAAAATTGAAGCGCATACGTGTGGCTGGTGGGGTAAACACGGAAACATGTTATCTTTGTTTTTGCCTGGAGAGCCATCAGAAGTGTTAAAGAGACTTCCATTTCAATGGTACTGTTAGGAAAAGGGTTTCTGAACCTCAACACTCATAACATTTTGGGATGCATAATTCTTTGCTGGGGAGGAGGGAGAAGAAGGAAGGGGGTTGTCCTATGCATTTCAGGATGTTTAGCACCATCCCTGGCCTCTACTCACTAGATGCCAGTAACACCCTCCCCCCAAGTTGTAACAATTAAAATGTCTCTAGACATTGCCACATGTCCCCCGGGAAGCAAAAATCACCTCTGGTTGAAAACCACTGGACTAGAGAGAATGGTTCTTATTTTAGAAAATAGGCTTGGTTGTCCCATGTTTTAGAGACAATCTTTGTCTATACAATAAAGTCCATATTTCTGAGGATATGCTCCAAACATAGCAGGCACTTCAGGGTTCTCAATGTTGCCCATGAATAGGCTCTCCCACAAAACTCTGACAGTTCAAGATACTTATAATCAAGTCTAAAGGGAAGCATGTCTCAAAAGAATTGGGCAACTTGTTATTGATGTATAGAGTTGGCCAGCGTCAAGTAGATAGAAAGCCAACTACAGTTTTGAAAGAGATGTAATGCCATCAAAACATTTTAAAAGAAGTTAAAGACCTAAATAAATGGAAATACGTCCCATGGTCATGGATTGGAAGAGTTAATATTGTTAAGGTTGCGACACTCCCCAAAGAGTAAACACTTTAGATTTAAAAAAAAATGACAATTTCAGATAAGAATGACCTTGGAACTCCCAGTCTTCTATAGAAAGCAGGCTGAGCTACAACGGAGAGCATATTTTTCAATGCCTTTCTCAGATATGGCCAAGGAGGATAATGATAGAAAAGTACCTCCCATAGCCATGGAGGACAACCATATGGGAACCTTCCCCAGAGAGCAGAACCACAGCCTAATCAAAAAACAGCTCGTACCTCTAGGGGGCCCCTACCATGTCATCCCACAAAGATTTCAGAATTGCTGTGAATCAGTGACTGCTCTATAATTTTCATTCTTTCTCTTTCTAAATGAGAGTGTGTATGATAATTATCCTGTTCCTCTTCCACTATGTATTGGGCATGGGGGGACAGGTAACATGGCTTTTTAGTTCATAAGTGTCCAGATCAAGAGGAATCATGTGAGATCCAGTGCTTTGAGTTTGAAATGTGATGGAATGAAACTTTGGAATGTCTTTTTTAGAGAAGAGGTGAAAGTATTTTGTATATAAAAGGGGGGAATAAATATTTATCACCAAAAGAGCAGACAGTGGTGGATTTTATTACTATTCTAGATTATTTGCTGCCCTTTCCTATGAAAGTAGTATACTTCTCACTCATTTTCATTTGATTTTCAGTACCTGTCCATATGGGATGACTATCTGACATCAAGCTTGGTAACCAATAAAACATGGGCAAAAGGGATGTGTACGACTTCCCAGCAGAAGCTTACATAGCCATGTTATGGTCCATTCAATCCTTGCTTGTTTCGCTCTGTCACTTTCTCCAACTGAAAGCATTTAGTGGACACTACCAAATCAATTCAGAGATTCAGCAGAAAGAATGATGGCCTTAGTCTTGGTTAGGTTTTGGGTATGAGGCTTTTTTTAAAGTCAGCCTTATTACTAAAAGCATTTCTCAATTTTCTCTTTTGCTAGCTGGAAATTAAAAATAGTTGCGTTTTTCCGATCCTGTTAACAAATGAGCAAGTTCTTGAGCTCTCTTTCTCTTGCAGTAACTTGTTAAATGTAGCCAATAGAAGCTAAAGCACACTAGCAACATTGTGTTTCTTATCCTTTTCACCTAAATTCACAAGTTCATTAAGTACATGATTTGTCTTCCTGGAAAAGCCAGGCTTAGGCAATGCAATTTTTAAATTGAAAAACAGAAATAGCAAAAAAAGGATTTGACAAAATCTAACACCCTTTCATGATAAAAAAACACTCAAACAAACTAGGAATAGAAGAAAAATTGCTTAACCTGAAAAAAGGCATATATAAAAACCCCAAAGCTAACATCATACTTAGTGGTGAAAGACTACATGCTCACTCCCTAAGATCAGGAAGAAAACAAGACAACCACTCTCATTTCTCTTCAACATTGTACTGCAGGTTTAGCAAGGGCAATGAGGCAAGAAAAAAATTAAAAGCATACAGATTGGAAAGGAAGAAGGAAAACTATCTTTATTTTCAGATGGCATGATCTTGTATGTAGAAAATCCTAAATAATCTGTTAAAAAAGCAACTCTTAACAACTAGCAAACAAGTTCAGCAATGTTGCAGGACACAATACCAATAGGCAAAAATTGACTGGGTGCCGTGGCTCATGCCTGGAATCCTAACACTTTAGGAGGCTGAGGTGGGAGCATCACTTAAGGCCAGGAGTTCAAGATAAGCCTGAGCAACATAGTGAGACCCCATTTCTATAAGAATTTTAAAAAATTAGCCAGGTGTGGTGCATGCTCGTAGTCCTAGCTACACGGAAGGCTGAGGCAGAAGGATCGCTTGAGCCCAGAAGTTTGAGGTTGCAGTGAGCTATGATGATGCCACTGTACTCTATCCCAGGAAAACAGAGCAAGACTCTGTCTCAAAAAAAAAAAAAAAAGCAATTGTATTTCTATACACAAGCAATGAGCAATCCACAAATGAAATTAAGAAAACAATTCCATTTATAATAGTGTTTAAAAAATAAAATACTTGGGAATAAATTTAATAACAAAAGTACAAGACTGGTAACTGAAAACTTTAAAACATTTTGAAAGAAATTAAAGACCTAAATAAATGGAAAGACATCTCATGGTCATGGATTGGCAGACTTCATACTGTCAAGATGGCAATACTTCCCAAACTGATCTACATATTCAACCCAATTCCTATCAAAACCTCAGAAGCCTGATTTCAGGAATTGGTAAACTGATCTCAAGATGCATATGGAAATGCAAGGAACCCAGAATAGCGAAAACAATCTTGAAAAAGAAGAAAGTAAAAGAACTCACACTTCCCTATTTCCAGACTACTACAAAGCTATAGTTATCAAGACGGTGTGGCAATGGTATAAAGATAGACAAGAATTTATAACTGGAATAGAAATGAGAGTCAAGAAGTTTTCCCTTACATTATCATCAATAGATTTTCAAAAAAGGTGTCATAACAATTCAGTGAGGAAAGAATAATCCAATCAACAAATGGGGCTTGGACAAAGAGGTATTCACATGCAAAAGGCATACCATATACAAAAATTAACTAAAAATAGATAAGAGACCTAAATGTAAGAGCTAAAACTATAAATCTCAGAAAAAAACACAGGAGTAAATCCTGACCCTGGGTTAGACAATGGTATCTTAGTTATGACAAAAAAAAACATGAGCAGCAAAAGAAAAATAGACAAATTGGACTTCATCAAAATTAACTTTTGTGCTTGAAAGTACACCGTCAAGAAAGTGAAAATACAATACACAGAATGGGAGAAAATGTTTGCAAATAATCTATCTGATAAAGAACTTGTATCTAGAATATATGAAGAACAATTACAACTCAACAATAAAAAAACAATCCCATTTAAAAATAGGGAAAGTATTTGAAGAAAAATTTCTCCAGTGAAGATATCCAAATAGTCAACATGCACATAAAAATATGCTCAGTATCATTAGTCATTAGGGAAATGCAAATCAAAACCACAATGAGATACCATACCACTTCATACCCACTAGGATGGCTAAAATAAAAAAGACAAACAACAACAAGTACTGATGAGGATGTGGAGAAATTCAAACCTTCATACATTAAAATGGTGCAGCCACTTTGGAAAACAGTATGGCAGTTTCTCAACATGGTAAACATATAGTTACCAAGTGACCCAACAGTTCTACTCTTAGGTATGTACCCAAGAGAATTGAAAATATATGTCTACACAAGAACTTGTACATGAAACCTCATAGCAAAATTATTCGTAGTAGCCAAAAGTGAAAACAACCCAAATGTCAATTAACTGATAAACAAAGTGTAGTATGTCCAAACCAGGAATGTTATTTGGCCATGAAAAGGAATGAAGTATGATACCTGTTACAACATAGATAAGCCTTGAAAATACCATGCTGAGTAAAAGAAGCCAGACACAAAAGGCATATGTTGTATGATTCCAGTTATATGAAATGTTTAGAATAGGCAAATCCATAAAGATAGAAAGTAAAGTAGTGGTTACTAGGGGCTGGGGAAAGGAGAGAACGGGCAATGACTGCTAGTGGGCATAAGATTTCTTTTGGGGTTGACAAAAATATTCTAAAATTAGATAATGGTGATGGTTATACAACTTTGTACATATACTAAAAATCATTGAATTTTATACTTTAAAGGGTTGAATGTTATGGTATGTGAATTATATCCCAATAAAGTTGTTATAAAAAAACAAAAGTAATGAAGGGCATTAGTATTGGTAATTCTTCATTCTTTTTGTTACCAACCAGCCATAAAGATTCTATATCCCATTCAATCTGTTTAAAACATTTATCTGTTGCATATTTGTTAAACAAATCTAGAAGTATCAGAGCCCAGCAAGGATGTAGGATGACCATCTCTTCTGAAGGTAAGCCAAGTAGAGCTCATTCTTTTCATCCGTTTTGTTTTGTTTTGTTTTGTTTTGTTTGCCTTTTTGTGGCTCCCTCCAGCACTCACTCAAAATAGTTCTTTCCTAGAGACTTGATTCTATTTGAATAAGAGTTTTCCAAGGTAATTTTGGGTTAGGATTAGGATTAAGGGTGTTGGTATGATGTGTATAATTTTTGGTGGAAGAGAATTATCCCGATGAAGAGTGTTTAACTTCTTAATAAGTCCTTACCAGTGGGAGGTTTATGTGCATACTTGACTTATGGTAAATTAGACCTTAGTTTTCTCTTTAGCAATTTGTAGAAATGATTTACCGTAACATTTTGAGAGTCACTTTACCAATATAAATGGCTTTGTAAGTTTTTATATTTTCTTACAATTCTACCTGATAGAGTTATTCACTCTGTCATCTGTACACTTGTACCTTGTACAAATTCCTGTTTCTACACATCTCCCACCATTTTGCAGTCATTTGTATACATGTCTGCCTCTGATACCAGACCATAGAAACAGAGACAGTATTTTGTTAACTTTGCACCCTCAATGCTTAGAACATGTTCAATGTGTGTTTGCTGACCTGAACGCTCACTTCCACAGGATTTCTGGTTTTCACCTCTTGAAGGCTATCTCCTCCAAGTCTTCTCTCCTCCAACCTCTGCATGTCAGTCCTCTCAAATTACAATTTCATATATAAATTAATTCTTATCCTCTTCGAGCATTATATCCCTTTCCTTATTTCTAAAGTTACCACTAACCATCATTTCACCATTGGCCATAATGAGAAACAGCCCATGACAGTCACGTTAAATGTATATTCTAATGGGGTTTGAAGCCACACAATGAGGACAGCTTATCTGTGAATAAGATTTTAAGAGGTAGGTAATAAATATCTCTGTCCATTTTTTTCTTTTGACTATCCCTGCTTCATCAGTACTTCTTAGCCCTTTTAACCTAACACAACAGTGGATCTGAGAATCTGAGATCTTCCATCTGTTGTTTAAACACAGCCTATGCACATCTTTTCTAGAGAGAGACAGTTGCCCTTGTATTTAGAATAAGGACAGAAAGAAGCCTGCACATAGCTTGTGCTTGATGGATATTTATTGTTCAATAGAGGCTAAAGGAACCTGCCTGATCTCTAGGTTTTCTATCTGTGTGACTATCAGCCTATCAAATCAGACATCATGATAATTGATTGAGATCTGGTCGGGTTGGAGGAACATTCTTAATGGTTGATTGAAAAATCCATCACTAAACAATACAGTGAACATATAGTCACAGCTTATTTGTTCTCTGATGACGGTTTTTAATCCATACAACCATTGTTTTTCTAGAGGTTGACTTAGGGCTCATCAGTTTGAAGGTATTTTTTCATGGCAATGGTCTCAACTTAGCCTGACCAGAGGCAGAAGTTCGCTAAGACCCAAACAGCCAAAATGTTTCAGTCTTTGAAGGAAAGATACGTGAATATCAATTAATAGATTGATGTCTTCCCAAGAGAATATCTTTGTGGGTAAAATCTTTCCCATGTATCATTTAACAAATCCTTTAAACCAGTGCTACTCAAAGTATGGCCCATGGACCAGTTCTTCTCTGTGAACTGTTTGTTACTGGTTTGTGATAAGATAAATACAAAAATTAAGAATGACCATTTAGAAAATTTTACAGCAGCTTGACAGAGTAATTTTATATCTATGTAATCTAGTTTTTGAAAATAGGCCTTATATTTTGTATGTTTTTATATTTCATTTTTCCAATATTAATTTTATTGTGTTTTACAAAAATGTTAGTCCATGATGGTTGGGACAGTTAAACTGGTCTTTACCACACATAGTTTGAGAGACACTAATCTAAAATACCATGTCTCATCTCTACTTGTTTGCTAGTCTTACCAGCCTTTTTCCAATCTCCAGACTTCATTCCATTTTATACTCACTGCCACTCTCTCTAAACATGCAAAACTCAGACCATTTTCCTCTCTCTAACTGCAGGCAGTAGATGTGTCAGGGTTGAGGCACTGGTAACCTCATTAAAGCCCCTCATATATGAGGGTTCATCATGGTCATGAAACTGAAGAAGCCTTCTTTAGCCACTGTAACAATGTACTTATCATTTTTAAGGGAGAAAAGTTTGTTCCTGTTGGTTGTGACTTTGCCTCCTGAAATTATCAAATTATGATAGACGTTATTAAATGATCCTCTCTCTGCCACGTTCACAAAGACCATGTGGCCCTCTAGACACTGGAGAAGTTCATCTTAATCCACCATGTCCTTCCAGCATTACCTCCACATCATCTCTGCACAATCCAATAAATGTCAGTTCACCATGAGTATTATTTTACGTGAACCCATACATCGTTCATTGTTATATTTCATTTGATTCTCATGCCAAGCAGTCAACCTGTCTCCAGGAGAACTATGTTTAACTGATTATGTCTTAACCTATGTCATCATATTTTTTTAAGAACATGATTTGAAGACATTGATATCTATTGCCATTTACAGGTTCTTTTCATCCAGATTGATTGTATGCTTATGACAGGGCTGTCAGTGATGGGATGGAGGGAGCAAGACCAGAATTCAGGAGGTTACTGAAGCTATCCTGGCAAAAAACAATGAGGGGCTGACTCAGGGTAGTGACAGTCACAGAGAAGATGGGATGAGGGTGAGAGCTATTAAGGCGTTAGAACAACAGGGTTTGGGATGACTAATTAGATGTGAGGGTGAGGATGGGGAAAGAGTTGATGGTGGTGACTGCTAAGTTTTTGGCTTGAGGTGACAAAGTGGGTAGTGATGAGATAGGAAGACAGGAGGAAGAGCAAATTTGGGCCGATATGGGAGAGAGGAGGTGCTGGATGCAGGTTTGAGCACCCTGAGTTTACCATGCCTGGGTCATCCAGGCAGTTAGATATATGAGTCAACTCAGGAGAATTCTGGGCTAGAGATTTGGATTTTTGAAGTCATGGACATATGAGTAATGAAAACCATAGAACTGAGTGGAATATTTTAAAGTGTCTTATAGCCATTTCAATTAATTCAACTTACCCTCAAAATGTAAGACTTTTTATAGTTACGGTTTCTCTATCTTTCATGTGGCAACATGGGACAGCCTGGTTATATCCTAATAGTTTATATATATATGGACATTATGGGATTTTAGGAAAAGCAAAGCTAATCAAAGAGATCAGTTTAAATGTTTCCTAAACTTGGTACTCTTTTCTCTTAGTGCAGTCCAGATTATTCAACTCCCCTGTGCCCAGCTCTCCTCATTAACATTTGTGAAAGCACACAAATGTGTGTATTAGGATTTTACGTGTCACCCATTTGATTCAATTCAGTCATCACATGACCCCCTAAGAGGTATCATTAAACCCATTTACAGATGAGAAAATAGGCTCAGAGAAATTACACGGATGAAAAGTGGCTAAAGGCACCATCCTTTAGCAGTGTGTATCTCCAGCCATCTCGTAACGTGTACTGTCGGACAGCAACATTTTTTAGAGCCCCAATCTGTACTGGTCGCCCCAAGTGCTGATACCTATGTCTACCTCAACCAAATCAGGCACCACAAAAAAGAGCCAATTTTTGTGGTTCAAAAGTTGTCATTTGGCTGGGCGCAGTGGCTCACGCCTGTAATCCTAGCACTCTGGGAGGCCGAGGCGGGTGGATCTCTCAAGGTCAGGAGTTCGAGACCAGCCTGAGCAAGAGCGAGACACCGTCTCTACCAAAAAATAGAAAGAAATTATCTGGCCAACTAAAAATATATATAGAAAAAATTAGCCGGGTACGGTGGCGCATGCCTGTAGTGCCAGCTACTCGGGAGGCTGAGTCAGTAGGATCACTTAAGCCCAGGAGTTTCAGGTTGCTGTGAGCTAGGCTGATGCCACGGCACTCACTCTAGCCCGGGCAACAGAGCGAGACTCTGTCTCAAAAAAAAAAAAAAAATTGTCATTTTTTGCTATGCCGCCAAACACAAGTAGCAAACACTAATGGACATGAGAGGGACAGTCATTTTTCAAATGAATGTCTTAGAATTTTTTGCAAGAAATCTTACTAAGAGTGCATTAAGAGGCCTGGGAATGTGCATCCTTTTTGACCCAGTAATCCTGCTTCTACAAACTATCCTAAGGAAATAAGTAGACAGGCACTCCAAAATTTATTTATAAGTTTATGGATTTAACAAATAGTTTTAGTGAGCATTTACCAGTACTGGACACTATCCTGGGGACTGGGAATACAACTGTCAGTAAGATACAGTCTCTGTCCTCCAAGAGCTCACAGTCTAGAACACCAGGGGGATGTGGGACCCACCATGACAGAGAACTTGACTGGGAATCCCGGGAACAGAGAAGAGAAGTATCTCACCAGCCTGAGGCAGGGATGGCTTCCTGGGTGAGGTGATGTGCTAACCGAGCCAGTTGTAGGTGTTGGCCTCAGGAAGATGGGAATTAAGGACATTCCAGACAGAAGCCACAACATAAGCAAAGTTATAAGAAAATAAACTACATCAGAGTCTTCCAGGAACAGACAGTCTGGAGATGTAGTATAGCATGTTCTGGAGCTTCCTTCCTTACCCAGTAGGTCAGAGTTTGTCCCAGTTGTGCTCAGAGAAGCCTTAGTGTCTCTCAGAGAAGCTTTAGGAGCCTATGTCAACAGGGAGGGGAGCAGGGCTGGGAATTAGTCCAGGCTCTGAACCCACCCCCAGCACAACCCAAGTTCCCAGGGGAAGTTTTACTGAAGATATTTAGCAGAAGCCTTCCCCCAATGAAAAGAAAGTTTGAATACCTTTGATTTAGGGCTACAGAAGATTCTAAGCACAGAAGTAACCATAACAGATATATATTTCAGATAGGTTACACTGGTGGCTACGAGGAAGATAGTTCACCTGGTGTTTGTTTATAACTGGAAACAACCTAAATGTCCAATAATAAGAGTGTGATAAAATAATAACAATAATAAATAGCTACCATTTATTGAGTGCTCACTGTGTGTGAGCACAATGCTAAGTACATTTATATGCTACATCAATTAACCTGAATAGAAACCACATGTGGTGAGTATTATCAATATTTTGCAGATGTGAGGACTGAGGCTTAATGAGGATAAGTAGCTGGTTTTGCATTACCCAGCTGTTAAGGGGTGGGGCTGGAATTCCATCCTGTATCTGTCTGACTCTTAATAGCACACCATTCTGCCTCTTGAGCTGTAATCAATCCACATGGAAGAACGCTATATAGCCCTTTAAAATCGTATTTTCAGAGCCTGTTTAATGATATGTGGGAAATGTCTATAGAATAATGTCAAATTAAAAAAACTCAAGTACAAAAACATATATGGAATCATCCCAATTTTATTAAACATACTAAAATGTTAAAGTTATGTATCACTGGATGATGGACTGTAGGTAATTTTAATTTTCTTTTTTATACTTTCTTTCCAAATTTTCTAGAATGAGCATGTGTTCCTTTAATCACTGGAAGCATAACAAAAAGTTATAAAAAAAATTCAAGGTGAATTGCTGTCATCAGTCATTCTCACCTGGGACTCAAGAGGAAAGATCGGTTCTTTAACACATCTTTCAAAGTAACAGTGCAGACTATCGTGTGTGCAAGATGTAAGGGAAATCAGCCTGTGCTAATTATTAGCCATATAACCTTGAAGTTAACTTCTCTGAATCTATTTCTTTGCCTATTAAATGAGGAAGTTAAGCTAAATAGTCTTTATAATTCCTAAAAACACTAAATTTTATAGGGTTTTTTTTTTAGTTCAAATGATTTTGTACTAAAATGAAATCAGGCAGAGGGGCATAAAAGAAATATATTAAATTCCTCTTGGTTTAGTTACATTTTCATGGGCATTTAGGGAGGGTTGGTTCTTTGATTAGGTCTTGGCTATCTGGTAATATTATCATGCATTTGACCATCCGAACACTGCTAGGTACTTTCATAAAAATTTTTCTCATCTCGTCTTCACTAAAACCTTTTTAAGTGAGCATTATTATCCCTATTTTTGTTGTTATAGATCAAGGGGTTAAGGAACTCACAAAAGGTCTCTCATGACATGTTGTGGCCAGAGAATCCAAATGCTTCTTTGTGAATCCCTAGAATATTGTTAGCTCAGATGTGGAATTATTTGTTTATACATTTGTTTTATTATTTCAACTACCTACTGTACTAGTTACCAAAACAACATAGTTTTTGCCCTCAAATATTTTGTGTTCTAAGAGAGAGACAAGGTTCTTATAAGGAAACAATTCTGAAATTAAAATTTAACATGATATGTAATGGGGACAAATATAAGCTTTTGGCAACGTCTCTGTATCCTTTAGTGAGAAGCAAACAAAAGGACATTATTATAAAATTGCAAATGGGGGCAGAAACAGTCACTTGTCATTAGTGTCAGGGTCATTTTAATGAAAATTAACCCCAGAAATGCTTGACTAAGCAGTGGAAGCCTAGGCAGCATTTGGACCCTGACAGAACCAGGGCAGTTAAATCTTTCCTACCTGCATATGAGCTTAAGAGAATAAATCAGTCCAAAGCTACTGGCCATGCTAATGGCTCTAATTATTATCACTGGAAACACTAGATAATACCTATGAGGTATTGAAAGACAGCCACAGTCCAGAATAATCTAGTAACCACAGAATTCCCAGGGGTACACTCAGACACTGCTCACAAAGCCTGGCCAATCCAATTGGATAATAAAGCATAAAAATATGTGGTTTGACAGAGAGGGTGGATTCCATAGCATAGGGTGCAGTCTCCATGGTCAGTGAAAATACAGCACCGATAGGAAAAAATTAGGCAGGGCATCTCAGAGAGTTGTTATTAGTAGTTTTGAAACACTTTGGCTCATGAAGAACTGACGATTACTGGTGTGTGTGTGTGTGTGTGTGTGTGTACATGCACATGTGGTCTCAGGTGAAAGAACAAACTGTGGTGATTTATTCATCCGCAACCCAGTCTGATTTCTCAAAATGGGACTGCTACTCTGGCATCTATGGGCTATGTGAAGAGGATTATATCTAAATAAGAGCTTCTATTTTGTGAGAGGCTATTGACTTCTTAATTTCCCTGCTGTCCTGAGATAAAAGAATGACCGAAGGTGGGATGCTTGACCTCAGAGACTACGTGGAACAAGGCATCTTGTGCATGACCAGCACTGATCTGCCTTGTGTGCGTCTTTTGGGCTGTGGGGACAGTATATGGTGTATCCTGCTCAGATATCACTTTTCCAGTAAGCTATCTTCTTTTAGATAGTTAAAGAAGTAACTATTCTGAAGTATTCTAGTGCTTTAAGGAATGTTGGTGTATGGATAAAGTACAACAGATCAAAGAATATTGGACCAGAAGTTGGAGAGATGGCCTCAGCTCCACCACTGTGTCTCACAAGTAAATTAATCTATAGGTGCCATTAATTCATTATTAAAAGCAGAACTATATGTTTGTTTATGTAAGTAACCTAGAACAAATAAAATAATGGGTAAAAGCACTTAAATTATATTGTAAGTAAAGTATAACAAAATTTAAGAAACCCTTAAAATGTGCAAGGTACAGTTTCTGTGGGGGACACAAACAAGGCGTGGTTCATGTCTTTAGAGGGTCTGGAGTCCAGTGAGCTGACAGACCAATGCATGTACTGCAACCAATTGAGATGTAAGACACAATGAGCTAATTGCTATAAGCAAGTTTATTCAGTCATTCAACAAGTATTGGCAGGCACTATGCGAACTCAAAGTAAATTCCTTCGCTCTGAGGTGGGGCAAGGGAGAGGGCAAAGTCCTAGAAGCTTTATGGAAATAAGCATTTGGGCTGGGCTTTGAAGAAGAGGTTAAAATTTTTCAGGCAGAGATGAGCTGAGGCAGGGGGAGTAAAAGGCAGAAGGAAGTACAGGGTGTGCTTGGGGAATAGTGAGTAGTCTGGTTGGGCAAGAATCAAAAATGTTTATAATTAGAAAAGGAGGAATCAGTGAGAGATATGCCCCCAACAATCACTTGTGGCCAGCTTCCAGTTGGCAAAGTTTGAGAAGCTTGAATTTTATTCTGTAGACATCAAAGGCTTGGGGCAAAGGCGTAGCATGATTTCATCTATGCTATGTGACAAAATGTAAGTCAGTGGAGTAGAGGAGAGACTGGAGAGGAAATTCAAGAAGAGGCTATTGCAAGATCCCACATGAGAGAGCCAAAGCAGGGTGGAGGGGGATGTAAAAGGTAGATGGATACAGAAGACATGGAGGACACAGAATCCACAGAACATGGCACCTACTTGGACATGAGATCAAGGAGAGGACAGAGTTGAAGATGCTACTTCTCAAGTGTAGCCATCAACAGCCCAGCCCTTGGCAAATTTTTGAAATAGGTTGGCTTGATTTTTGCAGCTTTGGAGAGCTCAGCGCAGTTACCTCTCTTCTGCTGTCCAGGGTCATTGTGTTTACTTCCTTTCCACTGTCAAAATCTGTCATCTGGAAAGGGTGTAAAATTCATCCTGTCTGCTAAGGGCTTACAATGTTATCCTTCCCAGGTATTTGCCCTTCAATAGATCTCCGAGTTTTAACCTAGAGACAAGAACTTTTAGGAAGGAAATTTCTAGTGTTAGCTAATAATTTTCCAATGTGTTTCCCTTCATATATTGTATTCCTTTCAGAATAAGCTTTGCAGTTCCTGAGGGTAACTCCTGTAGCCTCATCCTCTGATAGGTTCCTTGTGCCTGTGACCATCCGGCAGCCTCCCGAACCACCTCCTTGGCATGTCTTTGGTAGGTCTACTAACTTTAGTCCTTTTCTGTCCAGGGTACTCACTGTACCCCCTTATTGGCCCTCACTTATGATTTGGGCAGGTGACCTACAAACTAGGAAGTATTTTATTCTCACATTTCATACATTTCAAACTTTACTTTGGTCTAGCCTTATATTCAAAATACTGAATAATTCTTTGCAGCACGGTCACCAACTGGTCACAAGGAACATCAGCCATAACTGTTAGGACCATATCAGAACATCCAGCTGAGTAACAGCCTTGGGTATTGACATCTTCTAGGTTATTACAGCCTTGTAAGTAAGGATGGGCCAACAGACCTGTAATCAAAGGCTTTTAAAAACTAGATGAAAACAGAGTGAAAAATAAAATGCAATCCACTGCACTGTCACCAAATTTCCAAGGAGTACTGATGCTGATCCACTAACTACTGATCTGCACCAGTTTCCTAGGCAAGGTAGGGAGGAGGCGTGGAAATTCTGCAACGTGATACACTTCCTCAATGTTAACCTTTCTCCCCTGTGCGAGGAGCTTTTCTTCCAGTGCCTTTGAGATGATCTGGAGAACAGCAAGCAAAGCTGCTGCCCACTTCTTACCTTGCTACACTCCACACTCATGCACAGCTGGGAGCAGCATCCCCTGCCCCCAGTGAGGCTATGTGTCATGACAGGCAGACCTGCCTCTTATTAATGCCCAGATTATCCACTCACTGCCCCTTTTATTTGAAAGATCCAAATAATTTTAAATACCACCCATAAGGCTTCAACTGTCCCCAGCTAGAAAATTCTGATTGAATTCCTACTGCTCCTTTAAGAGCCAACTTAAATGTCACCTTTAAATAATAACTGCTGACATTTACTCAGCACTTACTCTGAGCCAGGCACTTTGCTAAGGGCTTCTCATGGATTTTCTCATTTCATCCTCAAAAACAAAACAAAGCAAAACGAAACCTCTGAGGTAAGTACTAGTATTATCCCCATTTTACAGACGTGGAAACTGAGGGGTTAAATAACTTACCCAACATCTCATAGCTGGTAAGTAGGAGAGCCAGCAGTCCAACATCTGGGTCCTCAGTGCTGTTACACAGTAGGCATTCAATAAATGACCTGAGTGATGCGCACAGTCACTGTTTCCTTTGCACTGTGTTCTTTACAGCAGCCTTCACGTTTGCAGTGACTTAACCAGCATCTGTCTGCCCAAACTCAGCAAGGCCACCATTATATCCCCCGGACCTGATACCATGCCTGGCATATTGCAGGCATGCAATAAATATTTGTGGAAGGAAGAGATAAAGAAAGGAAGGAAGGGAAGAACAAAAAGGCTTTCTAGTTTGAGATTTGAAAATTATAGTGACCCCAAATATACTTTTGAATGAAAAGAAGCTAAAGTCTGCACTGGTCTGAGGTTTAAAACGCCAGGGTTGCAGCCCCTATTCTAACATTTACTGGCTGAGTGACTCCCATGCACATCGCTTTACTTTGAGCCTCAGTTTCCACATCTTGTAAAATGGGTTCCTTTTTTGGAGTTAATGGAAGTTAAATGAGATGACATACGTGATTGAGTCCAGCAAAGTGCCTGCTACTCAATAACTGTTGGCTATTTGTTGTTAAATAAGAGATACAGGGAAGAGGATGGCATATTTCACATCATATATAGGGACATGTAGTCATCACTGATCTATAACATATTGCAGGAGACCAGTAACTATTGTGAGTGATTAGACCAAATGACTATATGTCTAAACATTAAAGTATGACATATGCAAGTATCATCAGGAACATCTATTTTATGTCTTAATGCCAGCCTTCCTGAGATGTGTAACTGTTTATATTTATAATGCAAATGTATTGTGCGATTCCTGGTCAGAATAGTTGAAATGTCTGTTCTTTTCCCTCCCCCTTCCTTCCTCCTGAGAGTGTGTGTTCCTTCCCCACACCCTCCCTCCCAACACCGTTCATCTGCCTGTCACTTTTCAAAGACAAGCTCCTCAGAATGAAATCTCTGCTGTCTTTGTTTTCCTGGTTTCCATTTTGTACCCTAAAATATTCACTCCAAGTTCCGCTTGACAGACGTCCCTAATCTAATCTCCACGTCTGCTTTCTAATTTTCACAGTCAGGATAAAACAAATAGGTTGGAGTTAATTGCCGGAGCAGCGGGCCGGAGCTCTGAGCTGTGATTTATGAGCTGAGTGCAGGCGCTCTGCAACACATTTTTCTTAATTTATTTTTAATGAGTCTCTCAATTAATTTTCTTGGAAACATCTTAATGATGTTGGAGGCGGGTGTTAATGAGGTCTGCACCAGCTCCTAATTTTGCATATTTTAAAGTGCCTAATGTCATCTTGCACCCTTTCTTTCCATTTTAAGAAGAGATGAGGGGAGGGAGATGATTGTTGAATGGAGAATTTTCACTCTTCATGCCTCAGTCTTTGCTTAACCTTTCAGACTTTATGGGCTTTTGGTGCGTCTCAGAGCAATTGCTCGCTCCCTGCTACCCTCCTCCACCCGTGCTCTCACTGGGCTGGCTCGGTCTGAGGAGCTGCAGCAGGAAACAGATGGGGGAGCCTCCATCCCCAGGAAACAGAGTTCTGGGGAACAGTCAGTAGTGAAGATGTCCAGAGGGAACTTTTACTAGGTGATCTAACCTTTCCTAAAGCAGAAAGCAAACAGGGTAAAATACAAGTGGAAAAAACAACTGAAGGGATGTGTTATTACCATCTGGCCATCTGTTCAGAGCCTGGGGTCCCCCGAATGTCTCTGCAGAACCTGGGGCACCAAATCCACCGGGCTGCAGCACTGGCCACCTTGACTCCTCAAGGCCTGGAGAAAAGTGCCCATGGGCTGTCTCTGAGCCCTCTCTGATACCTTTCAATTCCAAAGAGTCTCCACTAAGTCTTCTTCATTCTTCATTCTGTATTTGCTAGTTAGAGCTTATTTTTCTGATTAAATAGTCATTAAATATTTGTATAGAAAATTTGGAAAATGCAAAAGAATGGATCGAATAAGAGAAAACCAAGCTAACTGCCTAAAGACGCTATTCAAATTGTGGTATGTTTTCTTCTAGACATTTTTTTCCTACTCATGGACTTTTGGTTTTATTTTATGCATTTGTGATGATACTGAATATCATTTTTTCCCATTGAACATTATAACATAAGTAACAAACTTCTTTCAAACATCGTTTTTAATGGCTGCTTAATATTCCATGTAGCAGATTTGTCATAATTTACTACACCACTCCACTCTAGCTGGGCATCTAAGCTAAATTCTCAAACTGTTATCACAAATACTTTGTGATGGACATCTTTGTACAGAAAGATTTTTTTTTAATTAGGAATTAGTTCCTTTGGAATAGACTGAGGAGTTACTGATTTAAAGAGTATAATTCTTTTTAAGACTCTCGACACGTGTATTTCCAAATTACTTTCCAAAGAGTTATGCCGGTTCATTTCCAACAGTCAGACATGAACTTGTATGTTTCTTCAATCTTGCAATAGCATGGAGTATTACAATTGTAAAAAATATTTGCTAAGCTGGCAGATTTAAATGCATTTCTTGAATTTCTCCCCAAGCTTCCTCTTTGGGTAATGTTTCAGTTAAATCGAAGGCTGCTTTTGCTAGAAATCTTTCTAGACTGTGAACCCCAACACAGCTAAGACCTGGGTTCTTCTCCTGGCACGTAGTAGAGACTAAGCAAATGTGTTAAATTGACTTATCCAAAAATGGAAAACTGAGGACATATCTTTCTTTTGTCACCCCTGGTTCATTGCTTCCCTGCTTTCCTCCATGAATGCTCTTTACCCTTGTTGCCTCTGTGTTGACGACTCCAAATCTGTATCTCCTCTGTCCTTCTCTGGAATGCCAGCCTCAAACCTCACACCACCTGAGTGTCCTACCTCTATCTGGATCTGCCTAATGGCCTCTCCTATTCAATGTTTCCAAAACTGAGCGCATGTTTCCTTGCTCACATTTCCCATCTGGAATGGAGAGGCTGCCCCATAGAGCAGCTCCCACAGGCTCCAGACATGAGGTCTTCTGCAGGGAAGCCCCTCCTCACGGCACCCCAACACGTGCACGTTCAGTCAGTGAGCAAGTCCCGTCGCTATATCCGCCTGCACCTTCCTGGCTGCCTCTTCCCTCCTGTTCCTGAAGTCCTGCTTCAGACCCGACTATCACCTAGACTAGTGCAAGGTGATAAGGCAAGGAAGGACAGTGCGAAGAAGACTAATGCAAGAGCCTCCTGATTGTCTTCCACCTACAGACTTTCCCTGTGTGTTTTGGCCTTTCCCAGTCCCAGAGCACTGTCTTTCCAATGTAAGCAAAAAGCCTTACAGTGATTCTCTCCTCTTTGTTTATAGAATATAGTCCACAATCCTCAATAGTACATCATGGTGACTGCAGTTAATAACAACATACTGTATATCCGAAAGTTGCTAAGAGTAGATTTTAAGTGTTCTCACCACTAAAAATAAGTATGTGAGGTAATGTATATGTTAAATAGCTTGATTTAACCATTTCACAATGTATACACATATAAGAGCATCATGTCGTATACCATAAATATATACAACTTTTACTTAATTTAAAATAATTAATTAGGCCGGGCACGGTGGCTCACGCCTGTAATTCTAGCACTCTGGGAGGCCGAGGCGGGTGGATCACTCAAGGTCAGGAGTTCAAGACCAGCCTGAGCAAGAGCCGAGACCCCGTCTCTACTAAAAATAGAAAGAAATTATCTGGACAACTAAAATATATATAGAAAAAATTAGCCGGGCATGGTGGCGCATGCCTGTAGTCCCAGTTACTCGGGAGGTTGAGGCAGTAGGATCGCTTGAGCCCAGGAGTTTGAGGTTGCTGTGAGCTAGGCTGACGCCACGGCACTCACTGTAGCCTGGGCAACAAAGCGAGACTCTGTCTCAAAAAAATATAATAATAATAATTAATTAATCAATTTCTTTAAAAATCCTCACTATGTCATGAGGGGCTTTCATGTCATTCAACCCCCTAATGTATTACCCGATTCTCAAATATACCATGCCCTTTGTCAGGGCCACTTCCTAAAGCGTAGGATGCCTTTTTTCCCTTTCCCCATATAGCAATTGCGTGCCACCTCCTCCATGAAGGTTTATGTGCCACTCAGCACACCTGGTATGTACCTTGCACATGATAGATGGCTAGTGAATGTTTGGCAAATTAACATGGGGCTAAGGCATCTGTAGAAATGTGTTTCCTCCATTCCTTTCTGGAATGTTTTACAAACTAGGTTAGATGTTGATATTTGAAATTTTAAAGAACCCTTCAGCTTGAGGATTAGATGTTTATTTTAAAAATTTTTAAGAATCCTTCAGCCTGGGAAAAATACTTTCTCAAGGCATTTCTGTTTTCTGGTAGACTCCATTGATTTTTTGCTGGACATTTCTTAATTTTCATTAGAGGATGTTTTGAGGGTTTTCCCCAGTAATTCCTTGTGCTTAGTGTAGGTATTGTCAGAATATTCCCTGAGAAAAACCCACAGATTTTAGCTTTAGGGGCTAATTGGTTCAGTTAGGATTCTGTATCCAGATGTGGACCTAAATACCTAGTAGTCTTACAGTTAAAATAGGATCTTTCAAGCATTATCTTAAAGCTGAAGGATTTTTTTTAAGCCTTCTGACCAATAGCATCAATTCAGCTACAACTGCGTGATTCTGGCCTTTGGCCCCAAACATTTGTCAAGTAAATTAATACACTACAAGTGAAGCTCTGACATCAGAGACATTGTTTTTGAGATATTTTTAAGCCCTGGATTTACACAGGGAAAGAATAGAGATCACCAGTGAAAGAAAGCAAGATGGGAAGGCAAGGGTGATATCAATAGTTTTAGATATGATGTTGAAAATGGTGGCCTTGGATATGATAAATAACATTACTATTATTTCTAGTATTGACCACTGTGTATAGAGTTATTTTTAATGCTGTCATTAAATGAATCTCTCATTTTATTTTTAATTTTTAACACTTCTAGCAAAGCATATTAGTCATAATAGGTTTTGCTATAACAAATAACCTCAAATTTCAGACTTGACAAAAGTTTCTTTTTTCTTTTTTTTAATTTTTTATTTTTTGACAGGGTCTTGTTCTGTTTGCTCAGGCTAGAGTGCAGTGGCTCAATCATAACTCACTCCAACCTCCAACTCCTGGGCTCAAGTGATCCTCCTGCCTTGACCTCCCAAGTAGCTAGGACTACAGGTGCACACCACTACACTCTGCTAATTTTTAAATTTTTTTTAGAGATTAGGTCTCGCTATGTTGACCAGGCTGGTCTCAAACTCCTGGCTTCAAGTAATCCTCCCACCTTGGCCTTCCAAAGTGTTGGGATTACAGGCATGAGCCACCGCATCCAGACTTATTTCTTGCTCATACCAAGTGTAAGGCAGATATTTTTAGTAGAATGGCACTTCTGGGTATCTCCCTGGTACCTCAGGGATCCAGGTTCTGCTGTCCCCTAAGGCATTCTTGGTGTCCTCCACTGGATTCTCTGTATTAGGCTGGCCAGTGAGTGAAGAGAGAGTCTGTGAAGGATTATGCTGTGTATCTCAGGAGCCAGGTGTGGAAGTGGCATACTTCACCTTAGTGGCGTGCTAGAGCTGACTCATTACAACTTGCAGGAGTCGCCTGTTAAATTTTTGCAAGCTGATTTTTAAATGTAGACATTATTAAAAATTAAATTATATAACTATACTACTAAATAAAAACAAATGTAATACAAGTTGGGTAGCCCTTATCTGAAATGATTGGGACCAGAAATGTTTCAGATTTTTGGATTTTTTCAGATTTTGGAATATTTATATATACATAATGTGATATCTTGGGGATAGAACCTGTCTAAACATGAAACTTATTTATGCCTTTATATATACCTTATACACATAGCCTGAAAGTAATTTTTATACGATATTTTTAATAATTTTCTGCATGAAACAAACTTCGTATACATTGAACTATCAGAAAGCAAAGGTATCACTATCTCAGCTATCCTTGTGGACAACCTATGGTTGTTTGGCATCATCCTCATTTCTGATTCTGAATTTGTATGCTACCAATAAGCAATCATTTTCTCTATGCTTATTCACATATAAGTATTTAATATTGAAAAAATATGACATACCATTAATACAGTGAAATAATAATGTGTTCAGGGTAACTAGGCAGCACAGCAGCATCACCAGAACCTGTAGCAGCTGTTAAACAACAGCAGCAACAAGAAACTGCGGGCTTTCAGTCTCCACCTCCAATGCTGTGTTTTGATTAAAAGGTTACTGTACACTGTATTTTATTTTTTTAGATGAGAAGAGACATCAGAAGCAGTTGAGGGACCAGGAAGTGGGTCCTCTAGGGATGCAGAGGCATTCTGCTGGATGGCTTTTTAAAACGTCTCCTCTCTGCCTCATTAACAACAGCTTTTGTCTTAAGAGGCTCTCTTTGATTTTATAAAATGAAATGATTTCTTGTTCTGTTCTGAATACATGCTACTTTAGTTTTTCAATAAGCCCATCACACATTGTCACCATGCCACCTATAGGCACTTTTTCTACAGCATTAGCAATGTCATCTTTATCATTGTGCACTTGCCTTTTAAGTGCAATCCATCACATGAGGGCAGGTGTGGAATTTTCCACTTGTGACATCTTGTTGGGACCCAAAAAGTTTTGGATTTTAGAGCAGTTTGATTTTCAGATTAGGGATGCTCAACCTATAATTATTCAAATTTCATTACTTCCTATTTTCTACTATCATCTATGCTTGAAATTATTTATGCCTCTTGTATCAATAAGTGGGAAATACTATATGGTGGTGGCTACTGTGCATTTCTTCCTGGCTCTATGTTTGGGGATATAATGTTGGTAATTTGAAATTAATCATGGTGGAGGTATTTACACCATAGAAATTGGCAAACACTACAAATCAAGGTTTTATTTATTGTTTTATTGATTTTCTAGAGATTTTTAAAAGTTATGAAGTATTAGTAATCCAGATTAATTTAAAGCATATTGTATCTGTAGCCATTACATTGTGAATAGCACAAAATATTGAGGAAATATTCTTCCAGGATTTGAAAATTGTTAACTGATTCAGCAAAGAAGTTACCCACATTACTGATGAACAAGTAAATGCTGACATACATAAAAATCAATGAAAGCATTCTGAGCGAATCAATCAGCTATATGGAAATTACAATAAACAGTATTGTATATTTTTAATTTAACTATGATACTATAAACTGTAAGTCTGGGTGCGGTAGCTCATGCCTGTAATCCTAGCCCTTTGAGAAGCCAAGGCAGGAGGATCACTTGAGGCCAGGAGTTCAAGACCAACCTGAGCAACATAGCAAAACCCCATCTCTATGAAAAATAGAAAAATTAGCCAGGTGTGGTGGCTTGCACCTTTAGTCCCAGCTACTCAGGAGGCTGAGGCAGGAGGATCACTTGAGCCCAGGAGTTTGAGATTGCAATGAGCTATAAAGACTCCACTGCACTCTACCCCAAGCAACAGAGCAAGACCCTGTCTCAAAAAAAAAAAATTTGCCTATGTATTCAATATTTAAATTTATATTTATTGTAGCATTTCTTTGTGTTCCCATGTCACTCTAGATGGCCAAATTGATATCAAAGTAATATAAGCAAAGTCTCCTTCCTTCCCCCATCCTGTGTGCTGTCTTGTTCTGCTCTACAAAGGCAACCACGTTCAAATCTTCTAGCTGTTTCTTCAATAGTTACCTCCATAATTATACATAATGTATTTAAACTGCTATTTTTATTTGCAATTTTAGAAATTATCCAGTGACATCATACTACAATAAATGAGAACTTATTCCACCTTATATCCCTCCTCTTTTTAGTTATATATTCAATATTTACAACAGTATGATTATATTATTAATAATACTGTTCACTGTTGAGCCAAAATAGTGAACTATGATTGTGTTTTCTTTCCAGTGCAACTTTGCAATTTTCTGTAAATTTCTATTTGCTCTTCATTTATGTGCAAAGTTTTTTATCCACTTATCCTTAATCTCTTCCCCCAAAGGCTCCTTGCTATCAGGTTTCACTCAAGCTCTTTGTATTAGTTATCTATGGCTGAATAACTACTAATAATTGCCCCAAAACTTTGCAGTTTAAAACAATGAGCATTTATTATCTCACAATTTCTGTGGGAAAGGAATCAGACTTAGATTAGCTGGGTCCTCCGACTCAGGATCTCCACAAGGCTACAGTTAAGGTGTCAGCCAGGGCTGTAGTCATCTCGAGATTCAACTAGGAGAAGATCTGCTTCCAAACTCACTCAAGTGGTTGTTTGCAGGATTCAGCTGGGCTTTGGCCAGGGTCCTCCCACAGATTCTTGTCACATGGGCCTCTCCACAGAGCAGCTCACCACGTGGCAGCTGGCTTTCATAAGAGCAAGCAAGAGAGCAAGAGAGCGCGAGAAAGATGGAAGCCAGAGGCTATTTATTTATTTATTTTTTAGAGACAGGGTCTCACTCTGTCGCCCAGGCTGGAGTGCGATGGTGCAGTCATAGCTCACTGCAGCCTCACACTCCTGGGCTCAGTTGATCTTCCTGCCTCAGCTTTCCAAGTAGCTAGGACTACAGGCATGCACCAGCATGCCTGGCTGATTTTTTTATTTTTTGCAGAGATAGATTCTCACTATGTTGCCCAGGTTGGTCTCAAACTCCTGGCCTCAAGCGATCCTCCCACCTCAGCCTCCCAAGGTACTGGGATTACAGGTCCAGCCAGCCAGAGTCTCTTTGAACCCTCATATTTAAGTTTTACATTGGAAGTAACACCCTATCACTTTTATCATATTCTATTTATTAGAAGCAAGTAACTAGGTCCAGCTAAAAAGGAGGGGGTTATATTAAAAGAAGGAATGACTACCAGGAGTCTGAGATCACAGATGACACTTTAGAAGATGCCTACAACACTCTTTTATTTTTTTCCTGGAGCTCTCTTTCTCTCTCCTCCCCCCGTCTGTACCAGTTAATCTGTATTCCTCGTCTCAGCTGACGTCCTGCGAGTTCCCTTCACCACTTTCTTGAGCTGGATCTGTTTCCCGGATCCCATGTCTCCTCTCTTGGTTTACTCTCTCTCATTCTAGAGGAGCACGCCTGCTGTGAGTGCTCCCTAGCACAGGTACGGGGAAGGTAAATTTTCTAAGTCTTTTTTATGTCTGACACGTCTTTATATTAATGTCCCCTGCATTTGTCCAAGTATAGAATTCAAAGTTAAAAATTACTTTCCACCAGAATTGGTAAGGCCTTGTTCTATTTTCTTCTAGCATAAAGCATAGCTATTAAGATGCCTCTGTAAGTGACCTGTTTTTCTGTCCCCTCTGGAAACTTTCAGGATCTTTTTTTTTTAATCCCAGATGTTCTGAAATTTCACAATGGTATTATTTGGTTAAGGCCCAGTCTTCATTTATTGTGCTGGATACCCCATGCACCTTTTCAGCCTGAGATTCATGTCCTTAAATTTGGGGAATTGTTCTTGTATATTTTCTTTAATAATTTCCTCTTTCCCTGTTATCTCTTCTCCCTTTCTAGAATTCCTATTTGTTGGATGTTGGACCTTCTCAATCAATAGTAAGCAAATGATTTTTGTAAAGGGCCAGATACTAAACATTTTAGGCTTTGTGGGCCATGTATGATCTCTGTAGCATCTTCTTCTTCTTCTTCTTCTTCTTATGTGTTTTTAACACAACGCTTTACAAATTGAAAAAAAACATTCTTCGCTAAGGACTTACAAAAACAGGCCATGGGCTGGATTTGACGCATGGACCGTTAATTGCCAACCTATTCCAGATAGGTTTATCCTTTATGTCTCTTATCTGTTCTCTCATATTTTCTATTACTTCTTGCTGTAATTTCTGGGAGATTTTCTTGATGTTATCTTCCAACTCTTTCACTGCAGTTTTTATTTTAGAAATTCTATTTTTAAATTCTAAGAACACGTTATCATTCTCCAATTGCTCTCAAATCTGTCTAAAGATAGGAACTAGAGGTTGTTTCTTTTTTTAAGTTTTTTTTTTCTGTTCCCTACATTATCCCTGTTTCCTTCATGTATGTTCTTTCTGTTTGTTTATTTTTGTTTCCTTTCATTTCAGGGGTTTTCCTCAAAAATCCTTGCCTGCTACTCTATTTAAATGTGAGATTCTAGATGGGGATATTTTCTTTGGGAATGGGAGCAGGGCTTGCAAACAAATGTCTTCACTTTAAGGTTATTAGGTAGAGAATTCTAGTGTACGAAAGTCTAGTCACTAGGGCCATCTAGTTTATCCAGAGGAGAAACTTTTGATTTTCTGCCTGGAAGGTAGATGCCTTGCTGCCAGCGTTCTGTGCATTGAGACTGAGAGGTGGGAGGAAGGCCAACTGTTCTGGTCACTGATTTTATCCAAGCCCTTCATGCCTATCACCCTTACCACACACAAACTTAAGCCCCCTAGCTCCAAGTCTTGTTTGTTTCATAAGACCTGAGTCTCCATGTAGTCGTAGGAACTGAGTAAGACAACTTCTCTGAAAACACCTAGCACACCCTTAAGTGCATTGTAGAATTTCTTTTTCCTTCAGCATCCACTTACTAATCTGGCTTCTAGGGTGATAAAACCACCCCTTAACCACCATTCACTACATGTAAAAGAACTTACCTAGCAAACAATCCAGTTGGCAGGCATTTTTCTTCCATCTTTGATTGTTTCTAGCCCCTTCTAGCATATGGTAGTAGGTATCTTGGTAATCTTGGGCTACTGAAGAGTTGGCTACTGAATCATTTTAGTGAAGGTGGCCATGAGACTAACTTACTGTGTCATTTGTCCTGAGAACTCCCGGCTAGCATTGCTCCTGCTGTAGTCGAGAAGACTTCACCTCCTCGACACTCTTTGTTTTGTTCTGCATCAGCCACTGGTGACCGAGTAGCCAAGGGAGTGAAATTGCCCCTGGTTTCCTCACAGACTGTCAGTCTCTATTAAATCAGAGAAAGCTGAAAAATGGATTCTTTTTTGTCCCCGTGCAAATGTGACAGCTGTTTAATTTCAATTAGTAAAGCTTTAAAAAGAATATTATGCCAGGAGTAATTAAAGCAGGAGGGGGTTCCTTGCTCACCTCCTCTCATTCTCCTAATTAAGGATCTGAGGTGTCCCCCAGCAGGGCTGTGAAGTTTGGGTTCTGGGGAATTCTGGCGCCTGGGACTTTGATGTAGCTCTCTTTTCAAACAAGTGACGGGACAGGAAGCACAAGCCTCCAGGAAGGATTCATTTAACTTTTTAAAGTCTAAAAATTGGCTCTACAGATCAGACTTGTCTACACCAAAACGCCAACTCGTTCACTTCAAGCCCTTGCCTTTTCTCTCTGTAAGCAGTCTATCTTCTTTCAAAGCTCCTCCTCCTCTTCTGCCATGAAAGGCCAGCTCCTTTCTTGTTTATCAAACAAGTATTTATTCTGCTTGACACATTCGAATCTTTACCAACAAGTGAGGCAACCCCCTACCTGCAACTTCATAAATTTCACTGCATCACTCAGGGACCCAGGGGGAAACAGCGGTCGCCCCTAATGGGACAGATGAAGAGAAATTAAGGAAGAGGCTACTGACAAAGGAGTGTACGGAGGTAGGAGAACAAGCAGGAAAGTCACTCAGTGACTGGCAACAGCAGGGAGCTGTTATTCCCCCTAGGGTGGAAGGAACAATGGAAGGACATAGGGTTACCAGAGCCAGCGAGAACTGGGGGAGTCACCCAGCAGAAGCTACAGTCATGGAAGGATGTGACCTTCCCAGAGAGGCTGAAGCAGGGTCAGAACAGGGAAGAAATGCCCTCCTGCCTCTCAGTCTCCTGCATGTGCCTTCTATGGCTAACCCAGCAAGGACAGTTATTTTTTTTTTTTTTTTTTTATATTTTTTAGAGACAGAGTCTGGCTCTGTTGCACAGGCTGGAGTGCAGTGGCCCAATCATAGCTCACTGCAGCCTCAAACTCTTGGGCTCAAGCAATCCTCCCACCTCAACTTCCCAAGTAGCTGGGACTACAGGCACACGCCATCATGCCCAGCTAATTTTTGAAAATTATTTTTTGTAGAGACAGCATCTCACTGTGTTGCCCAGGCTGGTCTCAAACTTCTGGCCTCAAGAGATCCTCCTACCTCAGCCTCCCAAAGTGCTGGGATTATAGGCGTGAGCCACCGCGCCCAGTCCAGGACAGCTAACTGTCACTTCTAGTGCTGGGTATTGTTTCCTCAGCTTGTGTGTGGTCAACCTGAGGGTCAATATTATGTCTTATATTTGTTCTGTATCCCATGGAGCTTAACCTAATTACCAAACACATAGTTGCTCAATAAATGTTCTTGTTAGATTATTTGAGTATAATCAGTTATTATATTGTAAAAAAATTGAGCAAAGAGATGTCTCTATATTATATTTTACTTATATTATGATAATAGTATATAGTGATAACTCTGAAAATATGTGTGTGGTATCATTGTAAATCAATGAGTGGGTCTCACCTAGACATACGGAGAAGACTCTCTCTTAAATAAAATTAAGGAAACAGTAGAGCCAGTGAAAAGTGAACAGTTAATGAGTGTGTTTAGCAACAACTTACGTAACATGCAAAGCCAACCTACGTGGATGTTGGTACAGATACAGGCACACTGTGCACATGACGTTCTGGACACAAGTGCTATTTGAGGGCCATTTGCATGGTCTTCTTTAAGAGGGCAGGTGATGAAAGAAATGTGGTTTCCAGGAAGCAGGCTCAGCAGGGCTGAGTGCCTAGGCACAGCTGCCTATGTGGGATCTGAGGTGTCTGGGGAATGGGGACAGCACTGATGAAACATGAAACTAGGATTCTAACAAATGGTCAGAAAGCTCAAAAAGGAGTTCATCTCTCTTTACCCTTAAGGTTTCATGGAGTCTCAATTCTTCCATTGTGAGCATTGCATTGATCAGATGGGGACCAGTACAGGGACATGTCATTGAGCCTCAGCCAACTCACCCACTGATCCAGCTGACAAAACTTCAGGTTCCTTTGCTCCTTCTGACCCATCTGGCATCAATGCCTGAAAGGTATACTTACCTGTATTTGTTGAAGTGAATACTTAGGTGGTCAACTCACTAGCAAGAAATATATCCATTCTGCATCAATGATGAAAAGCCGTGAATAAACCAGAACAATTAACTTTGATTACATCTTTGTGAGCAGCATACATCTTTATCCACGGCACATTTTCGATCATGAGCTGGATTTTTCCTTTGCCCCAGAGCACATCGGAGCTACCGGCTTCTGCCAATAGTTGGCATGCCTGCCAAAGATGAAAACTACCTTAAACTTACCTTTGGGCAAATATAATTAGAATGGAAAATTGTATATTCAATTTAATAAACTTCTTGGGGGCAAAGAATGAGAGAATCCATGTCCACATGGATTAGCAAGAAAGAATCAAGTGAGAAGGTCTCCTTTATCATTTAAAGAAATGTTTGTTGACTCTGTTGCCCCTTCAGATTAGTATGTGATTTCTCTGCCTCTTTTGGCTACCAGTGTTCCCAAGTGAGTGTGTGTGTCTTTGCATCCTATTCCCAACCACAGATTTCTTCTTTAGCCTCCAATAAGCAAGTCCATTTCCAGACATCCCCACCTTTTCATTCCCTTGCCTTGAGCCCCAGCCCAGCCTTCATCCTCACGCGCAGCAGCCTTCTCACTGGCCCCTATCTGTCCTCTCCTTTACCCAGCACTCCACTGCCAGATTGATCATAGCAGAACATGGTCATCCCCTCTGGCCCCTCCTAAAAACCTCCAGCGACTCACAGCAAAGCCAAACTTCATTGCTGAGTGACTGAGCTTCTCCACCATCTGACCCTCCATTCCGGGCTGGCTATCCAGACAAAATAGAACCCCAGGTAACTGGAGCCATGTTGCATAGGGCTGCCTTCCTCAAATACCTTCTATTCCTTCTAACACCGACAAATATAGAAGTATAAAGAGCTTATATTTTCCAATTCAAAAGGCCCTTTCTGCATGCATTTTTTAAAATTTTGAGATCACAGGCATTCTGGGTGAAATCATGTTTCACATGAATTTCACTATAAAACTTTTCAGGAGCTAAACATTTCTGATGGTTTGCCATTGTTACCATTAGCTATGGTCATCACCACTATGTTGAGTTCAGCTGAAAGCAGTGCTCTGGGAGGCAATGGTTAACAGTGTGGACTCTCAAACCACTCCCTGAATTTGAATCCCGGCTCTATTACAAACAGGCAATGTGGCCTTGGGCAAGTCAGTTAACCTCTTGGGAGTTTCATCATCTACAAGATGGAAATGACAATAGTCACACCCATAGGACTGTTGTGAGGTTTCCCAGAAAGTGGTTAGATCAATGTAAATGCTCATAATAAAGGCCGTATGCATTTCAACTATTATTGCATAGTTACTGATGGTACTACGCTGTCAGCAGTATCGGAATTGGCTCATCCCATGGAGCTGCATTCCTGGAGTGCTGATGTCATGGCCATGAGTGAGCATCCTGATGCTTCCCCAAATCTTGGCTGACCTCCAAAAGATGTAAATAGGTGCAGGTCACAGAGGCTCCTTACCAGAAGATGCCTCTGGTTCTATTTGTCAAACATTCTATGAGAACTGTCACATGGGTTAGCTCATTTCAACCTCTCACCAACCCATGAAATGAAATGGAGGCTCCTAGAGACCCAGTAATTTGCCCAAGGCTCACAGCTAGCATGCGAGCGCAGATTTAACTCTGCATTTTTCTTGTGGTTCTCTGGTTCTGTCCTGTTTCTGCCAAACCTTCCCATGTCACTCTCATTTACCTCCTCACACCCCCACCATTTTCCAATAGCAAGCAATTGTCTAATCAGCACATTCATGCATCTTCAGTGGATTCAGGCAAAGAAAAGCAGTGAGATTTCTTTTTGGCTCCCTGGTCATTATATCTGGCACTTCCACCTTCCTAAGCAAGTGGAAAAGGAAGAGACCAAGGCCCTCAGATCACCTGATGCTTCTAGAGCTCCCCTGCTTACATTATGCCACAGGGCATCAAGGGTGATGGGGAGAGCTGAATTCTGTAGATAAGAGTATGAGCACTTAGAGGGGACCGAAGTGTGGTTGGTGATCTCTAAGAATTCTATGAAAGAGATCACTGTTAACAAAAGGGCCCTGCACGTGCACCTTCAGAACCTCACGAAAGGAGGCCACTCTGCCTCCAGGTGACCACGTGTGTGCACAGAGCATGTGTACTATACTGCGTTTGCATCAATATCCCAGTTCTGTCCTGGTATCATGCCCTTTTATGTGTGCAGTGAGAGCTAGCAGTGTGGCCAGGATGGGGATGCCACCCTCCCCACAGCAGTCCAGGATGCCCACAGGGGTTGTTTGCATCCTTGACATCCAGCGCAATGGGATACACCCACATGTGGTTGCTGTAGGATATGCCACAGAGGAGGAAAGTGTCTTCATGAGAAACTGATTATCCTTTCCAAAAGGAGCTGTCCATTCAGTGCTGATCCGTAACAGGAAGCTACCCAACACATGGCCAACCATCCTTCTGGCAACGTTCCACCTCCGTGCAGTCACAGCCCTGCACCAGCACGTCAGTGCTTCAGGGGTGCAAGGAAGAGGCAGATCACTTTTAGAAATCAGAGAAAAGGGTATTTGAAAGCTAGTCCCGTTTTTTAAAGCCTCCCTATGAAGCCTCTACTTTCTCCCATGCTATAAAGGCCCTGATCCTGGGCCAGAAAGGCAATGTGCCAGTCCAGAAACACCATGTCCTGGCCTGCCACGACAGACTGAACGTTAGTACAGAGGTCCTGGGTGCCCACCAAACTAGTATGTGCTCTGATGTCACACTCTCCAATACGGCAGGCACTGGCCACAGTGGCCACTAAGATTTAAATTTTAAATTAAATGAAATTTAAAATTCTGTTCTTCAGTCACACTGTGCACATTTCAAGTGCTCAGTGTCGCCTGTGGCTAGGACCTACCTCCCTGGACACACAGGACATCTCCGTCACCACAGAAAGTTCTGTTGGGCAGTGCTGCTGCTCCAATGCCATCATTTAAACTGGCATTAGGTCTTCGTGAGGCCTCCCAAATCCATGAGAAGGCAAATGATGGAAAATGATGCATGATGTCCTAGCCAGGAGCACAGCTATGTGTACGTTCCTTCCTGTTTATTTGTTCCTGTCAGGAATGTCATCGTGTACCCAGGCACACCCAGTGCTGGGATTCTCAGGGCCTACCAAAATGATTCAGACTCTTTGCCTGCTCTTAAAGGACTGACAGTTGGGTTCAAGAGATAAGAAATGTACATAAGTAACAATATGAGTAGAAAGTGATCATTTCGTAAGAGAAGTGTGCTGAGTGCTCTTAAAGTTCAGAGAAGGAAAATCTGCTTCCAGCTCAGGAAACAGAGTGGGCCTCAAAGGAGAAATGTGGAGGTGAAGGGAAGACCATCCCGAGCTGCAGGAAGGGCACAAGCAAAGCACAAAGGCAGACAGGATCCTCCCTGGCAGAACGATGGCCCTCCTCTCCCCGAACATCCAGCACGAGGCTCTGTGGAGGACCCCTGCCAGCTGCCTGATTACCTCAGCGCACCCTGCTAAGCAGCGGGGATTAATGTCCTAGCCCAGTTGCCCTCTGTTTTGATTAAGGGTCAGTCGTAGGGAATAGAATTCACTCTGGCAAGTTAAAGCAGGGTATTACATGACTTACAAAATTGCCAGGAAAGCTAGAGAAACAGACACTAGATTGAACTTTCAGGAGTGACTCTGAAGACCAGGGCACCAGGGAGGCTGCTGCCTCATTTGTGATCAGGAAGCCACCAGGATCGGGAAGCAGTACAGTCAGGAAGTGGCCACCATCTGTAGCTGCCACAGAAAATCCCCACAGAGCCACGATGGTGCTGCCAGAGAAACAGCGGCCCCAGAAAACATGGGCTCTGACTCATTGTCACCTTCCACATTTCACCTGGGCACCTCTGACTGGCAGAACTTAAATCACTTCCAGAAGCTTAGGTGGAAAAGCACCTGGAAAATAAAAGAGAATGTGGAAAACAATGTTTGGTATCTTTCCACGCTCCAAAGGACAGGAAGAAATGTTGGGAAAAGTGGGAATTCATTCTGCCTCTAACCTGCCACATCCTCCTAGCCTCCAATGACAGGGGATTAAGTGGCCAGTCACACTCCAGGGTGATTGGACCAACTTTCAAAGGTCAGAGCCTGAGACCTTTTCTGCAAAAAGCAGAAATCGGGAGGCAACACTCATATAACCGCATTAACAAGTAAGAAAAGTCTGGAAAATATTTTAAGGAGATTGGGTGTCCTTTATAAATCAAAGGTTCCAGAACTGTGCAACCTCTTTGCTTCAATGCAGGTACTGCAATTCCCAGCTTTTTGCAAAGAACTTTAGGCATCGGTGGGGTTGTACCTCATCCCACCCAGCCACACACTGATGAAAACTGAGGGAGGCTATGCTTAGGGTGAATTTCCAAGTTTAAAAAAATGCCAGAAGTGCAAAAGAAACAGACACTAGGTTGAGCTTTCAGGAGTGATTCTGAAAGTTGGCATCCAGCTCCCGGTTTTGTTTGTCATATCAGTCCCTGCTGAGGAAAGCAAACAGCAGGTAACTGTAGAACACACCTGTCTGTAGCAGCTGTTTGATGTTAGCAGGCTTTGATTGTCAACCAAGCAATTTGCTTAGGATTTGGAAACAAAGGAAGGAGATTGTCAAAAGCTGGAGGAGCAGGTGACGTGCAGCATGCCTATGTGCTCCCAGCAGTCAGGAGGAGAATGCGTGAGCGAGAGATTGGCACCAGAGGTAGTGCATTTGGGAGAAGTGACAGCCTCCTACAGGGCAGTAATGGGATCTCTGCAACAAAGTGCCAACTTCCTGTCCCAATAAAATCTTGATGTCGGTAAAGACCGTGCTACTAAGCCAGTTTAACCCAGTGTTGGAATGGGATCTGGGGAGGAAAATGGCTCAGTTCTTAGTATGGTTAGAGAAAAATATCAGTGAGGAGTCCATGAAGGATGCCAGCCAGAATGACTTATAGTTTATAGTGACTAATTTATTACTGAGAAGTGTCTGAACCTACTTATCCGTTAAGATTCAGCTCTAGTCCCAAGTCAACCCATTCATTCATTCATTCAAGGTTAGCTACTCAGCATCCTTTGTGTACAAGACTGCAATGAACCATGTTAGTCATGGTATCCACAGAGAGATGAAGGAAAGACACAATCTTCTCTAAAGTAATTTCCCTCTAATATGGAGACAGGACATGAATAAATAACTCTAGTACAAGATACCAGGAGAAATAACGTGATGTGAAAATTCTAGGATGGGAGAGTTACTTCAGTCTGGTGGAGGGAAATGAGAGAAGGATCTAGGAGACCTTCCTGGAGGAGGAAGCAGTCTCGGTGAAAGTTTTCACAGGTACCCATGCTTAGGTGTTCAGTCCCTCTGAACAACCAGGGCAGTGTGCCATGTGGCCATCACCTACCATACATCGCCTCATGGAGTTAGGTGTCTTTAAATATATCTGATCTTCTCATTTATATCTGACTTAAATCATGGGCTTTGAGTGTATTTTTTATTGAATTGAGATAATGTATATAAAGAAGGGTGTTTAGCCATGTAGTGAGTAATTAATAAATTTTCTGGGATGGAAGCAGGCAACATCATGGTTGAATATGAGCTGGGAATGCAGTACAATCCCTTGACCAACTTCAATGTTAAAAGATTGGAATTGACAGCTTTGCTCGAATTCTTTTTATGTGTTTTGGAACCAGCCTCTTCTGTATCCTGGGAAAATGTTCACTGTCATGTTTGAGAGAATTACTCTGAAAATTGCTGTTTGTTTCTAACCATGATAGTCAAAGGAGGCATGCATGATTTTTACTGAATTAAAAACTAGATGTAACGTGGGAAGTGTTGAGGATCTTTCTAACAACTGTTGGGAATGAGGAGAATCTATAATGAAAATGTGGACATAGTTCCTATAACTTCTGTACCTCTCAAACTCCAGCTGAAATTTAAATTCTAAGGATAATTTTTCAGCATAAAATTATGGACTCAAATTAGTATCTCATCACCCTCTCAAGAGAAAGCCTGAGAACTGAGGCCATAGGACCAAATTTTAGTTTTCCTACCAGAACCTCCAGGTCAGTGTTAAAACATTGCTGGGAAAAGAGCTAGAAGAACAATGATGTAGTCACAAATTATGCATCTATGACAGTCTTGAGAGCTCTGCAAATCTGTCCCATAGGTGGGGTGGGGACAAGGAGTTATTCAGGCTGTGAAACTATAAGTGGAGGAACATTAAGTGGACAGTCATCCAGGCAGAGGGTCATAATCAAGCTACAGCACGCAGGGACCCCACCAAGGATGGTCTCCATATATGTTACCAACGCATGCAGATTGGGAGCCCACAGGCATCTCCTGTTTTCCCTGGCTGCCTGCTGCCCACCAAGGCCTGGTAGTGAATGCCCGAGGAGACATGACCTGTTTCATTCAAGCAGAACCCACCACTCAGTTGGTTGTTGCCTTGCCTCCCCAGTACAGAGGAGGTGGGAAGGAGAGCACCAGATATCGTGGTACGTTCTCAATCTGCACCCAATCTTTATCAGTATTACAATGAAGCCAAACCCTTGTGCTGCCAGAAGACAAGACAGTGTATCCAAGAGGGAGGTCCCACACACTGCTGCATGCTTTAAAATGCCCACCTCTTTTTGTCAATTTAACACATCTCATTTGAGCAATGCTTGTCAAATATAGAAATGTTTGTATCATCGGAGACTGTAAAACTTCTACAGCCTTAAAAAGTGTGTGTTGTGGTAGTTTTCTCCCTTAGTTGATGGGTGAGGCAAAAAAAAAAATAGCTTAAATAAAGGAAGATGGTGCCTTGGTGAGGCCTCATAGCAGAGAAGAGCATGGGCTCTGGGAACAGACGGCCTGAGCTCCAGTGCAGGCCCTGCCACTTACTAGCATGTGACTTTGGACGAGTTTCTTAGTCTCTCTGTGCCTCAGTTTCCTAATCTATAAAATGAGGTTAAACATACTTCACAGAGTAATAATGAGGGTTTAAGAAATTAAAACTCAGGATGTGATTAGAATGGTACCTGGCACCCAGTAAGCACCATAGAAGAGTTAACTATTATGACTACTGCTGTTACTATTGTTGTCCTCATCATCGTCATCTGGTTCCTATAGGCAATTGGGTTTGCAGCCCCTGGCCTGGAACAGTGGTTCTCAACTGGGAACAATCTTCCCCCCAAGAGACATTTGGCAATGTCAGGAGACATTCTTAGTTGTCTTGACTGATGGGGGCGGTGCTGCTACTGGTATACAGTAGTGGACAGAGTCAGGAATGTGGCTAAACATCTTACAATGCACGGGACAGCCCCCACAGCAAAGAATCATGTCAAATATGCCAAGGTGAAGAAACCCTGACCTCAAAGCACCATATGTGCGTTTCACTCTGAGATCTTGCCACTCACTCAGACATACTGTCAGGTTTCAAGGTGCAAGTCTCCTCTGCAGTCAGGACTCCAAGACTTCAGTCCGTGGCCGGGCGCGGTGGCTCACGCCTGTAATCCTAGCACTTGGGAGGCCGAAGCGGGTGGATCGCTCGAGGTCAGGAGTTCGAGACCAGT
>CM052442.1:122130443-122237540 GCA_028533085.1 Varecia variegata | reverse complement strand
CCCGTCTCTACTAAAAATAGAAAGAAATTATCTGGCCAACTAAAATATATATAGAAAAAAATTAGCCGGGCATGGTGGCGCATGCCTGTAGTCCCAGCTACTCGGGAGGCTGAGGCAGTAGGATCGCTTAAGCCCAGGAGTTTGAGGTTGCTGTGAGCTAGGCTGACGCCACGGCACTCACTCTAGCCCGGGCAACAAAAGCGAGACTCTGTCTCAAAAAAAGAAAAAAAAAAAAGATTTCAGTCCTTTTCCTCCTCCCCATTCGTTCTTCCCAACTTTGGGGGAATCTCATTTAGGTGCTGGGGAAGTATTCTGCCTTCCTGTTTCTTCGAGACACTAGACCTATGTTCCCAAATCTTCTTTCCCATACTGAGAGGTGGGGCATCATAGGCATTTGGGGCAGGACAGTTCATGGTGCAGGACCGTCCATTCATTGTTGGATGTGTAGCATCCCCAGCCCCTAGAGAGCAAAATGTCGATAGTACCTCCCATTCATTTGAACTACCAATAACACCCCCGGCTTACATTACCAAAGCCACATTCAGGTTACTTTATGGAATAGATGTTCAATGCAAGGATCCATAGAAACTGGGCATAGCACAGGGATTTTTTTCCCCAAGGAATCATCAAGCTGGATGTTTTCATGGGACCATTTCCAACAAGCCCTTTTGATGTAGCCTCATCCCAACAGCCAGTGTTAAAACTCTGTTTTTTATTGCTAGGTAATGTGTCTGCCAGACATCCCTGAGTCCCGACCCTTCTCTGATCCCATTCCTGTACCACCAAGGACAGGGTAGCGAAGGGCGTGTGGAAGGAAGAGTGGCACAGGAAAAGCTAAAGAAGTTTGTTTCTTCCATTTCTTGGCAGCTGAAAATGCAGTGGTTTGTATCTTGGCAGAGTCGACATGGCCACATCAGAACAGCAGGCTTCTTGTAAAGGACAACTAGACCTGACTTCCTGTGTGCCACCAGAATGCACACTTCCCAAAACAGAAGATTGGATTGGGTCAGGTTGCTGCTATTTAATCTGGAAAACTCTCGAGCAGAATCCACAACAAATTTATTCAGAGGCAACTGGCCCCATCCTGCTCAACCCACAGATGGCTGGCCTCTGCTCAGACACCAGCCCACATCCACCAACCTGTGGGCTGGCTCTTTCCAGACATAGAACTAGCAAATCATGCAGGAAGTGAATGGCAGGCGCCCAAGCCCTAAGCCTGTCCAATATATCATGGGCTGTGGGAAGAGCACTGGACCAGGTGTCCTAAGACCCAGATCTTGTCCTTACTCTGTGTGGTTTTACCCTAGCCCAACCTTTTTAGATTCTAATCTTCTCATCTGTGACATGCGCCTACCAACATCATAGGGTTGCCATGCAGTGGAAATAAGGTAACAGTTATGAAAGTACTTTGAAAAGCTATAAGAATTGTAATAATGTTATTCCTTGACTATAGATTAACGAACATAATAAAATTGCTATTGCCGATATTAGCATAATAGCACAGATTGTCCTTCCCTTTAATGAAATTCACCAGGGATAAAATACTTCTGCTTTTTCCCCACATTCTCTCACCATCTTTCTTTGATAGGAAGCTATGAGGTTCAGTAGCCTCCAGAAATGTACCCCTGTATGGGTAAATGTTCCAGAAGGCCACTCTGTCCAAAGGGACATTGCTTCAGTGCAGATTAGACATCCTCCTGAAACCCTCCAAGGCACTAAGGGACTGAACAGCTTTAATAAAAGTGTCAGCAAGTATTTTAGACTAGTAAGTGTAGAAATGATGCTCCAGTATAAATGAAACTAATTTTCATTAGAAAATATACACAGTTTTGTGAATAGCTGGACAATTTAATTTGCCAGTTAAAGGACAGTTTTTCCCCATCCTAGCCAGAGGGAGCTTGTGCTGGCTTAAAGTCCCCAGTAGGGGCCAGGGGGCTGGCTCTACCTGAGGGCACCTTGCTCTGGGGACAGGCAGGTGTGAGGAGAGGCTGTTTGGCAAAGGCAGGGTGTCTGTCACAGCAGGGTGGGTGTAGAGCCATGTGCACTACCAACAGCTTGGCGTGTGGTTTTCTCATGCCAGATCCAAATGTCACACTGCTGATATAAAATTCATTGCAGTACTTCCCTTCATTTCCTCTCTGGCTGCTTTTCTCTCACAGGCTCCACGAGGATTTCCATAGTTACCAAGCTCTCAGCTCCTACCGCCAGCAGCCTGTCCTAATGTCACACTGCCATTTACTCTCTTCTTGACTTCTCTCCATGTTTCCTATGCCAGCACAGTGCTAGAACAGTGGCTTGCTACAAACTAAGTGATTGCAACTACATTTTACCCCTTATTAGAGGAACCTACCTGCTTAAGGAAGTTGCTGCAGAAACTACCCTTTTTTTTTTTTTGCTCAAAAGACCTTTCTGGTAATCTCCCTATGTTTTTAGAGTTCTGTTTGCTTGACCTTCAACATGGACTTTCTGAGGACCAGACTCTGCACTGTCTCCATTTAGCTATTCAAGCAGGTTTTATGACTTTTTAAAAGTGACATTCATAAAAGGGGGAGGTCACTGGAGGGCTAGGGCCACGCAAAGACTGTCAGCGAGGGAAGATGCTGCCTCCTGCCTGGGAACACAGGCAGAGTGCTGACAACACCTGAGCTGACGGGAGAGGTGACCTTGGGTTGGAAACAAAGGGCTAAGCCCCGGAAGCATGCTTCCTAGTTCCCTGCAACAACACAGCAGCTCACCCTAGGCAGCACAAGAGCACAGAAAACAAAGGCTCATTTGGCATCTCTGATATCATCTTTGGAAGTGAATAAGACAAACAACTTAAAAGGGGCAGGGGAGATCGATGATGCTGCTAACTTGAGACTGTCCATATGAGAGGCTCTGATTTATCAGCCTTCATAGGCGCTGATAAGCTCTCAAAATGAGTGCTCTGTGATCAGCAGCTGTACCTCCTGGTCGTCTACATTGCTGCCCTGGTTGGGGGAATGTGGGGAAAGTGACTGTGACAGGAACTGAAAATACACACTTTAATTCCATTATTCACTGATCCATGGGTTTGCCTTATTATGACGGGGCTGTTAATTGTGGCTTTCCAAGGTACAGCCCAAAGCTGGTGGGAATTATATTTCAGAACAGGTTTGGGGGGGGGAGTGGAAACTACTGCTGAAAGTGGAGACCCATCATTTTTTAATCGGTATTATTATGAAAGCTGTGTTCCTTGCATTAGCAGACAGAGCCAGAGAAACCGTGCAGCCATTCGGAGAGGAGGAGGGCAGTTCTCCCCAGGGCAGGGGGATGTGCGGGATCCAGCAGGGAGAGAGAAGCTATTATTAAAAATAAGAATAAGAAAATAGAGCTGTAAAGTGGGTGAGTAGCCCAGCTGAATATTGGTGCTGAACAGTGTCTGAGCACCGACTGGGGCTGCCTGAGCAAGATTAAAATCTGCAGGGAAATTTTGTTCCTTAGCACTGGCAGAAATTAGGAATAAATTCAATTGCATTCTGCACAATAGCTGGAAGCGATTGAGGTTAAGTGGCCTCGCTCTCTGATGTGTTAGTATTACTGAGCACTCTCTGCTCACGTGACTTGGTGCGATCTGCTCTTGGAACACGTCGCCATGGCAACTGATGATTTCTATTACAGTACATTCAAGTTCACATTCTAGGCCTGTCACACGCTTGGAAATTTCCAGTTAAAATATTTATTTATGAAAAAGGCAAAAGAAAAGGAAAGAAAAGCCACCCCCAGACTCTTTCAGGGATGGAAAACAAAAAGATGCCCTCGATGCAGAATGATTTATCTGCAGACAAGAACAGAATGTTGCCTTTTCACTTAGCTGTTGCTACCAGACAAAAAATTTCCCACGGGGTGGCTGACTGTTGGGGAGGGGGCAAACTGGAATCTTACCTACTATGGTTTGGTGTGCAGGTGTGATGTCGGACTGAATGCAGAGTAACAGAGGTGGCCTGAAAAACCTGCAGACCAGAGTTTCCATGTGACCCTCTGAGGCACATGGTTCCGATTTCAGCTTCGGACTAAGGTTCTGTGCAACTTTATCTTAGTTAATCCTCAGCTGGGCAAGAGCTGCACTCACCCCTCAACCATGAGGAAGGGGTGGAGGAATCTCTCATTGGGTGGGCCAATATTCTGGTGTCTGCAGGGATTCTCAAGGCTGACCCCAGTAGGGGAGAAACGCAGGCTGGGACTGAACATGGCAGACTGCGCTCTCTAGTGCAAGCCATCACCTTGTTCCATGACAGAGCTCCATGTGGCTTTCCTTGTACTCCTCCCAGGCACTGCCCATGGAGTCCCACGGACCCCCAGCCCTCTTAGGAAGCTTACTGTTTAGCCTTGTTTATGTCCACTGGCTTCTCCCTGGAGAAAGACAGCCAAGGGTTAAACTAACTAAAGAAAGCAATATTTCTTGGCCATGTGCTAAAAAAGATTGCTAACAAGGCCGCCTGGCTTGCTATACTTTTTCCCCTTAGTCAAGCACATTAAATATGTTAATAAAAGATTCCCTAGTGCTTTCTCTCTCAGAATCTTCCAGGTGGCTACAATGATCCTAGTTGCCCAATTACCTGATGAGGGCATCTCATGACTCACAGATGGTTCTCTCTCTAGTTATTAAAATCTCCGTGATCTTTTCTTTGCATTGCTGCTTCTGCTGAGTCTGAATGGAATCATATACTAGTTCATAGCTGGAACCCACTTCATATAGTGAGGCACTGTTTCCTGAACTTGCCTGATCATAAGAGTCACTGGGCTGCTTGTTTCAAATACGCATTCCCACGTGTACCCCAGACCTACTGGGTCAGAATCT
The DNA here is from genome assembly GCA_028533085.1 of Varecia variegata. Classification (NCBI taxonomy): domain Eukaryota; kingdom Metazoa; phylum Chordata; class Mammalia; order Primates; family Lemuridae; genus Varecia; species Varecia variegata. The sequence goes on along the minus strand of CM052442.1, from coordinate 122,232,721 downwards.
GCAGGAGAAAGACCTGGGATCTGTATTCTTCCAATCATGTAAATTTGAGTAGCACTACACTTGGATTATGGAGCCTATCTGCAATATTAGGGTTATCTTTCAAAAATTACCCCAGTGACATACTGCTAATGTCTCTCTGTAAGGCGCTGGGCCAGAAGTCTTCTGGGAAATTCCTAACCTTTATTGGTGTAAAATGGGACAGAAAAAGATTGGGCAGTATTAGAGAAATGTGAAGAGTAGATTGATGATTGTGGTTCTAGCCATGCCCCCATGGAGACATGAATGAATTCAGTCCTGTTAGTATGAGTGCATTTTCTGTGCAACCAAATAGTCATCCCATGTGTAAGAAAGTAACTTCTTTTCAAAACTCAGATTAACCAATGTGCCAACCCAGCTGCTCCAAAAATAGATTGTGCATGTAGATCAGATACCACTGATTGGGGGTAGGGTGAATCGCAGGGTTAAATTTTTAGTCCCACTGAGCAGCTTTGCCTATAAGGATTTACAAGACCGATGCTATGTCTACAGATTGCTGACCGGGCATATAAAGGGACGGAGAGGGAGCATCCAAGATGGCAACATTAAAGGCAGAAAGCTGGCCTGGGAAGTGCCTGGTTTGTATTCAGCAGAGAAGACGCCAAGCATAGAAGAAGCCTGGGTACCTGTACTCTGCATCTCCCTATTCTTCTAACACATGTGAGTGTTGCCCGGACATGCAACTCTTTTGAGGGACTCTAGATAAAGACTTCGGTGTCAATATCACTCGGATTGATCCTTCTCCCACATCTGGAGACAGGAGGTAGGGGTTGCCGAACTTTCAGTTGTTCTGTTGATCCAAAAATGTGAGCAGTTATGTAAGGTAAACTGGTGGGCACTTAGAGAAATTAAAGCAACCACAGTTAGTTCCTGAGTCAATTCAAGAATTCCCAGAAACTGCTACATACACACACATACATGTTCAGTAAGCTCTGAGAGATAAATTGATTTAATAACATACTCTTCTAGAGTCCAGAATCGTGGATCCAGAAATTACTTTTTCAGATTTCCGGAGTGGATTACAGACCAGTAGGCCCTCTCCAGCCAAGGAAAGACAGGACCCCCAGCCCAGGATGGCTCTGGCCAAGCCCAGCTCAGACTGCAGCTGTTGTGTGGGGCAGCAGCATCACCTAGTGCTGCTGCAGTTTAAGTACAAGCTCTTTTCCTGGGAACTGTCCAATTTGATCAAACTGTTATAAGATCAATCCTCCATATTAATGAATGAGAATAGTGGTATAGATACAATAATTCCAAACTGGAGATGACCACCAGTTCTGTCTTTGTTTAGCCTGGAATGCATTCTGTGACTATGCAGCATTTGAGTTTTCCATAAAGTAACATAAAAGAGTATATGACTGAGCTCATGCCAGGCAGGATGGATGGGGGAGGCTGGAGGAGTTAGCAAGGTTAAAGGGGGACTGAGTTCTTGTGTTGTTCAGGTCCTCCAAGAAGCAGATGCTGAGATGACGTTAGAAGTGCAAGAGATTTACTGAAAGATAAAGGAGAGAAGCAGAAGCCGGAAGGGAGAGCCTTAAGAGTTCAGTGCAGGTCTGACATCTGTGACAAGGAGAGGGGGAAGGAAGGAAGATGAGGTAGGAGGAGTCTCAGACTGCAGTGCAGCTCAGGGAACAGCTTGGCCAGCCCGACAGGACAATCTGGTGCGAAGATCACCTATTGAGGAGTCCGGCACTGGCCAGAAGATGTAGGTCCTGGTACCATACCACGCTGTGCACAGTCATTTGCCAGAAGCTGCCCTGGAGACACTCACAGCTGGAGGCTGTCAGCTAACTGCACTCCTTGTGGCAGGTTCTCCCTAGAGAGAGCCCTGAACAGCATGGCTGGGCTGTTGAAGGGAAGCTGTCCCAAGATCACATGTTTACCAGCAGATCCCCATATTCACTATCAAAAACAGAGAGTGGAGGAACACTGTGGATGGATGTGTCTAAATTGATGAGTGTAAAATTTAGCACTTGTTCTCATTCCATTAACTAATGTAAACTAGAAAGAGGAACCCCTGAGCCGCATTTATTAATTGCGCCTTTCTAAACAGCAAGCTGGCTGCCTTCCAAGGTGTGTTCTCTGCACCAGGACACCAAGGTCAATGTCAACAACCTGGAACACCAACAGCGCTTTCACTTCTTTGTTGAGGAAGAATTTGGGTCTGAAAATGTCTATATCCTGCCCAAGGCACGAACAGTGACCTCATATCTCTACCAATTCTCTCTCTCCCATGAATGGTCTTTGATACTATTGACCAGGGGACACCACTGCCCAGGTGATGTGACCCGATCTCTGTATTTAAAAACATTAAGGAACTTGTCCAAGTTCAAAAGATTTTCAGAAATCCAATTTGGGTGAATTAAGAAACCCAGATAGCACTACAGGCAAGGGCACGAAGTTTTCGAATCACAGTTAAGCCACAAAGGCCCAGGATGCCTTGAATAAAAAAATGCAAGGAGCCGCTTGACAAAGAACCTTGAAAAGATCTAAGGGTGGAAGAAAGCCCACTGCGGAAATAGAGAAAGGATGAGGAAGCGCCAAAAAAAAAAAAAAAAAAAATGAAGGTGCCAACTCTTTCGAAGGGTCATCAAGGAAAGATAAGAGCAGCAGCAGTGAAAGCAGAATGAGTTAACACAGCCAAAGAGGTTAGAGGCAAAGAAAACGGACCAGGGAGGTGGGAGCATGGCAATAAAGTGGCCGGACTAATAAATGAGAAGGGGAGTGAAATTAATGATGACTGTGAGTGGCAGAGATACCGAGCTGCTCTTTTAAATTGGTCTTTAACAGGAAAAATAAAGAAAGGGAGCATAGATAATTAGGAAGTAATGAAGACTTTTAAATATAGATGTTGAAATAAACCAGGTGAGGGAATACTTGAAAACATGATACAATATGTAAATCAGCACGTCCGGATAATACACATTCCCCAACCTTAAGGGAATTAGTTAATGAACTTGCTGAACTACTGACCATTATTTTCAAAGGCTCCAAGAGACCAGGGACTGTAAAATGAAAATATTTGACCAGTCTTTTACCCAATTAAAAAAAAAAGTAGCTTTGATAATTACTATACCTGCCACTATATACTCTCCCCACCTCATGGGGATGTTATGATGACAAATGGAATTAGAAATATTAACCCACCCTGTGGAAAATATTGGGGAGGTGCAGTTAGCTGGTGTTGGTACGTGTGCTCCATGCTGACGGACTGGAGCCGGGCATCTGCGATTACGGGTAATACAAATGCTTGACTTTTTGTTCAGTGGAATGCATTTGGGGGTTGTGTAATTATATTTGTTTTTCAGGCCGATATAAAATCAGTTGACATCCCCAGAGAGCACAGCAAGGGAGAAAAGGTCTTCATAGCACGTATCAATCTATGATTTTAAATTATCTGAGATAATCCCCAGATGGCTAATGGAGTATAGGCAGTATTGAAAATGTCCAAACTTTCTCTTTAATAAATAGACTGCAACAATTTATTTTTTATTTTATCAAAATAAGTAATACATTATTCTTGTAGAAAAACAAAACATACAGATAAGCAATGATGCAATAATCACCTGAAACCTTGTCACTGCTTATAAAATTTGGTATATTTGCATCCACAGTGTTTCCCATGAATATATAGAAGTTGTTTTTATAAAAATTGGATGGTCCTATATATAGGATGGTCCAAATACATATTATATAACTGGGTTTTTTCCACTCACTATAACACACACATCCTTCCATCATTTTAAATTGCTACATAGTTATTTAACCAATAACTTTCAGACATTTAGATTATGTCTCCTGATTTTTTTTTTTGCTATCATCAGTCACTCTGCAGTTAACATCCTTAAACAAACATCTTCAACTACTTATTCTATTCTTCCTTTAGAATAAAATCCTATAAGGGGAATTGCCTGGTGAATTGTTCTTTTTGTAGGACTTTTATTACATATCGCTAAATTACTTTTAAGAAGGAAGACAATTAACACTCTACAAACAATAAAGGAAACTGCCAGTTTCCTCATATGCACACCAACTGAATTTAATACATTTTTAAATCTTTCAATACAGTAACAATTTTAGCATCCTATAAGAGTTGAATTTGGATCATTAGAACAAAACACCTGAGGAAATCTATGTATTTTCTATACTGGCCTTAAACTATTTTGGGGCATTTTCTCTTTCTGTGTATGAGTGTGTGTGTACATGTGTGTGTGTGTGTTTCCCTCCCTCCCTCTCTTCCTCCCTTCATCTGCTGTCTCTCTCTCTCTCTCTCTCTCTCCTTCCCCTTAGGAGGATACACACATATGTGATAAAAGAATTTTTTATCAGATGAATAGCAAACACAAAATTCAGGATGGTGGGGAGAGGCAGGGGTCAGAGGAGCAAGACAGGGAGGAACACTTAGATGCCACACTATCGGCAATGTTTCAGCTCCCGGGAGATCACACGTGCATTTTATGGTTCTGCTTCATAGCTTACATATATGCTGCAAGTATCAGCGACAGCAAGGGGACTATGTATTGCACACTCAGTAGTTAGCAAATTTTATTCTCTAATATGTCAAATAGTGTTCTCCTGGCCCCAAAGAGCATAAGCACTTTCTCACTGCTGAAATTAGGCTCAATACCTTACTGGCTGGGTGCCTCCCACTGAGAATACGGTACAGAGTCCCTCCAGAGGATTCCACAATCCCCCAGAGAAGTGGCTGTGCTGTCACACCTCAGGTGCAGAATTCCTCCCCTCTAGAGAATCAGGAAGGGAGAAAAATGAACCAGAACTTACAACAGACACAACTTCTGGAGGAATTCCCTAAGGCTCAGGGCTATGACCTTATCCATTCTCATGCACTTTTCTAAAAATAGATTCCCAATTCTGGTAAACTGTTAGAGGAAAATAGCCTATTTTTAAAGGAGTGGTCCTAAATAGCTAAATCATTTTGCTTAAGCAATGAGCCAAGTCGCTTCTAATGAGGTTGTAGCATTACTGGAAATAAGAGATATATTTAAATAAATAGTCCATACATTACCCCAATACATCACTTGAAAAATATTCCCAAATGTACTAAATGTATTTTTAGTGGCATGTGCCTGACCTTTCTGGAAGAAGAAAGATAATGCTGGAACATTTTGAGAATAAACATTTATCCCAATTAGTAGTCAAGACACTAGTCAAATTGTTTTACATTTTCTAAACACCCTTAACTATACCCGATGCTTCGGAAACAACTTATTTTTCCTACCTTCAATAAGATACAGAATCTGTCTGTAAAGTAGCTGGAATATGAGAGCAGAAACTTTTTTGATGACCCAATGAGAAATTCTCTAATGGTCCTATTACCTTAAGGCCTCGGGCAGGATGGATATATGTCTTTGCAACATTTCCTAAAATGACTTGCAGGCCATAAAATTTTCGTTCTTTTATGACTGTATTTCCAAGTGTTTTAAAATCAGTGCCATGTTCTTTTTTTATAATATTCACAATAAAGATGTAAATAAGACCCATTTATTCATTCGACAAACACAGTAAGAACCTGCTCTATGCCCGGTACTGTGTTAGGGACACATAGGTCTTCCCTCAAAGTCCTCACCATCTATAAAGGGGTCTTATAAAGCCCCCTGGATTAAATCTGCATCTGAACTTTTTTAGGTTATGCTCCACTGCCTGAAAGAAATAATAATGACATCGTGCCCCAAAGAGCACGCAGGTTGAGGGTATGCCGGGGAGACGTCTATACCTCAGTCTTACTCCTCTCATCTGCCTCCCCAGCCCCACCTCTCTCTCAGCCCCTCACTCTCTGCTCCTCCATCTGCCTCTGACTCTAAGCTGGTCTTGCTGTCCTCCCTTCCATTCCACTCTATTTCTTCTCCTTCCCTCCCTTTCCTTTCTCTCTCCCCCCTCTTCCCTTTACTAAAAAACTTCTAGAAGAACATTCACACCATTCTCTCCACCCAGAAACTCTTCATCATCTACAATGTAACTGCCGTCCTCTGAGTGGCCCGCCCTGTGTTCACTAAGATCAGCAGTGGCCTCCTAATCCCCAAAAGAATGGCTTGGTCTTCCTCTTCTTATTTGAACTTCTGCAGCAGCTGGCACTGTGGATCATCTCTCTGCCTTCTCCCCTTTGGAGAGACTCCTCCTCTGGTTTTCCTTCCGTGGGATCCTTCTTGGCCCTCTTTGCCAGCCCCCTTTTTCTGCCCATCCGTCTAGGATCGGTGCTTACACCCCAAACAGCACCCCTTCTTATCCCACTGCTCTGACCACTGTGTTTCTCCTCGTAGGTCACACATCAGTGCCCTTGGACAAGCTTGTCCCTTTGCCTGGAATGTTCTGCCTGATGTCCTCATCTCACCCATTTCCCTTTTCCCTACCTGCCCAGATCCCACTCATCTTCCAGGGGCTGGCTTAAAGGGAAGGCAGTCTGTAGTGGCTGAGGGCATGAACTCTGAAGCCAAATGGTATGAGTTCAAACCCTGGCTCTGCATTGATCAGCTGTGTGACCTTGGAAAAGTTACTTAACCTCTCTGGGCCTTAGTTTCCTCAACTATAGAATAGAGATAATAATAGTATCTGCTTCTAGAGAGTGTTAAAAGAATTAATGAGTTAATATTTGTGAAGTCCATAGAGTGGTGCCTGGCACATTATTAATACTATGTGTGTGATTATTTAAGAAAGCAAAAGTCAACACTGAAAGTATTTTACAAATGCCTAAGCTTTTAATCACTTCTTACTAGCCCATTTATCACCATGTATTATACTTTCTAGATAAGTATCTCCCAGGAACACTCTGCGCTCCCTTGGTCAGGGACCCCATCCCAATCACTTCTGAATCCCTGCCTGGCACAGGGCAGCTCTCAGCCAATGTCTGTCAAATGAGTGGGGGATCACAAGGGATGGGTTTTCCATGGCCGCCAATCTTAACAGCAAATTAGGGAGCACAGGCCTAGAATGTCCTCGGGAGGGATTTTGGCAGGGAGTGAGGTTGGGGTATCGTTAGGCGCCAGTACTTTTCCATTCCTACAATTTCTTCAGCCCAGTAAACTGATCAGGTGACAGGAGCCATAACAGTGCCAAGCCCAATTAATCTAAACCAGAATGGCACACACTGTACCTTTCTGTAACACATCAGTTGAGTTTTATTTTCCATCCTTCATACCTGTTTCCTTCTCTGAGTGTAGGTAATGAGCTTTATATTTAAAACATGAAAAGCCAATAAAACATGCAAACCACAAATCAACAGTGCTTTGTTCAAGAATATCCTATTTAATTAAAAAACTTGCCCAAGTAATGCACTCAATTCACCCACCAGGTACCAGGTGGCAATAGGTGCTGTAGGGAAAGGGCTGGGGAGCACATATGAGAGAAAAAGCTGTGCCCCCTACCCTTGGGAAGCTCATAATGCCATATATGATTAGATAGATACACCATCCCCCTCCCAGGAAAGCAACTTTAGAAATCAAAGATGTTTCCATAACCCACGAATACATCTGTACCTTTAATTAGCCCAATAGAGCATATAACTCCGTAAAATCTCTCACCTCTTTTACTCCTTTCAACTAATTTCTGAACACTTCATTTTCTAGTAAGCTTTCACTGCATAACAAGCAGTAATGAAATGACCGATATTAACCCATTGTTAGGTTAAACAACGTGCATCATTGGTTAATGGCATTCTGTATTATTGGGGTTTGAAATGAAAACATGTGGTATTTGCCTGATGAGACCATTCTTGTACCTACAAAGGAAGAAAGACATTGCATTAAAACATTTCATGTTAACGACATCGTGTTCAGCATTTTCCCCTCACAGCCACATCTGTGAGTGAGGCAGGTTTCTCGATATTAAATGCTGCACTTGGGCCCATATTCTTAGTGAGATGTCTGATTGGCTACTCCCCAAATATAACTTAAATTGGCTTAAAATAGAACAATCACATGCTAACCCGGTAGCATTAGCAACTCTATTAACAGCCAATTTCACATCCACACCAGAGGGAGTAAAAGGTAATTTGCTCATTATCAACACCCTCCGGCAGTGGAAGGAAATGACTGTTCATCAGAAAGTATTTTCCAACGTAACAATAGCAGCGTCCATATGTAACCACCTCACTTTCCCTTCCCTTCCATGACACAATCGCTGAAGAATAGCTACAGGAAAAAGACTTTGAGATATAAATGGGTTTGATATAAATAGTTTACCCACCCACCCTACTCCAAAATCAGCCCTATCTTCGTCTCACCTTGACCCCTTAGGGTTGCAAATAAAATGTCTGACAAATAATCCTACAGGGTCCAGAGTGGATCCCAGTACAGTAGAAATTGTCTAGACCAAAAAGGTTTCCAAGTCCCTACTACTTGACTAGTACCCTAGACCACTTTAACCCAACCAGTTGAATGTGGGCAGTTCTTGGAGCCCACAGTAACCAAATCTAATCTGCAGACTCATCTAATGATCGAAGAAAATGAACCATTCAGAAATATAGTATTGTCCCAATGATGATTTTAAGTCACACCAACCACAGTCTTTATTTAGGAAATCTTTCTTCAGAAATTAACTTACTTTGTTGTTTTTGTTGTTTTTTTTTTTTTGCTTTTAATTGATGCTTTAATAAACTTCTATAGAATTTGTTTATACATTTGTATATAATACTATTAATATTATAGTAACAAATTAAAGAAATAGATTTCCTACCCATCAACCAGCTATTTTTACTTGAGCATAGCCATCTCCTAACTTCTGTCTAGCTCTCTAGGTCTTCCCGTCTTCTTCCTACTTCTGTCTACTCTGTCTCCTACACATAGAGGTCAGGTTAATCTGCCCAAAGCAACTTTTAATGTGTCACTCCCCAGCTCTAAAACCTTCCCTGGCTCCCTATTGCCTCTAGATAAATTTCAGACTCTTGAGTCCTAGCATCTAAAGCTCTTCACATACCTTCCTATCCTATTCTTCCAGCTCCAGTTGGAAATTTGTATTTCTCCTCAATGTCTTAGAATACGATCCATCTTCATTTATCAGAATCAAAGACAAAATTAAACACAACCATCTCCATAAAATCTTTCCTGATTGTTCAAATGAAAAGTGATCCACTGCACCTCTGAATGTCCGTAGCCCTTTGGAACGCTCTGCAACTTCAAAGTGGATTTCAGGGGGGCTTACCCCTGAACTTGAAAACAACAAAAACATTATTCTGTGAGAGCTGAACCACACCCAGAGTCCATTTAGGGAAACAGAATAGCTCTCAGATCTGCCAAACCTAACTGGACCAGAGTAGACTATATAAGGAAAGGGCTTATCAATCTCATGATGCAGAGAAGGGGGCAAATATAATCACAGAGGGAATGATGTGTGTAGACCCCTCCTAGACATATCCGGGAGAGAGAGAGAGCTGTGGCCAACAGATTGGTAGTATCAGGCCCATTGGAAAGACCTTTGCATCTGAAAAAGTTACATGGTGCTGTCCTAGCCAGTTGCCATCCAGTGTCAGATTATTTCAGTGTCCCTTCCTTCTGATTCTGTTACCCAAAAACCTCTTTGGTTTCTCATGTTGATCTACCTGTAGAGACAGTGTGTGCTGGCCCTATGGACTAAGAATATTCCAGTTCCTGTGGCAGTTATTTCTTATTGTAAATTAGTGAATTGCCTTTTCATTCTTTCAATATATGTTATTGAGCATGAACTATTACTTGTCTACTCACTTGCGATAAGATGGTGAACAAGAAAAATACAGTCCCTTGATCTATGGCGTTTACAGTCTAGAGGGGGATACTGACAAGTGTGCCCACAATTTTAATGTGGCATGATGAACTGCCCTGGTGGGGGTGTTCAGGGGATTAAGATAGGAGCACATGCTTGGAGGAAGAAGTCAGGCTTGGGGAGCAAAGCAGGATTTGTAGAGGAAATTATATTTACCCTAAGTCCTGAGGGATGAGCTGGAGTTAGCCCGAACATGATGGGAGGAGAGAAATGGTGTGATGCATGTAGCATAAGCAGCAGGGGCCAAAGGCTGGGGGTATGTCTGAGAAACTGAACATAATTCAGTAGAGCTGTGGTGGGGAATGTGAAGGAGGTTAGGGGTGAGGGTCAGAAAACAGGACATAGGCCAAGGAAGGAACAATGGAGAATTTTGAAAGGTTTTAAGCCCATGAATAACATGGTCATATCTCTTGTTGCTGGAGGAATGGGCAGTAAGATTGGGGATGAAGAGAAGAAGATTTATTTAGATGGTACGACAGACAGGGGTTGAAGAGTGATGGGATTAAGGGTCTGGGTGTTGAAGTGAGCGAGAGAGATAAAGAGAGAGATGAATGGAGATGGCGCTCAGATTTCTGAGCTTGAACAAATGGAGCGGGTGTTGGTCCCTGTCACTGAGGCAGTTTACAGCAGTGGTCATAGCTGAGCTACTTTAGGCTACTTAGGTTTGAATCCCAACTTTACCACCTATTACTTGTGTAGTCTTGGGCAAGTTACTTAACCTCTGTGTGCCTTGGTTTCTCATCTATGATGAAAATAACCAGAGTACCTACATCATGGAGTTGTCGTGCAGACTACCTAACTTAATAGTGAAGTGCTCAGAATTGTACCGAGCACATAATAAATGTTATGTGTGTTTGTTAAATAAATAAAATAGGTGGCACAGGAGGAGAAGCAGGTTTGGAGTAGAGGGTTATGGGTTTAGGGTTGGGCTGTTGAATTGCAGGTCTGTGGATCATGGAGCATGGCTGTTGGGAAGGCAGTTATGTCTAGAGATCTGGAGCTCCAAATGGAGAGCTGCACTAGAGATTTTGTTTTAGGAGCAGTCCTCATAGGAATGGTAACTAAAATCAGGGCATTGGAGGAAGGGACCAGAATGTACAGTGAGAAAGGGAAGGACAAGACAAGAATGAACCTTGGAGACCATTTCAGAAATGAGCAGGAGAGGTATATGCCAAGGAAACTGAGAAGCAGTCAGAAAAACAGGAGGGAAACTCAGAGTGGGTCTCAGAAACCAAGGACAGAAAATGTTTCTAGGAGGAGGAAGTGTTTCTACAAGCAGCCACTAGTGTCAAGTTTATCAACTACAGTAAGGACCAAAAAGAGTCTACTGGATGGGACAACAAAATGTTGACCTTGGCCAATCAGAATTGCTGCCACCAGGGTTGGGGTGACAAAGTGGGGGTGGGACTGGCGGGGGAAGTATAAAGAGACAGCAAACCTAAACAATTCATTCACGAAGACAAGTGGTGAGGCACAGAGAGGAGAGAGGACAGTAGATGGAGGAAGGCAGGAGAGGATTTTCTTTTCCTGGTATAATAAAAGATACTTTCACATATTTAACTGCTGTTAAGGGTTGAATTGTGTCTCCCCAAAATTCATATGTTGAAGTCCTAACCCCTAGAACCTGAGAATATGACCTTATTTGGAAATAGGATAATTACAGATGTAATTCATTAAGATGCGATCATACTGCAGCAGGCTGAGTCCCTAATCCAATATGACTGTTCATCTTATAAAAGGGAAACTTGGAGACAGACATGCACACAGGGAGACACTGCAGGAAGATGAAGGCAGAGCTTGGGGTGATAAGTCTACAAGCCAAGGAATGCCAAAGATGGCCAGCAAACTGCCAAAAGCTAAGAGAGAAGCATGGAGCAGATGCTCCGTCACAACCCTCAGAAGGAACCAAGCCAACTGACACCTTGATCTTGGACTTCCAGCCTCCAGAGCTGTGAGTCAATGCATTTCTGTTGTTCTGAGCCAGGCAGTTTGTGGCGCTTTGTTACATCAGCCCTAGGAAATTAATACCACTGCGAATAATACTTTCCCCCACTTACCTTATTGATCAGGGTCCCGACAGGAAGTAGACGGCATGCTCTAGCTGAAAAATTGTGAAATATTCCAGTGTGGAGTATTCCACAAAAGGACTTAGGCATAAAGGTGTGGGCGTGGTCTAAGGGAGCCACAAGGCATCGTGCAGTGCCCAGGTGTAGTACGAGTAGGCCTTGATCACCTCCAGACCTCAGGGGCCGGGGCTGGGGGAGCAGACCTGAAGCAGGCAGCAGGCAGCAGAGCAGCAGCCTGGAGAAGGCCCCAAGAACCCAGAGTCTTAGTCACTCTGCAGGCCTCCCATGGCGGGAGCTGAGGGTATATGCGACAGGGCACAGTCCTCCCTCCCTCTGTCTCCTGTTGAGGCTGTACGTTGGTCAAACCCACCCAAGATCAGAGGTCAGAGTGCAAGAGAGCTGGTGGACACAGCTCAGGGTCCACCTCTAGGGCACAGAGCAGAGGGGAGAGGGGTACAGAGTAGCTGTGAAGGGCAAACGGAAACCAGCCCCTTTGCTTCTCACATGTTAGAACCAACAGGACTACGTTACATATCCAACATTTAAACCTTAAAAATGCTAATAAGAACCACGAGAGAGGGAGAGGCTGTGGTGACAAGGAAGCTCCCTGCTCGAGGCCACCTGCAGGAAGGAAGTGGCTATTTTATGGCACTGGTATTCTCATAGTTGTGTTTGTCATTGTGTATTTCTGCTTCACCTAATGCGAACTGGGCTCTCAGCACTTTTGAATTACAGAATAAATTAGTATTTATAGTCTCTGTTTCTCCTTTCCTCTTTGGAAATATTCATCGAGAGCCCTGTTTCCTGCTGTCACCTAACTTCTTGACTTTTGAAGTGACTGCGATGAATCTCTCTTCTCCCAGTGTACCTGTGAGATATGCCAGTGGCCAAAAGGAAAACAGGTCTGGTCAAAAGTATGGGTTCATACGAGGCAGGAGGTGACTCCATGAGAAGCTTCTGTTTAAAGCACAATCTGCAAGAATCATTTCTTTTATCTATGATTATAAACTTTTACTTAACTAAATCTACTACAAAAGACTGTATTATCTAAACCAATACACATTGACATGCTATCTTTTTAATATGCTTCTGCACTAGATTTAACCAATGCTTTGTTTCAAATAAAATCAATTCATTAAAGAAGTTAGCATGGCAATCACTGATAAGGTTAACAAGTCTTTTATAGATGACGGCCAGCGCTCACATGTTCACAGCAGTTCACCTCTGGGTTTTGCAAGCTGAATAATTTTTTAATCCCACAAAGGAGGACCGGCTATGTGATAATCTTTTGAGTCCCTGGGTTGGCTTTTCCAGGCAAAAATAAGGAAATTCTTCTATGGCAGTCCACCTCAGAAGTCTTCTACTTCCTAACTCATCATTAGGGCTGAAGTCCATTGGGTTTTTGCAACAAAAAGACCAAATTTGGAAGTCAGTCTACCCATGTGAACATCTGCATGCTGTGTTGTTTATCTCTGATGGAAAAGGACACAATAAAATACAAAACTTTTCATAATGGGAGGAGAAGGCTGCTCGTGGGTAAATCGTTTGAAGAAAATCAGAATTGAGCTTCGATCCAATTTCTCTGGCACATAAATAATGGGATTAAGAGAAGGAGATAAAACTGGACTCAGGGAACATCAGTGGTAGCAAATGAGGAGCCAGGTAAGTCAGAGAAATGACTGCGTCGGGCTGACAGGGTGCCCAGATGTGCAGGGTCCAGAATCTTCCAAGGAGGAGATGCTCCAGAGGTGGACAGCATCATGGGAGAAAACTTGTGAAGCAATGAGAAAAAGCTAAGAACTTTCTTTAAAAAAAAAAAAAAAAAAAAAAGCAAAAGATAAAATGGAGAGGAAGTGTGGAGTAGCCCACGGTCCAAGCTGTCTTCCAGGAAAATGCACTCCTGTGATGGTCAGTAATCCTTACTGAGTAGTTCTTGTTTTTTTTTTTTTTTTTTAAAGTCAAGCCCCATGCCACAGTGCACAGAAATCTTTTCATTTCTTCCATTCATTTTGGGGACAGAAATTCCCTTTGAAGCCTCCTTGTTATGGGAACCGTGGGAGCGCCGGGGTTTCCTCCCTCGTTGCCACTTGTGCGGTTGATGCGCGCATAGTTACAAAGCGCCAGGCTGCTGCCGCCTTCAGTCAATCCGTTTAGCCAAAGGCCTCTGATTTGTTCACATTTACTACAACACATACAGAGGGCTGGAAGATTTTTTTTTTTTTTTACTATTGATCTGGTGCTTTAAGAGGGGAAAAAATCTCCTTGGCTGTCTAAACACTATCGATCCCTGCTTGGGAGTCGCAGCAGAAGTGTAGAAAGGGCGTGGATGAATTGAAATTTCATTTCCGACAACTTGTTCCTGTTATTTTTATCCTTTTGGACGGGGAGAAACACGTTGCTGCGGCTTCAGTCAATGTGGTCGATAGCTCCACTGAGAAACTCGACACGGCTTCTGCCAGAGGTTTGGCAATGAGACATGATGTTGGATTTAGAATGTATGAAACTGGAGGATGCTGGCGAAAAGCACAAGGTCTTAACACCAACCGGAGGCAGGACAAGTGGCTTTGGGCTTGCTATGACCTACCAGGGCTGTGGCTTTGGAAGAAAGAAGGATTGTGGGGACTAACAGCGCTCCCGGGTGGGAAGGGCCCGCATGGTAGTCACACGAGAAGCTTCGCTGGGTTGCAAATGCCTTGCCTCTGACTCTTGGTCTGTTTTCTGTAACAACCAACGGAGAGATCCTCTCTGGCCAAAGCTAAGCTGCAGGCCTTGGAGAAGAGCATCATGTTGAGTTCTTCCAGGAGGTTGGTCACGAAAGGTCCAGGGAAGGACCAATGCAGAAAGCAGAGCTGACGACGCTGGGCATGCAAGAGTGTGCATCTACACCCAAGGGCCTCAGGAAGCACTCCCGGCCCGTAAGCGCGCAGAGTAGGAGATGTGGTTTGGTGCCAGCAGCACCAGCTTTGTTCTTTTATTAGATGTTCAAAGAACACAGGAGAGAACCAGGCTCCTTCCTCCTAATGGCAACATCTGGCATTTATGTAGCCTCGCACCTTTGATCCTTAAGGATCCCAAAGCTCTTTACAACCTGCACTAGCGCTAATGGCCATAGCAATGATCTTACCATGAATGTGGCCAAATGTTCCCCGTACTGGGTCCCTGTTCTCAATTTTGCAGTGTAGACACAGTTTTTCCTTCTGGAAGGAAAGATTCCAGTTTGGATCCCAAACATCTCTTTTGTTTGTCATTTTTTGCAAAGTTTGTTTGGGCCTGCCTCTTTTTTTTTTAACTAAAAGTACTTCAGAATCATTTCTTACTAAACAGTACTTCATTTACATTTCCAATTATTTTATAAGCCCATTTCTGCCCTTCATCCCCATCCCTCCCATTCCAGAGAAAGATGGAAATGTTCTTCTCTCCTGGGAGCCAAGAATCTGCATTGCGGATGAGGTTGCAAATTCAGACACAATAAACAGAATTAAGAAAAACTGAGCTGGCGTTTGACAGAAATTGTAAAATGACACTCAGAAATGTTGCTCTTGTGGAAATTACTGATATTAAAATATAAATCAGTGTCTTGTGTTTCCCGTAGCACCAGGGGCTCTATTAGGTTACGCAGTTTGATTGCTGAGCTGAACCTAAGAGACTTGGCAGTTCAGTGCTGAAGTTATCACAAAGTATTTAACCCTTCTCCTGCTGGAAAGCAGGCACGTAGGAGAATACCAGTTGATAATGTCACCTCCAAAAGACCCTGACATTTTTGTTGAGCCCTTTGAAACCTGAGAGAAGGTAGAGGAGGGCTGAGCTGGGGAGAGAAGATAAAAGAATTTGGAAAATCCTTTCTTAAGATAAGAGTTGTGTTGCATAGTACCAGGCATAAGGCAGCCCAGGGCAACTCAAGAAGCAGATTCTATGTTGGAGAGAGCAAAGAAAAGAAGCCCATTAAAATTTTTAAAATATTACCCCCAGTCCACATGTGTTATTTATTTAATCCCCATAGTAACCCTGTAAGGTAGATATTATTATTCCAATTGCTTCCAAGTGAGGAAACAGAGCCTCAGAGAAGTTACCAAGCCCAATGGTCCATGACTTGAGTCAAAATGTGAGCCCTGACTCCACGAAGAAGTGGCCGAGGCAAGGAAAATACAAGATGAACCTGGAGCATCTTGTGCTGGAGAGGAAGGAAGTACTGAAGGGTGGGAGCTTGTTGAAAGGGCATAGGAGCCAACCTGAAAGGGCTCCCAATGGCCAGAGCAGGAACATTTCAGCAACAAAGTAAATACTAACATTAGATTATAACCCATAAAATAAAATAGATGTCTATGAGTTTATACTGATATAAACAAATAATTAAATGGGGGAGAAGGAGCAGTTCTTCCTTACAGAAGAATTCCAGTGAATAAATGTAAAAGGAAATAGAAAATCCCCATTAGAACACCACTGTAATGGTTATTGCAAGCCATGGCCTCCTTGCTAAAGATAGCAGATGAAAGGATATTTTTATACTCTCAAAGTATAAAATTTATTAATTATAATGGGAAGAATAGTAACTTTATAGTAGATAAATCCAGTAGACACCAGCATAACCAAGTGACCAAGGTTAACATCTCAGTGATAAGATACAGTGACATCATGTATCCCTTGACATGATACACTGAGAAGGTGTGTGATACAATTGCCCAAAATGCATAGCCTCAATCTAAGCATGAGAAATCATCAATAAAATCCAAAATGAGGGGCATTCTATAAAATAACTGGCCAGTACTCCCCAAAAGCACCCCAGTTATAAAAGACAAGGGAAGACTGAGAAACTATTACAGATTGGAGGAGGCTAAAGAGATAGGACAAGTAAAAGCAATGTGGGATCCTGGATCAGATCCTAGAACAGAAAAAGGACATTAGTGGAAAAACTGATGACATTCTCATAACGTGTGTAGTTTTGTTAATGGTTTTAGTAGTTTCTTAGTGTTGATCATTGCATCAGCATCATGTAAGATGCTGACATTGGGTAAGCTAGAGAAAGGGTATACAGTAGAGAGAGTTCTGTACTGTTTTTGCAGCTTTTCTGGAAATCTAAAATTATTTCAAAAAGGTTTCTATACTCCTGTTCTTTCACCAAAGTAGACCACTGCTACCTTTGTGGAGAGACAAAGCAAATCTCAAGTAACCACAATAAAGGCAGATCGTTGTGTTAAAAGAGGTAGAAATAAAGTGCTAGAAGGCAGCTGTCCCCAACCTTTTCAGCACCAGGCACCGTTTTCATGGAAGATAATTTTTCCACGGACCAGGGGGGTGGTGGGAGTGGTTTCGGGATGACTCAAGTTCATTACATTTTTGTGCACTTTATTTCTATTATTATTACATTGTAATGTATAATGAAATAATTATACAACTCACCATAGGTTGGGGACCCCTGCTGTAAGGGGTAGGGGCACCACCTGGCAAGACTGCTATGAGGATTAACTATGTTATTAATAGTTAATGTTAAGAACAGTCCCTGGCATATAGTAGCCACCGTACAAGTGTTAATATTACACATCGTTGTAGGGAAGATGATAGAAATGGCAATTGAGTTGGGTTTTGAAGTTGTGTGCCTTGACAGGCAGAAAGACTGTATCTCATAAAGACTGACAGACACAGAGCAATCAGATGGCAGAATTTTCCCCATGTCAGGCAATGATAATGGCAACCATCTAATCTAAAAGATTAGATGGAGTGTATACTTCAAAAAAGGAAATTTTAATGAGTGGAATGGGAATGACATGGCATGGGAATAACATTAAATGGTGGTGGCAGTAGGAGGGCTAAGTATGTTACTCTCTTCCCCTCCCTGGCTCCTACTCCATACAGCAAGTGGAGAAGGAGAAAGCGTGAAAGCAAAGAAATGGAGTAGCAAGAGAAAACCAAGGCAAGTCGAAGAAGGGAAGGGGCGTTTGAGAAAAATGTCAAAGAGTTGGTCCACAATGAAATGGGTTCCAAAGAGTGCAGTAGAAGCAGTTAGTGGAGGTGCTAGAAATAGGGAGTGAATTGTAGAGTAATCCTGTTGAGAGGGACATAAATCAGGGTACTTTTGTCCATTCGCATTAGATTCAGCTGCATGAAACGGAAAAATCCAAAATACAGTGACTTAAGCAAGACAGAGAATGCTTTCTCTTTCCGTGACTGGCATGGTGATTCCACATCATTAAGGATCTAGGCTCCTTCCATCTTCATGAGCATCTCTCTTCATGTTCCAAATGGCTGCTGGAGCACCAGGCATTAAGTCAGTATTGCAAGCAGTTAGGAAAGAGGGAAAAAAAGAAAGAACTATGCACTCTTCTCTTTAAGATTTCCTGGAAGTTCCCATAATAATTCCTCTTGCATCTCATTGGCCAAAATTTAGCAAGCTGCAAGAGAGGCTGGGAGATACAGTCTTTTAGATGAATAAATGGACACCCAATGAAATTAGGGTTCTGTTACCAAAGAAGATAAAGAGCATGGATGTTGAAATAGGCAATAAACAGTCTCTGCGAAAGGTAACAAAGGAGACAGCCATGGGGAGAGGTTTTCAGCCAGGTCAGTGAGTCTGATAAATCCTGGGACTCCTTCTCCTGCTCCTCCTGGCCCTTCATATCTTCCATCATCCCAAAGTCTCTTTCTGGGGAGACCCAAATAGCCCTAATTTCTCTCCAGAAGAGCATCAATCCTATTGGACTATTACCCAGTCAGTGACCTTGGTATCAGGTTTCTATTCCCTATGTTACTGTGCAGAATCCCAAACCCTTGCTGAATCATCTCCAGCATCATCTCCTCCTACCACTCCCCCCATCAGATATGCCCTACATGACCAGGATTTTCTCTTTTAGAACTGGGTTTGGATCTAATAAGGTGGACTCTCTTCAGGCCAGGGCTCTACATGCTATGGCTCTAATCACGCATTCTGGGTAAAAATAAGTCAGCATATAGGAGCCTCCCTGTCCATTGATGGGGCTCACGTTTTTTAAAAATAGAGGAAATTTTGAACACCCTCTCATCATTTCAACAACTAAGAGCTCTAGGATTCATCACACATTCATTGGTTGGAGGTAGAACATTGGAGAAAAATCTAAAACGTAGCATAAGTAAAAGAAAGACATGGCTGAGTATATGTAAACCTACGTTGGTTTCTACTGACCACCCCCCACCAAGGAAAATAGCTTTAACTTTAAACTGAAAAGCATTTCTTTCCCTAAAAACCCAAACATGTTTCATATGGGGAAAAATAGATCCTTGATATTCATCCACCAAGGTCATTAAGAAAAAGGAATAGCCAGGCTTGCTCTAAGGCCGGCAGTCTACCATATCCCCAGGCAGCTCCCATATTTGGGGAGAGAGCCAACATCAGCAGTCTGTGGTCATGTGCTTGTGTAACCCAATGTGGACAGATGGCGTATGAAGTGCTAACTGATGTGTTTCACGTCCTGCCCCACTCAACCTGTATTTCATTGGACTTGTATCCTTTTTCCTTCCTGTCCCCAAAACTAAACAAAGCCCTTCTTTAGGAAACAGAAGGGATAGGAATTAGAACATAAGCAGGAGAATTAGAGCCTGGTGAGATCTATGAGATGGGGCAAAAGGGAGGGAAAACAATAAATACCCAGATAGGTTTAGTGATTCAAGGGCAGGGAAACAAGATCCCGGCATCCTATCCTCTTTCTCTCAGCACTTCTCAAGGCCAAACACAGGTAGATAGGACAGGTCAGAGAGGGCCTGAGATCACTCATATGTGCGTGTGTGTGCATGTGTGTGTGTGTGTGTCTGCATCAGGGACATGGAGGAACATCTTCAGAGGATGAGAAAGTGCCAGCCAACCCAAAGCCCATAGCACGGGGAAGATGCAGTATGTGCAACCTACTGACCAGGGCAAAGACACCTCAGCATACTCTAGCTGGGAGGGATGCCCATGACCATGGACCAGAAGCTGCCCTGATGCCAGGATCCAGCCTAGCATGCCAGAACTTAGGCACACTCTGGAGAGGCCTTAAAGAAGTTGAGGGAATCATGAACTATTTCATTTTTAACCTGAAAATGATGGCACTTCCTCAGAAATAACTAAGATTATGTTTTCTGACATTTGGTAGAAATGGGGCTCAACCAAGAGGCTGAGTAATAGAAAGACAGTGACTTTTTCTTTGCACACCTGACTTCCTATCTGCCATGCCAGTCATCCTTTTGAGGTGTAGTGTTAGGTGTTTCTTGGCAATCTGCAAGGTGTTCTGAGAGTGGGCTGAGGGGAAGCACAAAACATCACTAGAAGCTCTGACCAAGTTTTTGTTTTCACTACGATTGTTTTTTTCCAGGCATAGCCGTTACCAAGAGAAGGCCTACTTTGGAAAGCAAATAGCAGGAGTTTTGAATACCGGAAAGTAGTTCCCTGGGCAGATGCAGCAGATGAAGCATGAAGAAGTGAAGGTCTCAACAGAGATGCAGGAGACAGAAGAGAAGATACAGGAGACAGAATAGAAGATGCAGTAACAAGGGTTTGAGAAGAGAGAAGATATTGACGAAGTCCTGGGTCCAGAGAATCAGTAACTAGGGATCTGGTAGCCAGCCCCTCCCTCTAGGATGAACCTCCTCCTCTACAAAATATCTGTCTAGCCACACTCCTCAGAGAGCATTGTGAAGGTCCACATGATCATTCCATAAAGCATTTGAGGCGCCCTTGAAGCACTCCTCCTTACCCGTCTGGCAAACATTACTGTCAAATGCATCAAAAATTTTTCATATAACCCTTCCATTTTATTCATCATGAGCACTTCCAAATTGCCCGCTGCTATTATTAATGACTCACAGGATTCCTGTGTCTCCTTCATGGAACAAGATTCAGCTCTTTATTTTTCCTCTGATTTATTTTACTTAGCAAACTGCTACATATTATCATGCAAATATTAGAACCCATGTCCTCCACTTTTCCTTCCAGAGGTTCTTGGCCCTTGCAGCAATAGCTGTGTAACTCCTTAGTGGATGAAACCATCATAATCTAGAAAATCATGTCTTTTAGACAAGACTTCATGTGATTTAAGAATCATCTCATCATCATCCATCTAGTGGGTCTGCCGGTAGAGAAATATTACTCCAAGGTTACATTTGTTTCATGACAAATTTGTGTGACGTTTGGGCTGAGTTCATGGTTCCTACTAAAGAAAGATGTCCATCATGATAGAGCACTGAATCAGCAAGCCTTAGACCTAGGAAAGACCTTAAAGACAATTCAGTACAGCTCCCCTGTTTACAGAGGCAGAGATGAAGGCTCAGAGATATGAGGGCCTTTCCAAAGGCCACTCCTCAGATTAGGTGCTAAACCAGGTTTACAAGCTTGGTGGCCTAGAGCCCTGTTTAGTATTCTTTTATGCCACAGTTTTTTGTTTATTTTTTTCTTACCTGGGATGCCACAGTATTTTAATCTTCTTGCTTGCCTTGTGTGGAAGTCACTTGTGTTGTTCACCAACCCAGACATACCTTGTTTTACTGTATTACACTTTATTGCACTTCCCAGATACTGCATTTTTTACATATTGAAGGTTTGTGGCAACTCTGTGTCAAGCAAGTATAATGGTGCCATTTTTCCAACAGCATGTGTTCACTTCCTGTCTCTGTGTCAGCATTTTTAGCAATATTTTTTAATTCGGTTATGCACATTGGTTTTTTAGACATAATGCTATTGCACACTTAATAGACTACACTATAGTGTTAACATAACTTTTATATGCACTAGGAAACCAAGAAATTTGTGTGACTCACTTTATTGCAATATTTGCTTTATTTGGTCTGGAACCAAACCCACAATATCTCCAAGGTATTCCTATATTTCTTTCGGGGGACAAAGGAAGATGTTAGGCTTGCTTGGTCCAATGAAATGTGAGCAGAAGTGAGTGTGTCACTTCCACTTTAAGAACCAGTGTGTGATTCACTAAATTCCCTTTCTGCTGCCATGGCAACAGGCAACATACTAGATAATAGAAGTTCTACCAACAGAGGACAATGTGGAGCAGAGCGCCAGCTGATTTACAAAGGACACGTAGTGTGAGTGAAAATTAAACCTTCATAGCTTTAAGCCATTGAGATTTGGGGGCTGTCTGTTACTGCAGCATCCCCTAGCCTAGCCCTCACCAGGTAACCTGAGCAACATCATCATTCCCATGATGCATCTGTGTGCATGAAGACTTAAGAGGGTACACAATGCAGAAAATCAGAATACAACTCCATAAAACATTCCAAATTCCGTGTATCACCAGCATTCTTTCTTCCTCTTGGCTTATATTAGGGGTGGGGATGTGGTTCATTACGAAGAATGAGTATTTCGATAGCTTCTCATTCTTTGAACTATTATGCAGGTAAGTGCCTTGTAGAAATTTCCTCTAATCTTAGAGTTTAAAACATAGTGAATTAGATTATTTTAATAAGTTCAGTGCATTATGACCTCAAATGCATCATCCTGTACTTACACACACATACATGTGCAAAAACCTTTTGTTTCCTTGGAGGCATTCTATCTAGATAATTCTCAGCACTTTACAAGTGCCAATATTACGGCAAGTTGATGCTTAAAAAATATTACATCCTCAGATAACTCAAATTAATAGTTAAAAAATTAATAGAAGTGCCTCATGGAGTAGTAAGAGAGCTCATGTGACCTTGGGTAAGTCACTTAGCCTCTCTGGCCCTCAATTTCCTTCCTTGTAAAATGAGAATAATAGTAGTACTTGCCTCCCAGGGTTTTTGTGAGAATGAAGTTGGGTAATGCACATCATGTCTGGTCCATAATAAGTGCATAATGTTAACCATATCAGAGCCATATGTATACTTAGAAATCTAGAAAATAAACTTGATTCAGACCTTTTGCTTTCCAAGAAGGGTGAATTCAGGAACTATTTGGTCCACCAAGTAGTGGTTTTCTGGAAAAGATGTAAAACAGTGGTACTGCCATGTGAAGGTTTTAACACACTTTTGAAAACACAAACCGATCAGTAGGCAAGTAGGAATTGCTAACAGTTCAGGAAAATTTTCCAAACCACCTGCTAAGGGCATAGATCCAGCTGGGAAAATCTTTAAAGGGCCAGGCTCATTTATACTTTTTCCATCTTAAACATTTGGACTTTTTTAGGTTTATAACAAAGCTCAGAAAATGCTAAAGCTTAAAGGAGAATTGAGAGCTGCCAAGGAAATGAAAGATGAGGTAAGTGTACCAACTCCTCTACATACATGGAGTTGAACCTTTGTTACCAGGGACTTCTTTTCAAGTTTCGTGATTCAAAATTCCAGTTATAAGCATCACAAAATATCATGGACGGAGGTGGGCAGCAGGGCACAGCGTTTAAGAACCCAGATTGGGCTAGGTGGGTCTAGCAGTATAACACTGAGCATGTTGCCTACTCTAATATTCCTTTGCCCCTTCACTTTGCCTTGAAAATATGAATAATGAGCACCTATTTAAAAGGCTTGGGATAAGGATTAAATAAGATACTGCCTGTAAAAAGCACTTGATAAATATTATATTAACTATTGTTGCCAACTTTCTCTCTTTATCTGGAATGATATAAAAAATGGAGTGTTCTGATTAATTTAATTGTTTGATCAAACTGTGTTTATGTATTCCTTGACTTGTTTCAGAAAGAATTTAAGGAGCTATTATGGTTAGCATAGGGTCATCCCACAAGACATATGCTTTTTAATAGACCTCCTACCAAAAGGTGAGGCATTTCCCCTCCTTTGCTGCTGGATTACTGGAGCTGTCCAGGCCTTGCTGGCAGTTCTGCAGAAAATGAAGATCTGGTATGGGTTTTCTAGAAGGCCATTTCTTCATTTAACTGATATCTTTGGAGCACCTTTGACGTGCCAGGCATTGTTCTAGGATCTAGGGATAAAGCAATGAACAAAATAGACAAAGATTCCTACTCCGTGGAGTTTACCTTCTAGTGGAATAATTTCTCCAAGGATATGATGGTGAAAAGTCTATGGCAACTGCCCAAGTGCCGACAAAAATTAGCCCAAATTCCATAGGTAGCTGATTTCTGCCATATGCCATGTGCCAATTTTTATTTTATTTTATTTTTTTGAGACAAAGTCTTGCTCTGTCTCCTGGGCTAAAGTGCAGTGGCATCATCATAGCTCACTGCAACCTTATATTCCTAGGCTCAAGCAATCTTCCTGCCTCAGCTGCTTGAGTAGTTGGGACTACAGGCGTGCGCCACCACACCCAGCTAATTTTTCTATTTTTCATAGAGACAGGGTCTCGCTCTTGTTCAGGCTGATCTTGAACTCCTGACCTCAAGCAATCCTCCTGCCTCAGCCTCCCAGAGTGCTAGGATTATAGGCGTGAGCCACCAGGCTTGGCCAAGTGTGCCAATTTTTTAAGGAATTTAGAACACTATATATACTCATTCTTCACTATATGAGCATAATTGGTTCTGAAGTTTTTGTTCACGGCAAAACCTTGCATAAGTACCCATTAATTCTCATCACAAGTAATGCAAAACCTGTCATGTTTCTATAAATGGAAAAGTAAACTGAGGAATCAAGTTAGTAATACCAATAATAGTATTCGAAATTACTGTAGATAACTGCCAACTCTATTATTACACAAATGAAATGTAAAAATTCCTGAACCAACATTAGTTTTTAAGGTTTCATGCTTTTTAAAGCATAACTCTCACCATAAATTGATGTATTTTGAATGGTTGTGGTATTAGTGGTGGTTAAAAGTCAATTTCCACTGATTGTTGAAGATTTGTCCTCATCCTCAGACAAATAAGATAATTTCCCAAAGATGATGACCTTTAAGGTGTTATTGGTTGACTCCAAAATTACTCTGGAAACTGCCACCCAAGCTTCTTGTTCAGGTGCCAGATCCCTGGGAATGCTGCCATTTTGAATCTTTGCAATGCTCCTGGGCTCTGAAAGTGCTACTGAATCACAAGCTCCAATTTAATATCAGCTTCTCCTAAGAAGCAGCATGAGGCTATCTGTCAATACTTGGAAGACTAGAGCAAAATTTCTTTTCTTCTTTGGAAATATATGTTTGGGAAGGCATGCTCTTTGGTAAAAGACCCATTTAATCAATACGGAAAATTTGCTTCAGTAAATAAACTATTTTCTAATAATTATCATGAGCATGGTAGCAACCTCACCATTTTGCCTGAAAGTTGGACTGCTGCTAATGTCATATGTTTCAAAGCAGAGGGACCAGGTTCCAACCTCATATAAGCAAAACTGGGTTTCTCAGTACATGGCCTATGTAAATGAAAACTCACCTAGCAGCAAAGGCTTGTGATTTCAGCCATCATTAATGACTTCAGATCCAGGACAGGATCAGACGGTGCCTGAGGGTCAGCATTATGAATCTCAGTTCGTCTCATGCCCTAGTACTGGTTACAGAGCTATGATTGATGAAATGTCACATTAAATCTATTCCTACTGCATGTTGATACTCAAAAGGCATCTGCCTGGAATTTAGCCTTCATAAAGTAGATAGGATTATAAATAGTTTACAGCTAATATCTGCTCAAGATATTAGCAAGAAATTAGGTTTGCTGGGACCTCAGAAACACTTGCCTTTCTGGAGTTCTGAGGTGAACACAACCTCTTCTAATAACTTATTACAGTTGAAAAAGGAACATCGTTCATGGAATCATCTTATTGCTCTCCCAGCTTCTTCACTCCTGTTCTGATGCATCAAAATCCCTTTAAAATTTGTTCTTTAGGCATGAATGGTTAAGTTTTGATTTCAAAAGTAAATTTTATTTGACATCCATCAAAACGCATTTGTTATTCCATTGGTTTAGGGAATCCTGAAAGAAAGATGATTTATTCCAAACCTCTTGTTTTATGAATGAAGACATTTTCTCAGAGACTCTGAGCCAAAGCTAAATGTCCAAATTAGATGAGATTATCTACATTCAAGATCCAATTCTCAACTTCTGGTGGTGCAAAAGAATTGTGCTAGCAAATGTTCTACTCAGAGGACATCCAAAACCGGAAGGAGAAGAGATATTTCTCTTGGTCTGAGAGAGAGAGCATGTAACTTTTAAGTTAGAGAGGCTCAAGTTACATACCGCTGATATTTTGTTAGTGAGCCCTCAGTGCACTAGGGCATTTGGCTCTCTTGTACAGCAAGCATTGTGTTGTCATTTAATCTACTCATAGATGCCAAAGAAAGATGGTCCTGTGGCAAGAGTGAAGGGGACCCCTAGGGTCCCACTTCCCAATGAGGCACCACACCCTATTCCCAGTGTGGCAATAGCAACCATGACAAAAGGGATCTAAAGCAAACTGCTGCTCCTTATTAAGCCAAGGATTTTGTTATCAAGTTACAAAACAATGTACACCATTTTTTTTTTTTTTAGCCACTCTACACATATTCTCTTAAGAGGATCCCTGGTAATTGCCTTAATGGTAATTACATGCTTGGGGCAGTTGACATCCACTGTTATTTTTCTGGAAGTGAGGAACGCGGGACGGGAGCAAAAGCGGAGGAGGGAGAGTTTTGAGATAATGAAATCCTTTTAATGACAGAGCCATGCCGTTAACCTAATTAAACTGTAAAGTGGTAAAACAAAAAAAAAAATCCAGGTACTAAATGGAAATGAAGAAATAAATCAGCTGAGACAGCAGCACTTCTGGGAAACCTTCTGAATTCTGAATACTCTGACATTGCAGTGTCCGATTCTTGCCGTTGTCCTCTGGCCTCCCTCAGCTTTGTGCAGAGGTCTCTTCAACTGCCCTGTCCAGTGAGGTTTGATTTACAATGTCCATAGCAGGTCTCCAGTCCCCCTGGGAATGTGCATTATGTAGCTCATATATTTCGGAAGCCAGACCATTCAGATGGATGTGGTGGCAGAGCACTGGCCGCAGGGTCAGGAAGAACGTGCTCTCCTGGCCCTACTGCTAACCAGATACCGGGCCTTGGACACTGGCTTAGATGCCTTCACCACTTCTGTGCACCCATATTCTGCCTTCTGTGTGCTTTTGCAGCTGCAGCTGTCTTAGAATTATCCTTAGACTACTGAGGTCACTTTGGCTGTAGGAGCAGAGAGCTGCAAGTCTGGGGACCTTACGTCCCATGGGGTGGTGGTTGGCCATTGACTGGCTGATGCCGGTTTGACAGTCCAGCTTTCATTGCTGCCAATCAGAACAGACTCTCAGGTGTACCTTATACTCTGGAGTTCCCTGAGGGGTCAGGCTAAAGCTACTGACACAGGACTTTTTCTGAAATTGTACCTGTGCTTGGTTTCTTCCCCTTCCCTGTCCTGCTTCCTCCTCTTCCTTGCTGGTTTCTCCTGGGAGTGTTTCTTTAATAGATGCCACGAAGCCTCACTTAAGAACCTTCCGCATAATCTAGCCTAAGGGACCTACCATAAGCACACCAGCCGCAGTTCCTAGATCTAAAACTCAGAGGTGGCGATGCCTGTGCTCGTGAGTGTTGTAAAAAGCCAGCACAGTAACAGGACTGAAGCGCTGTGCAGGCTCACAGAAGACTTCTTCCTAATTCCTTTTCATACCATTGCCATCCACAAGAGGGTGCGGGAGGTGGCATCCTGGTGTGACAGAGCCCCACCCTCCCACCACAGCTCTGTACCCTCAGCCCCACCCAAGCTGCTACGCTCCACACTCTCAATCTTGATCTTGATCACTACTTTCCATTCTCACCTAGCAACAATTAGCTAATCCTCTTCCCTCATAATCAAAGACAGGGATCTTATACCACCGGCCCAAGGCTTTCGCTTCTGTTCCCATTGGTGAACACCTCCAAAGAAAAGCCCTAGGTTTATAGGTGAGGGAGATCATTTGGTTTAGTGGTGGAAGAGAAAGGTAAGAGATTTCAGAATCCCACATGGACTCCATCACTGATTCACTATCCTTGTCTTGACAAGTTCATTTGACATCTCAATATGTTCGTTTCCTCAGTGGCAGAGCCATTAATATTTATAGACAGTCCACTAGGTGCCTGGAATTATTCTAGGCACTGACTTCCTCTTGAAAAACAGGGGAATTGTCTGTGATGCACCCACAGCAGTGTGGTGAAGATTAATTAATATAAATAAGTAATTGTCTGAATAATGCAGAGCACTCAGACACCTGGCCAATGGAAACTATGTAAATGTTACACAGAATAAGTAATAACAGCTATGAGTTGATGGACAAATTTCCAGCAAATTTAAAGTCTCTGTCAACCTGTTAAGTGAACGAAAGTAAGCATTTTCTTGATAGCTTATAATTGATGCTTCTGTTTTTCTGGCTGCCTAGGCGTTGGAGAGAGACAGAGAAGTGAGCAGCCTGAACAGCAAGCTGTTGAGCCTGCAACTTGACATCAAGAATCTGCATGATGTCTGCAAGAGACAGGGGAAGACCTTGCAAGAGAATCAGCTCTGTGTGGAGGAGGCAATGTTGAACGGCAGCCACGTAAGCAATCCACCCCCGCTACCTACCTCTGCTCCCTTGGGCAGGAACAATAGGAAGTTCTTCTACTGGTTACTCAGGAGTACTTATTGAGCAAGCAGTGAGAGAGAAGTAAACACGCACACACTAACACACACATGGAAAATGCCATTCCTGCCCTCAGGATTTTTCAATCTAGTTATCTCCAAGGTCATCTACATCTGAGACACGGTCTTTTCCTTATCTGGCCTTTCACCCCTGGATGTACAGCTGCATTGTCCTGAAAATACCAGATCATAGTGATAGAAGGAGAGTAGTGTCTCCTAAGGGACCTCAGACAAACTTCTGAGTCAACCATGAACATAAAAACCATTGCACCTGTTCCAAGGTGTTGCTGCTCATCAGCACGGCAGGGGTTCTTGGCGGCCATACCTGCTTCTCATTGCCTGTGATGCCAGAACCCAATCAAAGGACAGTCTGAAGTGCTGAAGAGTTAATGCCCCTAGAAGCAGCCCTCAACCAGTAACAAATGGGGAGATGATTGACTGAATAACCTCTCCTCCTGTCTTCTTCCTCAGAGCTAACTTGACACATGTTCTTTGCTCTCTCAGAGTTCCTCAGTGGGAAGATTGAGACCAGTGGCCCACGTTGGTAACTGGCTTGATGACACACCCTGTATCAGCTTCCTCCTCTTCCTTGTCCCAGTCCCCCACTCCCTACCAGAGTTCCCTAAGATCACCTCCCACATAGACCACTTCTTAACACTCACTTCCTTATCACAGAGCCTCATTTCAGAGGTGCCCAAACCAAGACCCTCAGTAACACTTGCCCTACACGTGTGTGAACATTAAAACCTCCTGGCATGATCATCTTTCTTGAGACTGTGATGTTGAACTAATACTTACCTGTAGTCTAGGCAGTTTAGCAGCTGAGGCGATTTCATTTCAGCCCGAGGTTTTCTTTCTTTGGAAATGCTAAACCTAAGGTCTCTAAACCAGTCTCTAAATTTATCTACACAAGCTGGGGAGCCAGCTGGGAGATGTTTTCCCGCAGCTCTCTAAACGCTTTGGGTTTCCAAGAATTCCTTACTTGTGGCCTTCATTGCCATTTAGTGACTTGAATTCTCGGTAAATGTAAAGCTGGTACTGGCTGCACAGACGTGTGGCTGGACCCCCAAGTTTGCCTCTTGGAGGCTGTGAAAGCAACCACTGTATTTTTCAACACTTGCAGCCAAGCATCTGGCCTCTTTTCATCGTGTCTATTAGAGTTCTCCCAGGACTTACTACCCCACTACAGAAACCACAAATTGTTCCTCTGTGATGCCCTAAAAATGCTACCAACAGAGCATTTCTACCTTGTCTTACTGAGCATTGCTATCCTTTCCTCAGGAAGTCACAAATATAGAAAAATTCAT
Organism: Varecia variegata; assembly: GCA_028533085.1. Lineage (NCBI taxonomy): Eukaryota > Metazoa > Chordata > Mammalia > Primates > Lemuridae > Varecia > Varecia variegata. The sequence continues at coordinate 122,203,066 of CM052442.1, read as the reverse complement.
TGGTTTTCCTAAATGGATCTCAGGAAGAAGATTATCATAATCTACTTCTTTCTAAATATTAACATTTTAGGATATCTTCATCATTGCTGTCATGAGTTTACTTATTCCCCCAGTCAGGGAAAACTACGTGGCTTATAAATGTATCTGGCACCTTGGAAGGAGAAAGGTATTAAATCGCATTTGAGTATTCTAATCGCCCAGAAGAAGGTCTAACAGCTTGAAACAAGCTTTAAAACAAGCTCTTTTTTCCTGGCACTTAGTGCAGAATTTAAATTGCAGACTACGCATACAAATACACAATTAGATGTAGGCTTATACTCATCCACTCAGAAAATCCCTTTAAGATCTACCTTCCATTAAGAAATGTAATGTGGGGAAAAAAGGGGAAACCCAAGACTTTCTGAAATTTTGACTGATATCTAACAAGGAGCTGGAGAAATATGCAAGAAGTCACGGTTTAGGGCCACAGGTACATGAGAAAATGGAAATATCACAGCAGATGTTATATGTAACAAAAGGAGTGGCAGGCAAGGGATAAATGATAGGAAAGAAAATGATACGACCTTGTAAATCAAGGACACATTATGCTCCAAAACCCAGGAACAGAGCAGGGTCTAGGTTGAAGCAAGTGAGGTCCCTCGGGTGCAAAATCTGTGGGCACTCACTCTTCAGCCGCCAGCCTGCACCTGCTCCGCCCTCAAACGGAGAGCCTCCTTAAAAGTTGCACCTCACTTGCTGCACTCTAGTCCTGGCCCTGCCCAGGAATCAAAAGAATGTCTCAACTACAATGAAAGGAGAAATGAACTACAGAGGTATCAAAATAAAATGATCAAACCAGAAAAGGAAGGGCCTTTTTGAGCAATTTTGCCAGCCTCTATTCCCTGGTGCTGGCACAGGGAGCATGCCCTGATCTTCAGTAGAGATCAGATCATCAAACTAAGCTTTGAAGTGTATGGAGGACACTATTTTTAGCATAAAACTATACAAGCCTAGTTTGAGTCCTATCGATAAAAATAATTCGTTGAATATGTAAAGGTTAGTAGAATCTTGATGGACATTATCACACAGTATCATTTTGAAACATTGAAAATGAAAAACAAATTTAAATGAATCTCCTGAATATAATATGAAATCCTGGACTGGATCCTGAAATAGAAAAAAAAAAGCACATCAGTGGAAAAAGTGGTGGAATCCAGTTTATAAAGTATAGTTCACAGTAATCTACCAACATTAATTTAATTTCTTGGTTTAGACAAATGTACCAGGTTATGTAAGAATTTAACCCTAGGGAAAGCTGTGTGGTCAATATATGGAGCTCTCTGTGCTACTTTCACAATTTTTCTGTAAATCAAAAATTATTCCGAAATAAAGAGTTATTTTTTTTTTTTAAAAGTGAATCTCAGGTTAGCAGAGGTCACTGGTAAGAAGAACGTCTAAACCACACAGATGTGTCCAAAAGAAATGCATGTCACTGAAACACACAGCATGTTTTACCAGTACAACAAAGAACAAGAAATGCAATTTGTAGGAGCCATAAAGAGTAACAGATAAACCTATCTAGTAATGTGAGGCTAAACTAGAGTCCCAAGGAAATATCTCACTTAGTATGTCAAAGAGAGGAAAAGAAGTTCATGACGATGACTGGAAAAAGATAGTGAGACTTTGTAGTTCTTAAATGAAAAAAAAATCATCAGAGATTCAGTTATCAGAACAATGCCAACCTAGTCAGGGCAAACAAGAATAGGGAATAAAATGGTTAAAGAGTATTTTGAAAAGCCGGCTTTAGGCAAATCAGCAGGGCCTGATGACATACTTCGAAGAGTACTTAAGGAATTGGCAGGTGTTATTACATAGCTGCTAGTGATTATTTTTGAGAACTCAAGAGGATAAAGAAAGTCCCTGTAGACTGAAAAAGGGTAAATGAAGTGCTCATCTTTTTAAAAAGGGAAAAAGGACAATCCTGGTAATTATAGACCTGTCAGCTTAACTTCAATATCAGGGAAAATACAGAACTTAACATCAGTCAATTAGCATCAACTTGAAAAGCACAAAGTATTGGGTGGAAACCAACGTGACTTTTCAAAAGGCAAATCATGCCAGGCCAATTAATTTCCTTCTGTGATCAAGTGGCCACATAGGTAAGGAAGGAGCAATAGCTATAATCTCTTTGACCACAAGTAGGGCTGAAAGGTTGACTAAATATGGGAACCAGTCCCTATGGACGGCCAGCACTCTCCATCTTTTCAAGCAGCTGCAGCCTGAATGGAAATCTAGCTGAGAAACCTTGTGGACCAGATGACCTCCAGGGTCATGTCTAACTCTGGACGGTAATTTTAAGAACTAATCTTACTTCCATAAAATCATTTCCAACTTGCTTATTTTTCTTCAGATCTCAGTTTAAAAGTCAAAGAAAACTCTAATAAAATAACTGTGTCTTCACTAGAAAGAAAACTTTAAAAAAAGAAGACAAAGAAGCAATAGGAAATGCATTAGTGCCTTTATGTTCTTTAGATGCAAACTGCATGAAGGCAGGGATTTTTGTCTGTGTTATACACTACTATATGCCCATTACCTAGTGTAGTGCTTGACATAGTAGGTGCACCATAGTATTTGCTGAACAAATTAATTGAATGAAAATATCATATCAACACAAAGACTAGAATGTTAATGTTCATAGCAGCATTATTCGTAATAGCCAAAAACTGAAACAATCCAAATATCCATCACCTCGTGAACAGATAAACCTAACATGGCATATTTATACAATAGGATACTATTCAGCAACAAAAGGAACAGAATACTGATTCTTGCTGCAACCTGGATGAACCTCAAAAGCATATGCTAAGTGAAAGAAGCCAGACACAAAAGATGACATATTATATAATTCTATGTATGAAATGTCTAGAAAAGGCAACTCCATAGAGGTAGGAAACAGATCAGTGGTTGCCTGGAGCTGGGGATAGGAAAAAGAATGACTTCAAATGGGCATGAGGACATTTGTTGAGGGGGTGGTGATGGAAACATTCTAAAACTGGATTGTAATGACAGTTGCACAATTCTATAAATTTATTGTAAACCACTCAATTGAACATTTAGCAATGGTTGAATTTAATGACATATAAAATATATCTCAATAAAACTGTTTTTAAAAGGTAATTTTTTTAAGAACTTAAAGCCATTGTGTGAAAAGTACTCTGTCAATGAGGCCAAGGTCACAATCTCAAATTCTTGGGAGCCAATGAGATTGCTTAGACTCTATTTTCATTTCTTTCATTCAATACATAGCTATGTATAAATGTCTAATCTAGGTCCTATAGGAACAGACATGGCCCTGCCTTCCAGGAGTTTATAAGATAAAACACATAGGCAGAATTTGAAATACCACATTAGGGATGTACCAGTAAAGTCTATGATACTGGTGCAAAGACAGCTTTGCAGAGAAAAACAGGAAGAGAGCAGGATTTGAACAGGGTCTGAGTAGGAGGATTATTGTCATCATCTTATTAGCAGAGATGGGAGTTAAAAAGTGCCACAGGCTACCCTCTTTATTCATCTCTCATTCACATGTCATTCTCATAAAGGATGTTGGACAAGAAAACCTAGGCACACCAACAACTCATGGATGTGTCCTGTCAGAGAATACCTGGTACAAAGTAGGTGCTCAGGATATATTTATTGAATGAATGAATGAATGTAAATGTAGGATGGGACTAGCACCATTTCAGATAGATTGTGGATTGGCAGGGAGAGTTCAAACCACACCCACCCACACACACACACAGACACACACACACACAGAATCTGCAAGTTCCTATCTCCCTCAGAAGGAGACAAAAGTCAGTGCCCAGATGCACCTGAACAATATCTCTGCCTCCCATTTCTCAGCATTCCAGAATCTCCAAGTATTTACCCTTGACTCCTTTCAATACTCCTTTACCCAGGTGTTTTTAATAACAAGTTTAGTTCAAGAACCATGAACAGAAATCCATTTCCTTCCAGGTCAATTGTGTTATCTTTATATAGAAAGGCAAGTTATAAGCATGTTATTATTAATACATGCATCTCCCTAGATCCTTTATGTGTATGTTTTTTCTTCAGACCTACATAGTAAGCTTTTGGTGTGTAAGAACCATATCTTTTTCTTCTATTGAATCCTTCTTACAGAGTGTAAATACTAAGTGATATATTTTCTTGTTAATAGACATGTTTAATAAGTTTCTGTAGATGAAATGATAAAAATGTGGATAGGTGGATGTGAATGGTTGAACAAATGAAAAAAATCAAAGAATGAATGCATTCTTAATGATGATATAAACCTTTTCTGTATATTCTATCTACACTGTAGAACAAGAATCAAGCACAGGCGTTAGCGTTCGAGGAGTCACCAATGGAGTTTGGGTCCAGTAAACAGTGTCATCTGAGACAACTTCAGCAACTGAAGAAAAAATTGCTGGCCCTTCAGCAAGAACTGGAGTACCGCACACAGGAGTTGCAGACTTCCTACTGTTCTCTCCTGCAGTATCAGTCCATCCTAGAGAAGCAGACTTCCGACCTGGTTCTTCTTCACCATCACTGCAAGCTGAAAGAAGATGAGGTATAGATAGATTAACTACAGAAATGTTCTGTATGCCCATGCTACACAAACCAGGCCGAGCCTACAAGAAAGCAGGCATTGGATCTAAAGAGGAGAGATTTGCAACATCTTGAGCAGGTTTTATAAACTTTCCCTATTTAATTCTTGATCTTTTTGAAGCTGAGCAGAAGGAAACTAAACATAATGGCACAATTGGGTGAGAGCTCCAGTATTAATGCATGTGGGTTACATGGAGTGTGTATGCATACATGCATGTGTGTGTGCATGTGTGTGAGTCCATCTCCATTCTATTACCATTGCAATTTAAATGCAAAAGACTGCAGGTCTCTGAGGGTTATAAAAGAAGTATAAGGTCCATTAAATCAACCATTTTTTAGAAAAATCAGGTTTTGGTAATATATTAATATAAATTCCTGGCAGCTGATAAGATACCCAGACATTGAGTGTGAGTCAATCATTGAGAGTAACAGATCATTTTTCAGACTGGAGTTTTAGATCATATAGACTTTGCTTAAGTATATTTGGGGCATTCATTTCTATTCATGTTCCAAGGCAGGATTTTCTAAACCAAAGAGTAGCATTGCTGTAGAATCCCAAGTAACTTCCAAAGACCCAAAGCTGCAGAACTAGAACCCCTGAGCGGTGGTAGCACTAGCTGCAATAAAACCATGGGTTCTAAGTGATGGGACATGGAGACTCTTACATCCTGGGCTTTCCCCTGGCATTTTCTTCTTTTAGGTTTAAAGATAAAATCCCAAGGAGTGTTTTGGATGGTGCTATTGCTTAAGGACTAACTCCACGGATTTTATGAGGGGTCTTAAAGAACATAAACTTTTTAAAGGGGAACCTAGTAAGAATTTTCTGAAAAGTATTGGGAGGGGAAGGAACAGAGAAGGGTTTTCCTACAAAATATAATCTGGGACTAAGCCTGTGAGCTTAAACCACAGTTTAATAAAGCTAGTGCAGAGCTGGCTGGGTCACTACAACTTAGACTAAGAGTCCAGCCTGGATAAAGTGACCCTGAATTAGTTGGAATTCTATTTAGCAGCATATAACACAAAATAAATAAGATAGTTTATTTCCCTGTCATATTTTAAAAGGTCAGAGACAGGTGACCTATTACTGTATGGTAACTACGTCATCAGGTACCTAGGGTCCTATCCTTTGGTTCCACCATCAAGGCTTGCATTCTCTAGGTCACCTGAGGTGACTGCTGGAGCTCCACCTCCCACATCCTTGTTCCAAATAATCCAGATGAAGGGTTCTCCACCCAAACTAATGGAACATTGTTGGTCAAAATTCTATGCAGTACTATTTGAACCACTATAAAGACTTCCTTGATGATTCATTCTCCTGCTCTTGACTCCTTCAATACATATAATTCGAGCCATACAATTTAGCACACTCAACTACATAGAGTTGTTTGCAAATTTTAAGTCTTACCTCCTCAAGATTGTAAAAATTCTAAACTCTTTGAGGGGTGGGCCAATGTTTTATTGGGTATATTCCCCTGTACCCAAGCAATGTTCATGAGCATTCAATAAGCATCTGTCAGTTGGTTGACTAAGTAATTGATTAGGAAGAAAAGAAATTTAAATAAGGATTGTACAAATCCCAGAGGAACTCCAGGTCATGTTCCCCCACTATCTCTTGGGAACTTTGCTGATGTGGGCCTGTGTGTACAAGGGGCTCTGCATTTTCTAAATTAGACCTCTAGAGAATGCCTAGGAAAGAAAGAATAGTAGCATTTCAAGCCCTTGGAGCTATGCAAATCTATTCCTATTAATAAATTAGCAGGTATTTACTGAGTTCCTACCACATACCAGACAGCATGGGAAATATATGTGGTCCCTGCCTTTAAGGACCTTACCTCTAAATAGGACAATTTTTTTTATTTCTAATCATTAATATCCTTGTATTACATACGGCAGCTTTTAGGTATCTCCACTGCCCCTATTCTGTTCATCTGGGTTTCTGATTTAGATATAAGAGTGCTCTGCAGGGGGTCCTATAACCATATTCTTTCCTCATTAGATGCTTCCATGGGCTCAGTGTGGTTTCATTCCTACACTAACAGGTGATTCTCTATGAGGAAGAAATGGGAAATCATAATGAGAACACAGGGGAGAAGCTCCAGTTGGCACAGGAGCAACTTATCTTGGCCGGAGACAAGATTGTTTCCCTGGAAAGGAGCTTAAACCTCTACAGGGATAAATACCAGACTTCCCTGAGCAACATCGAGTTACTGGAGTGCCAGGTGAAGATGTTGGAGGGTGAGCTCAGCGGAATCATCAGTCAGGTAGGACTTAAACCAGACCATTCAGTCCAGGCGTGCCCGCATGCAGACATGCTCCCAGGTGGCCGTTCTGACAGTCCCAGCCTCCCCCGCCAGAAACCCAAACCTTAAACCAGACCTCATTTCCTGCCCTGGATTTTGTAGGCCTCTCAGCTTTTGAACTTCCAGCTTTCGCATCTCTTATAACATTGCTCCTTAGCAATTTTGAGGCTCTTTAATTAATGTAAAGAGCCACCACTTCAAATAAGGCAGAAAGGGAATTACCAAATGAGCTCTCCAATCTTCCATGTTCTCATGGGCGTCCAGCGCGGGCTGTTCTAGGCCACAGGACTCATGCAAACCATGACTTCAGGATCAAACAGGAGGAGAAAACCATGAAGCATGGGAAATAAGAGCCCCCAAACATGGACTTGTTTCTTTTCTCTTTTAATTGATTTTTTAATTACATAAGTAATACAATGATACAGGCTCTCCAGACAGAAATATGGAGATTAAACATGAAAGCCCACCTTCAGCCTCTTCCTCTCCACTTTCCGCTCCTTAGGCAATCACTTGAATAATGTGTTGGGAGTGCTCCCGGGGCTTTTGCTATACAGTTACATGGATAAATGGTTAGGGCTTTTCTTTTTACATAAATGGATCATATAATAAATGTGGTTTTACAACTTGCTTTTAAAATGCATATCTTAGCAATTTCTTTTGGTTATTACCTTGTATGCTATATTATATATAGTTGCACATCCATTGAGCTGTTGTTTTCTCTCTGTTACAAACAAGCTGTAATGAACATCCTTATTTCCATGAAGTAATTCCTGAAATGGGATTGCTAGGTCAAAGGATATGCTTATTTTTAATGTTTAAAGATACTTCTCCATTGTCTACCAAAAAGGTTCTACCAGTTTATGCTTTTACCAAAAATAAAGAGAATTTATTTCCCCACACCCACCCACATTGTATGTTTCCAGTCTTTTAAAGTTGTGCTAAACTGGTGAGCGGAGGTTTCTTACTACAGTTTTCATTTTCTTTAGTTCTAATAGTGGTAAGTTGGGTTCCCCAGGAAGCAGACTGTAAGACAGATTGGTAGGCAGGACATTTTTAGGGAGAGCTCTTAGTGTTAACTGTGAAAGGAAGGGGAAGGAAGCAGGCTTGGGCAGAGGGAGAAGTTGAGCTGTGATGCAGTCTCAGTAAAGGCCTCAGCCAACCCCATGGGGAGCTGTGGCACTGGATAAACCTTCAGGGTGCTAAATTGAGGGGAAGGGAGCTGGCCTGTAAATCTCCATGTTGATCAGTTATGGGATGTGGGCTGCCCCTAGGGAGAGGTGTGGCCTTGGGCAAAGTAGTTTTCTTCAGACCAGGCAATCCCCCAAAAGTGCTGACAGCTGAGAGCCATCTTAGACCAGCACTCTCGGCAGTCAGTCCTTCATTGCCAAGGGGGTTCAGGGGGGTACATCACAGTCCCCACTATGCCAATGACGTATTAAACACTGTTCATAAGCATGTCGGTCATACGGATTTCTGTTTTGTGGTTACTTGTTAACTCACTTTTTCCTGGGTTGTTAGTCTTTTTTGTATTGATTTATAGGAGCTTCTTAATATATTAAGTTTTATGAAGTTGAATCTGCCAGGCCTTCTTTATAAATTCTAGGTTTTATGGCTTGCTTAGAAAGGCTACCTCTATCTTCAATATTATAAAAGTTTATCATATATTTTCTTTTAGCACTTTTATAAATTTGCATTTTTAGGTTTTTATCTTTAGTCCATCCAGATATATATATAGATGGATGGACAGATATAGATAGATATGAGATAAGGCTCTAATTTTATGTTTATCTAAATGGATCTCAAGTGGTCCCAAGACCATTTATTGAACATCCCAACTTTCTGCACTGATTCAAGTACTAACTCATATACCGATTCTTCCGTACATGTGGCTCTTTCTGGACTCTGTATTCTTTTGATCTTCTTGCCAGTTTCTGTACCAGTATCAGAATTTTCCAGTGACTTAAACTGATAGCATGTTTTGATAGCTCATTTAGGGCAGGTCCTCCTTCACTGTTCTACACTTTCAATTTTTTCTTGGCCATTTTTTATATCTCTTCTTGATGAAATTTAGAATTAGGTTGACTGCCTTTCAAATTATATAGTAATTTGGGGGAAATTAGCATGCATGCCCTATGGAACATGACATGCTTCTACTTTTATTCATTTTCTTATGTGTCCTTCAGTAAGATCTTGCAGTTTTCTTCATAGATCTCAGATATTTCTTGCTAAGTTTATTCCTAGATATATTCTAGTTGTTATTGTTTTTAATAGGGTCTTTTATATATTTAATTTTATTAATTATTACTGATGTATAGGAAAACTTGTCTCTTATCCTGCTACCTTACTGAGCTCTCTTATCAGATTTTCAGTTCAACATCTTGCATTTGTCTAAATTGCTTTCCCTTTGAAAATGTAATACAACTGATTTTCCATCCTATCACATTAACCAGAACCTCCAGAGTCATGTAGAATAGTGACATCTTTGTCTTGGTCCTCACTTTAAAGGAACCGTTTCTAGTATTTCACTAGTAAGTATAATGCCTGCTGTTGGCTTCTTGTTAATATTCTTTTTCAAATGGAAGATATGACTATCTATATCTAGCTTATCAAGGATTTATATCAGAAATGAATGTCAAATTTTATCAGATGTTTTTATTAGCATCTATCCTTTAAGGAAGTGAATTGCATTAATAGATTTTCATATATAGAACAATCCTTATGTTCCTGGAATAAACCCTACTTGATAATGATATATTATTATTTTAATAAACTGCTATACTAAATTTGTTAAAATTTTATTTTTTGCATCTATTTTCAGAAATTAGATTAGTTTGACAGCTGCAATTTTTGCCCTCTCATCTCATACTGATGTATGGATTAAGCTATCCTAACATAATGAGTTGGAAAGCTTTTTGCTTTTTTTAAAAAATCTCTGAAACTGTTTATATAACATAGAAAATGTCTATTTCTTTCATATTACAAATAAACTCAACTGTTATTACTGTGCTCAGCAGTCTCCTTCACCTCTTCTGCATTCTTGGACATTTCCTTTTGCTGTAATATTTTCTTCTTAATTCTTTCAGAAACAATTGTGGGTGCAAAATTTCTCAGTATTTCCATGTCTGAACCAGGTTTATTTTGAATAAGCCTTGAATCATTCCTGAATGCCAGTTTGGCTGGGTGTATTATACAAACTTCCAAAAGCATCTTCCCTTAGGTCTTTGAAGATATTGCTGCATTTTCTTGTACCACCCAGTATTAAAGGTGCATTGTTAGATGTCAATCTGTTTCTCATTTTTTGTAGATCACCTATTTTATCTTTGAACTTTGAAGGTTTTTAGGCTCAGGGTGTTTTTAGTTTATTTTTCATTAAGCCTCTCAACACTTAACCAACCCTTTTAATCTGAAGATCTACATTTTTCCTCACTTCAGAGAATTTTTCTTTTATTACTTTCAAATTAATTTCTACTTTTCATCCCATAATATTAAATATTAAGAAGATATTGGAACCTGGAATATTCTTAAAAAGGAATCTTCTTCCTTTTTAATTTTTCTATTATGTTTTCCATTCCTTTGCCCTCTTATACACCAAATTATCCATATGAACATTATTTATGGTCAATTTTGGATTTCTGACTTTCTTGCAGCTTACTCATGGGTAGCTTTCATGCTCAGTGCACATGAACTGTTTCTAACTTTACCCAAAAAAGCCCAGTTAGGGAGACAATTTAGAACTCTTCGCTTTTTTTTTTTTTACTATGTGCAACAGTTCTCCTCCTTATTAGTGCAGACCAATGTGAGGGCAGTAATCTTCATGCATGATTTCAGAGGATGTAGGGGACAGACATTTAAAGAACAAAAACAAAAGACATAGTTCTAAGAAAACACTGTTTTGACACTGTTGATGAGAGTATCAAGTGGTACAATTTCCTTGAAGGACAATTGTACAATAGCTACCCAAGTTTTAAATATAGCCTAGTAGTCCTACCTCTATGAATTTACTCTACACATATACCAGAATAGGTACTCAAAGATTTACATGTAAAAGTATTCATTTCAGCTTCAGTTCAGAAAAAAAACCTAGAAACAACCTATATTTCCATCAGTAGAAAACTGGATAAACACATTTAAAAGCAATTTAAAAGAACAAGATGGAAGCACATATACTAATATAGATAAATCTCTAAGACATCTTGTTGAGTAAAAAAAAAAATCTATTTTTAGGTTTTAAAAAGCCAACATAATCTATATTGTATAGGTTCATTTATGTTTTGTAAATATAGTATAAAGTTCTAGAAGGATAGGCACAGATTGTCATTTCTGAAGTGAAGAGAGAGTATAAGATTAGAGGGTGATAGTCAAAGAAAAACCTTAGATTGGCCTATAATGTTGCAATGTTTTAGAAGGATAATATAGACATGATTACTTGTTTAATTTGAAATTAATTTTAAAAGAGGGATAAGATAGATCAACAAGTAACAATATGGAAAATAAATAAACTGTCGAGTGAGAACACAATATTTAGAATAGTGTACAGAAGACTCTCATTGGTGTAAGGAAAAAAGTGGGGGTTATATGCGTATACACAAATATGCATAAAATATCTCTGGAAGGATAACGAAAAAATCGGTAATAGGAGCTGTCAAGGAGGAGGGATCTGAGTCACAGAGAGTTAGGATGGAGGAAAACTTAACTTTTCAGTGTTATCCCCTTGTGAACTGTTTGGACTTTTTACCACGTGTATGCACTAGTTACTATTTTTTCTCTTGCTAAGGAAACTATAATTCCCACAGGTGAACATATACTTTTAGAATATAGGTCTAGAGATTTTCCATGCTCATGGAATTCTGAAGTTAACTCACAAATTATAAACAAAAGCAACCCATTATTTTTAAATATCCCAGGAGCCCGAGAACAAGGGTGATCATTCAAAGGTGCGTATATACACTTCTTCCTGCATGATTCAAGAGCATCAGGAGACCCTGAAACGACTCTCTGAAGTCTGGCAGAAGGTCTCTGAACAGGATGATCTAATCCAGGAACTTCGAAATAAGCTAGCCTGCAGTAACGCTTTGGTAAGTGCCTTCTTCTAGAACGTTTTTCTGAGACACCTACAATAAATCCATGAGGAAAGAAAGGAGGGAAAATAGTCACCTAAATTAATCTTTCACCGAGACTCCTCAGTTGTCTGATACATACTTGTCCCACCTTTGTTCATACACCCCAGGGTGTGCATCCCCTGAGACACATTAAGTTCAAGATTCTAAAGAGCCTTAAAATCTTTCACACAACCATCTAAGTGCCCATCAGTAGGGAGATGGTTGAAGAGATTAAGAGAAATGACTAGGGAGATAATCCATATCATGGAATACTATGCATCCAGTAAAAAGGACTAAACAGATGTGTAAGAGCTGTATGGAAGAAGGATTATGAGGTATTGTTGAGATGAAGTTGCAGAATCCTGTGTATGATTCGGTCCCACTTTTGCTTTTTAGAATCTCTGATGATAATGTATAAGTACAGACTGTAAATTTTCAATTATGTCCTCCCACCCCCAGTGGAAGTGAAAGAGGAGAGAATAAGTGAAGTTTTCACTTATTTTCGGTGCTTGGGTTTTGTTTAAATTATTTTCAGCCAATTCAAAAAAGCATAAAATTGAAACAAAAATTTCATGTTTTTTTTTTAATTTTCTGGACAAAAGTACACACACACTCACCCACTCCATAAGAAACTTCCTTCTTTAATTCTCAAACTTTGAATCCTGTCCTCTGATAGATTAGGTACGTCCCTCCGTCAAAGCCTCTGAAGAACCTTCCTCTGCTTCGTAAAGGGTACCACACAGAGGTTCAGGGGAGAGTCCAAAATGTGCCCATTGATGAACTTGAGACAAATCATTCTTTATGCCTTAAAGAACCTTGATATAAGATTGAGAGCATAATCCCTTCTCCCTGCCAAGCCCACAGGAAGTGCATGATGAATCACACAATTCTGCAACAAACTTATGCTGCAGATAGGAACAGTCTGCAGTAATCGTAACAGCAATAAGCACATTATATTGATCATTCAGCATAACTGACCTGCGCTCATTTGCAGGTTCTGGACCGTGAAGAGACTTTGATAAAATTACGAACAGACTTTGCTTCCTATAAAGCCACCCATAGGCATCCTCCCAGCTCCTCAGAAGATTGTGAAGACATCAAAAAGGTGAGAAAATTTGCTTATTTGTGCCTGGTGGGATCAGGCTGGGCTGAGTGTGATTCTGGGTTTTCCTCTTTATTTTTATATTATTTGTATTTTATTTTATATTTGTGTGGCCTTGGTGGGCCCTGCCACAAGGATACTGTGTATAATGTATGCCAAGCCCCAAAGACTGAGGCAGCTTAGGCTGTGGAATTGCACCTCTTACCCCACTGACAACAGTACACCCAGACAAGGCAGAGCCCCTGTTGGCTTGCTAGATTCAAAAGGACCATCCAGCCTTCAAACATCTGGCTGGAGTTCAAAAGTAGCAAATTCAGGAAAGATTATTAATCCAAATTCGTTCCTTTTTTTAAAAATTGTGTTTGTAAAATTCAAAACATTATCAAAAGTTCATTCTAATAATGAAAAGCAATTAAACCATGTAAACAAATAGCAAGATTTGATGAACCAGTAGTCAAAACTCAGCCAGATGTCCTCCTAGGTGAGGTCCTGTCTTAAATCAGTGGTGCCGGAACTTGAGGTACATGGCAAAGCCAGCCATGTGAGACCATGCTGTGAGCAGGTGACAGCATGCCTGCACACCCCAAGGTGGGATGCTGAAATGGGGGCAGGGGGGGTGGGTAGCAGAGAGAGGAAACAACATGGGTAAGCTCCCCAAGGGGTCCTCTAGTGAGGGAGGAGGAGACTCTTCTCTTTCTAGGACTTTTCAGTGCCAGAAAGTTGGATGAATGAGGAATCGATATTGAACTTTGTGGTTTCTCCTTGGATATCTTTCAATACTTATTTTAAAGGTCAGTTCCATGTTGTTCACATCCTGACCTACAGCAAAATCTTATAGCACTCCATTTTTTTTGAAATGATACAGACTTCCCCAGGAAACCGAATACGCCTTCCCCCGCCATTTTATATTTCCTATCCAAAGCCTTCGTGCTCCCTGGAGGTTCTACCAGGAGTGAGAACGATCCATATCAGTTCCTTCCAGCAGTCCTCTCCTCCCCTCCACTGTCACGGCACAGTGTGGGCCTTGGAGTCCCTGCAGTGCCCACTTAGGTCCTATGGTGACTGCCTTGCATATCTCCAGCTGCCACCTCCTGGCTCCATGCTGTGGCCCTCCCTCCTGGCAACTCTGAAGTCACACAAATGACTCTTCCCGGCATCCCTGATGCCCAGGCAACTAACTGTTCCTCCTCAGCCGTGTGTTCCTGCCTTCTCTTGGTTAGGAGAGCATTCCCCTCTCCTTTAGGGTAGAGACCAAAGTTCTTGCAGAGGGACTGCAAGTCCCACATGATGTGACCACCCATTAACTCCCTCACCTTGTCTCCTGCTGTCCCCATTGCTCGCTCTGTTCTAACCACACTGGCCTCCTCTGTGTGGTTAACCACAGAGCCTTGTCTGTGGCCAATCCCTCTGCCTGCAAAGCTCTTCCCTCAGATGCCTACACCATGGCTCACTCCCTCACCTCCAGTAAGTCCTTGTTCAGAGGCCACCTTCTCAGGGAGGCCAACCCCTCCTCCTGCTTAAAATTGCAACACCCCTACCCTAGGCACCCCCATTCCCCTTTGCTTTTCAGTTTCCCCCCTAGTGCGTATCAACTCTTAGCATTTTCTATAACTCACTATTTCTCATGCTCTTGGTCTCACCCTACTAGAAGGTCAGCTCCACAAGGCAGGGATTGGTGCCTGTGTTCTCTGCTCCACTGTCCCCAGCACCTTGGGCAGTGCCAGGCACACAGTAGATGCTGTCACAGGGAGGAAGGAGTGGCTTCTTTTGTGCACATTCTGTGTGAGCGTGAGAAGTCTGCCATACCCTTTTCTTTACTATTCTTGTGTTTCTTAAAAAATGTTTTAAATCAAGATGTAATCGACAAACCATAAAATTCACCATTGGCTTTTACTATATTGATAAGATTGGGCAACCGTCACCACTATCTAATTCCAGAACATTTTTGTCTCCCCAGACGAAACCCAGTGCCCCATAGCAGTCACTCCCCGCAGCTCTCCCCCACCTCCAGCAACCACTGCTCTACCTTCTGTCTCCATCTTCTGTCTCTACCTTCTGTCTCTACCTTCTGCCCTGTTCTGGAGACGGGGCACTGTAGAAAGCGTTCTCCCCCCACGTCCCCCTCCTGCCGTGCTTGTCTTCCCTCTGCCAGATACTGAAGCACTTGCAGGATCAGAAGGACAGCCAGTGCCTGCACGTGGAGGAGTACCAGAACCTGGTGAAGGACCTGCGCATGGAGCTGGAGGCCGTGTCGGAACAGAAGAAAAACATCATGAAGGGTAACCTGGGGCTGTGAGGTGCGGCCGGGGAGGCAGGAGGAAGCCGCGCCCTCCTCTCAGGGAGCCGCACTGTCTCATCCCGCTGCAGACATGATGAAGCTGGAGCTGGACCTGCACGGGCTGCGAGAGGAGACGTCTGCCCACGTGGAGAGGAAGGATAAGGAGGCCGCCATCCTGCAATGCCGGCTGCAGGAGCAGCAGCTGCAGTTCACTGAGATCCAGAAGCTCTCTTTGAAGAAAGACAAGGTAAGGTGAGGAACCTGCTGGTCAGGAGCTGCCAGCAGGGCAGGTGTGAGGCCCTTCCTTGGCACAGACCCGATCTGCCTTTCTCCACCCACCGCGATTGCTTTGGGGGCCTCAGCACCCGCACAATGAGACCGTGGGCTCCTCGGGCCCAGACACAATTCTGAGCACTTCTTTGGTGTTTCCCATTGCACGTAATAAATGAGTCTGATTATGCCGACTCTGTAAGAAAGGTTCTTCCCTAGCCCTGCAAGGTAGCAGGAGAGTTTGGAGCCCACTTGCATTGTTCCCTTCCACTTTTTTTATGCTCAATAGTGGAAGGAAATGCTGTAAAATAATATGTAGCCTTTTTGAGAATTTCAAGTGAATTTCACTTTTTAAAAATTATGAATGTCTTATAAATATGTAAATCAGGCAGTTTAAAAATATTAACAGAGCTATGCCCCGGAAGATCTGTAGTTGCCAACATAAATCAAGTTCCTGGAAAAGCCTAGAAATGGAACCAAGAACAGAAAGGTTATGAAACCAATGCAAGCTTTTGTAGTCAGTACTATTCCAACTCTGAACTTTTATCAGAGCTGTTAAAAATAATCCAGCTGATTCACTGGCTAGTCATTAAAACCTTCTGTTTCAAGATATGGAAGAGAGAGATCCACCAGTCCAAACAGAGGCATTTGGACAGATGATAAGGAGTCTGGATAAACAGCTTTGAGGCATTCCTGTATTCTTTCAACAAATATTTTTGAGCATTTAACAATATGCTAAGCACTGTTCTAGGCACTGAAAATATAACAAAACATGCAACTTCCCTACTGTCATGGAGCTTGCATTCTAGCATGGGGAGACAGACAGTAAACAAATAGCAAAATTAATACATAATACTGGTACATTCGTGACAGGTACTGATAAATCCCTAAAACAGCTTGGTGGCTATTTTACACAGGGTAGTCAGGGAAGACCTCTCTGAGATGGTGACATTTGGGCAGAGATTTGAATGAAGTGAGGAAGCAACCCAAACAAAGTTCTTGAAGAATACTGCAGACAGAGGGCATTGCAGTGCAAAGGCCCTAAGGCAGGAGTCTGCTTGGATTGTTCCAGGGGATCAGCTTAGGCAGAGAGGGGTGGGGGTGGCCAGAGGTGAGGCCAGACCATGGGCATCCCAGGAGGAGGGGGTTCTAAGGACTATGGCCTTTTTCTAAGTGATATGGAGGCCAGTGGAGGGTTTTAGCAGAGGCATAAGAAGGTTGACTTGTGCTTTTAAAGACCCCCTCTCGGGACTGCGTGGAGGCTAGCCTGAGGGGAGGAGGGCTGGAGGCAGGGAGTGCAGGTGGGAGGCTATGGCAATGTCCAGGCAGGGGATGCCGATGGCTTAGACAAGGCAACTTTGTTCTCAGCTGCTCCAAGAGAAAGACGAAATGCTGCACGAGCTAGAGAAGAAAGTGACGCAGGTTCAGAACTGCCTCCTGAGAAAGGAGAAAGAGCTGGAGAAGCAGCAGCGCATGATGACAGACCTCGAAATGACCATCAAGGAGTGTAAGCAGGACAAATGCAAGGTGGACTATGGGGTCCTGCGGGCTGAGGCCCAGAAGCTGAAGGAAAGTCTCCAAGAGGCCAAACAGCAGCAGAGGCTGGCTGGTGAGGCTCCAGTAGGCGCTGTCCCCACCACACTCCCCCAGAGCTAGAGCAGCCACCATGGCCACTCCCCCTGGCCCCCTCCAGTGTCTCACTTCTGCATCTCACAGCGGTGACCATCGCCCTCTTGAACTCTTGCACTGCTCCGCAAGCTCACCTCCTCTCTGGAGCTTCCACACATAGCAGGTGCTCAGCCTGAGAAAGTGAACTGCTGAGCCCCGCCACCCACCATTCTCTCAGTCTCACGAGGACTCCTGTCCCTTCCTGGCCCCAGGGAGGCAGATTCTGTTCTTTGCTGCTTTGCGCCACATTCCCCTCCATCTCCTCCAACACCTTTGGCACACAGTCCACCTCTCCCTTCCCTGGTTTTCAACTCTCTCTCTCCTTCTGCCTCCAAACACGTTCTCTTCTGCACAGCTTGCACTGTGATTGTGTCCTGCTCGTCTATGGAGACTGCTTTCTCAGAGATCACCGATAACTTCTTGCCTTGGGTACAAGGGTTCTTTGGAGGTGATGAAAATGTCCTGGAATTCGATATTGGTGATGGTGGTACAACTTTATAAGTATAAAAACCCACTGAACTGTATACTTTTAAAGGGGTAAAATTTATCTCATATGAGTTATTTATCAATTAAATAATTGATACATTTAGCAATAATAAAATTAATTGATTTAATTAGTCAATTGATTGATTGATATATTTATCAATAATAAAATTAATAATAATTTAAAGAAAACCCAAAGCTTGGCTTCCTTCCTCACCCTCTTTTAATGCTGGGTTCCCTGACGCTGTTAGCCACCCATACCCCAAACCTCGTTTCTCAGCTTTGGAGACACGACGAGTCCCACATTCTTCCACAGATCTCACCATTGTTTCCTTTTCTCCCTCCTGCTCTGACGTCAGCTGTCAGTCCCCTAAGACTCCACCCTTTCTCCTCTCCCTCTATCCACATTCTTTGGTGAGGTCCCCTCCTCCTTGTAGCTACATTTCTCTGCAGGAGACTCCAAAGAGCCCCAGACCTGACTGTACAGCCATGGTCAGGCTTGTCTTTAGAGACTAACTCCCCTTGGGCAACCCACCTTCTCTAAGGCCACGCTTCTAAAACTGAAACTATTCTCTTCCCTTTAAAAAAAAAAAAATCCTCCTCCTCCTCGTTCTTCCAAGGTGTGTTGTTATTTTCATAGAGGCACCATCTTTCTTCCAGGCTAGAAAACTTGGAGAAGGGAATGAGAGGAGAGTGAGGTTTAAAGTAGAAACAAGAGTAGAAACCATAGGCGTGAGAACATATTTGGTGTGAAGGAACCCCAATGAACAATTTATTTGGGGTACTGTCCCCTCATACCCAGTGGAGGCAAGGGCATGGGCTAAAGGATATTGCTGGAAGTCTGTCTCCATTCTAATGCTTTCCATTTTTCCTGAAACACTTCTTTTCTTTTTGTCAGGTCCCTGCTCACTAACACACTCTATCAAGTCTAAACACTTCTCTCAGGCTTTCAAAGTCCTCTGAAACCCTCTCTAATCCACCCACATACTCAACTCTCTCATGCACCATTCCTCCCACTTCTCTTTCCAATCACATGGGTGGAGGATAGGTCTCGCCTCCGTTCCCTTCACTGTGTATTTGTTCTAACAGTCCCCCCACCTGGAACTGCCTTCCTCCTGCTTCTTCTAAGGCCCAGCTCAACTTCTGTTCCTCCACAAGTCCATCTCCAAGTGCTCTACCCAACACTGATCTCTCTTCCTGAGCTCATAGTCGGTGCGAAGTTAACATGGCACTGTTCTCAATGGCAGGTGGGCCAGTTACAGCTCTCTTGTCAGACTCTAAACTTCATGAGGGTCAGGATTTGTCTCTAATGACCGTAAGAGTCACACAGGAGATACTGAGCAATTTCCACCAGTCTGTTTAATTTTAATCTAGAAAGAGTCCACAGCTGAGGGGTAGATGAAGACAGATAATTTAATAGAGCTCCTTAAGACTGATAATGAAATGGAGAGAAATAAGGACAGGTTGGGAATTGAAATAGGTCACAAAATGGGCAAACAGACTCTGCAACCAGGCTGATGTGAGAGTCTGGTCTTTACACATCCTCCCTTCTTACACGGACATGCCCTGTCCCCTGGCTTCCACAGCTCAGCAAATAGCCCAATATAAGGATGAGGCCATGCTGGCAGAGAAGAACCTGGAGGATGCCCAGAGGAAACTACAGCATTGCATTTGCCAGGACAAGCAGAAGACAGACACCATCCACGAACTGCAGAAAGAAATTCAGAAGCTGCAGAAGGAGTCCTTGAAGGCTGAAGAGGAAAAAGCATTGGCCAGGTACCCCAAACTCACCTCCAGAGAGAGATTCTGTCCCTTGTGAGCCAGCCAGAACCAGGAGTGGGACAGCAAGGACTCCCTGTGGGGCCAGCTCCACAATCCATCAACACAGGCACTGAAGTCTATCTTCCTGTTTATGTCATTTTGCTTTAGGAAACGGATAGAGGAGCTGTCATCAGAACTCTCGGAGGCCCTGAGGAAGCTTGAAAATTCAGACAAGGAAAAGAAGCAGCTTCAGAAGACAGCAGCTGAGCAGGATGTGAAAATAAATGAACTGCTAGATCATATCAAAAATATCCAGCACCAGGTAGGAAGGGCAAGTAGGCAGACAGCTCAAGTGTTTGCTCTGCTTAAGATGAAATATATTAAACATATTGGTGGACAATGTCACCACCAATCCATGCAAACTAGTTGTCCGGTATTTGTGTTAGGATACTAAGCCAGCTACTCTGCACCAGTTTCTGTGACCAATAGTAAGTATTTTCAGGGTTAAGCTTAAAAGCCATCAAAAGACAATGTTGTTTTTTCTAGGACTCAAAAGCTATTCTTGTCAGTCAATTTAAAGTCTTTGATATCTGAATTATTCTTTTTGTGCTTTTCTGAGATTTTTTTAAAACTTTATTCAAAGAAGTTTTTACGTGGAAAGATTTGATGAGTATGCAGGAGAGAAGGCCAATGCTGTGGGAATTAGATCTATAAATAAAATAAATTGGTATATCTAACTGAACAAGGAAAAATATTGCAAACATCAGAGGAAAATTTTTTATTGCATATGCTATATAATTAAGGAATTGTCCTCATGTTTATTTCAGCCATTCCCTGTGTGCAATTGTCTGGATTTTTCTTCCCCAAATAGAGTGTAGTCTAAGACTGTCTTCCAGCCCAGTCTTTATTTTCTCAGCACAAGGAGCTATGCTGCATCAAAACCAAGTTGGAAGAGGAGCTTCACGATGCAAAAAAGTTACTGGAGGAGAAACGGGAACAGTTGAAAAAGAGCAAAGAACAGGAGAAGTTGCTGGAGGAAGAACTTGAAGCTTTGCGACAGGAAACAAAAAAGAAAGAAAAGTCGGTGAGAAGGAAAATCTGGGAAGAGGCAGGGTTATGAGTCCAGGGCCAGATGTGAAGCTAGGTGGGCCTCAAGGGAGGCAGAGGCCTGGGTGCTCAGACCTCAGGAAAGAAGGGAGGGAAGGCAGCAAGGGCCAGTGAGGAGGAAAGTGAGAAGGCCCAGGACACCGTGGGGTGGAGCAGGGAGCTGCTGTGGGTGCAGGAAGGAGGAGTGGAGATTTTATAGTAGTCTGAGGTTAACACCTCTTTCCTGGGCTTTATTCTTTAATGGGGAACAGTGGAAGGAGAATACAAGAAAGCTGGAGGACCAAAATGAGAATGTCCGAGGGGAGTTAATGCATTGTTCTACACAACTGGAAACCACTCTCAGCAAATACACTGCCAGTCAGCAAGTCGTCCAAGAGCTGAATAAAGAGGTCAGTAGATAGGAACTCCACGAAGGTGAGGAACTTGAACCCTGTGACCCTTGACCTGAAATCTATACCTATTCCTCCTCCACCACAGAAATGCAACTAACTGCTCAGCCAACTGTGCATCCTGTGGCATCTGCAGCCCCACTTCTTTCCGTAAAGCGGGGTAACCCTTTAGCACCTGGTTGCTAAGCCAAAGAAATGTGGCTTCCATATGTGGAAGGTTTTATTTTATAACTGATGGAGCCTCCAAACTATTTGGGCATTGGCATCAAGTCTTACAATGTTGCCCTTTAGACCAGAGTTACCTGAATTCCATTTTGGGGGCAATTTGCTAGGGAACACTTCCAAAACTTGTCACGAAGCACACAAAGGGGATAGGAGGGGACACAGTTATGTTTCATTACACAAATGAAAAGACAGACGGGAGTAAATGGCCTGGCACACAGGCTAGGCACTATGCTTGAATTTAGTCATCATTTATTTATTGCCTACCTAAGCTCTTCACATTCCTGCCACCTGCTTTACTCCCAACAAGACATGCGTCACAGATGAAAGAAAGGCTGAGGCCCAAAGTCACTGACCAGTAAGTGATGAGATGAAGCAGTGTTTGAACCTGAACCATCAGCTCTAATAACTAGTCCCTTGCTCCTTGTTTGTGAGCAGTAACACTTCCCCCAACTGAATACATTCCCTCTTTCTGGGCAAGAAAAACGCTAGCACCTTGGTAGATGGTCTCTTGGGTTACAAAGGAAAGACCAAGCAGCAATTATTCTATCATAATATTTTTTTAAAAATCTTAAAATGGTATGACTATTATAAATGTAAGAATTGCACTGCCCGATAGAACTTTCTGTGATGATGCAAGAGTTGTATGTCTGAGCCGCCAATACTCCAGCCACTAGCCACGTGTGGCCATTGAGTGCTTGGAATATGGCTTAGTATAACTGGGGAGCTGAATTTATAATTTTAATTAATATTAACTAATTTTGAGTTTATTTAAATGTAAATAGCCTCATTCAGCTAGCGGCTACCGTATTATATAGCACAGGTCTAAGATACTGATGTTTCTGGAGTTTTGTCTTCCAGTGACATAACGCTCACCTTTAATATGATCCAGAGTTGAGGTTGAGTCACTCAGATCCCTAAGGAACCTTCCTGAATATAAGGGACTCTGCCTAAGTATTTAATATAGGCTTCTTGTCATGTTTTCCAAAAGAAAGATGACATGTAAATGTGGAAGTAAAAGCACTAATTTCTGAATTCCTTTAATGGGAATCAAAAAGCTAGAGGGATTTTTTGTGTGTGTGAGCATATTCAACTTTTTAAAAGCATATCCCACCTGTGATAAACTTACTGAATTAATTGAAACAGTCATCAGAAAGAGGCTTAGTTTTGCTTTCTAAAATGTACTTCCTTTATTCAATATTCCATATTTTAATTTTTAATTTCCAATTTGAAATCAAGGCAATATATCTCGAGATCTTTTCCATCTCTTTGATTCTAGAATATTTCCCCACTATATTTTGTAGTTAATTATTGTGAATAATAGGAAAGTGCTTTTTTTTTTTTTTTTGGTGGGGGGACAGGGTCTTGCTATGTTGCCCTGGCTGGTCTCAAACTCTTGGGCTCAAGCAATGCTCTTGCCTCAGCCTCCCAAGTAGATAGGACTACAGGTGCACACTACCATGCCCAGATCATTTATTTTTATATTTTTTTAATATATTCATTCTGTATTTGGACATTTTATTGAACTCTTTTATAAGCTGTGATAGTTTTTTAGTTGCTTCTCATAGATTTTTAGAGTAGATGATTATATCATTTGCAAGCAACAACAGTTTTCTAAATATTTATTTGCAATATTTTTATTTATTTATATTTCTTGCCTTATTGCATTGGAAAGTACCTACAGTGTGATGTTCAACAACAGCAGTGTTCACAGGCATCTTTTTCTTGCTCTTAACTTTAGTGGAATGTATCCATTTCAGTACGACGTTCCCCATAGGTTTCTTGTTGCTATCCTTTATCAAGTTTCTTCAATTCCTCAGTTGCTAAGAGTTTCATCAGCATGGATGTTGAATTTTATCAAATGCTTTTTTTTTAAGGAAACTGTTGAGATGATTATATCATCCCTCTCCTTGAATCAATCAATAATATGGTGAATAAAGTTAATTAATTGGGGAAGGGAAGAAATTTTAAAGTAATAATTTAAAATGTTAAATTAATTAATCCTTGCATTCTTAGCATGAGTCCTGATTCTGCATCATGTATCATTCTTTTAATACAATACTTGGTACAGTCTAAGAGGTGAAATAAGGCCAGTATGACTGAAATGTATTGATCAAGAGAGATATTGATATATTAGGTCATTAAATATGAAATGTCCAATATTGATTCAAAATTTTAGTTTATTATATCTCAAACAAGAAGCAGTACAATTAATCAAAATATGCACCTAAACTATCAACAGTTTTGTCATCTTAATGGTAGCTTATTTATGCCAGCAGTGAAGAAGCCTGGAGAGTGAGTGGTGATGAAATTGTGAAAGGTGTTTTCCACAGCTTGTTGAGAATTGAATATTTTTCCTTGCAAGAAGTGGTCCAAAGCCTGTAAGAAGTGGTAGGCAGTTGGTGCAAGGTCTGGTGAGTATGGTAGATGACAGAGAGTTTCCAATTCTGGCCTCTGTAGTTTGAGCAGCATTGTTTGTGTGACATGTTGTCAAGTGTTGTCTTGCAAGAGGATCAGCCTGTCTCTATTGACCAATCTCGGCTGCTTAATTGCAAGCCTCCTCATCGTTTCATCCAATCGGTTGCAGTAGACATCGCTGTAATTGACTGACCAGGTTTCATGAAACTGTAGTGGACAATACCAGTACTGGACCACCAAACAGACACCATTAGCTGTTTTGATGAGTATTTGGTTTTGGACTGTTTCAGCACTTCATCTTTATCCAACCATTTTGCTGAACACTTGCAGTTGTCAACAAGAATCCATTTTTCATCACACGTAACGATATGGTATAGAAATGGTTCTCCTTTATGTCATGACAGCAAAGAAGGCAAGCTTCGAGACAATTTCTCTTCTGATGCTCACTTGTTTAATTCATGCAGAAGCCATCTATCCAGCTTCTTTATCATGCTGATTTGTTTAAAATGGTCCAATGTTGTTGGAATAGGAACCTCAAACTTTGCTAATTCACACGTAGGTTGAGATGGATTCGCTTCCACTACAGTTTTCAGCTCATCATTATACACCTTGGTCTCAGATCATCCAGGTGGCTACTTTTCAAGATTAAAATCACCAAAATGGAACTTCTCAAACCATCAACATACCCACCATTCATTAGCCACATCCTTCCCAAACACTTTGTTGATATTTTGAGCTATGTATGCTGCATTGCTTCCACAATGGAACTCATATTCAAAAATAACCCGAATTTTTGACTTATCCACGGTTTCACAAAAATTTCTCTAAAAAATTTTTGAAAAATAATCACAAGCCAAACCATGCCTTTGAAAGAATGAGGATGTACCTTCACAATAAAAATAAAACAAGAAGTATCAAAGTGAAATGTGAGAGATATCAACTGTCAACTAAGTACTTAAGGAAATCGGACATTTCATACTTAATAACCTAAAAAATATATATATATATATATAGAGAGAGAGAGAGAGAGAGAGAGATTACAAAGATAAGCAGGGGCAGACATTGTGGCTTCTGTTAAGAAATTGGGGTTTTATTTAAAGAGCAATGGAAAGGCATTGATGGGAATTCCTTAAAGGAAGAGAGGAGACAATTTGATCTAAGTTTTCAAAATATAACTTTGACTAATGTGTAGAAATAGATTGGAGAGAGGGGTAGGTGTGGAAGTGAGGAGACCAGTTAGGATGCTATTGCTGTCCAGGCTAGCATGGTGTTGGTGCAAAAGCAAGGGAATGAATTCAGCATTGTTTTGGTAGTAGAATTGACCAGTCAATCTGATGGAATGAATGTTGGAGAAGACAAGGAATCGAGGATGACGTAGTGGAATCCACCTATCGAACCATCAAGACCTAATACTTTTAGCAGGGGAGAGAGTAGATCTTTTTGTAGAACTTGATTCTGTAATTTACATATGTCTATATCTTTTAGTATCTTTCTCCAAGGTAAACCACTCATGTTATAGAAATCTAAAATAAAGCTTCCGTTTTCTCTGGAAGATAGTGATTTTTTTTTTCACCATCCTTAGTTGTAGTATCTTACTTCCGTGGTGACATTTCTCAGTTCAGCCACCACTTATCAAGCACTTACAGTGAATTGTAGTTTCTCCAATGACTCCCCTGGTTTACTGGGCAGACCCAGCCGAATCCATGTGTCTCAGAAATCCCCAGAAAAGATTCACTTCTATTTCCAGAAGACCAAATTATTTCATCTTTAGGAATAGCTTCACCACCAGGGCATATAAAATATAGGGTCAGAAGTCTAATCTAACACTTTTCATCTCACTAATTTCCAGGGCCAGTGATACTCAAAATTCCATTTGAAAAAGTAATAAACTTAAAGGACCAGAACAAAGGGAAAAAAACAGAAAAAAAAAAAAGAAAAAGTAATAAACTTCAAGCACTGAGTAGTTATTGCAAATAAAGCAAGAAAACCCAAAAGAATGCATTTCTTTATGTATGGCCACATTAGGATGCAGGTGTACTATTAAATAGCATACCAGAGAACGGAAGGCAGACATATGAATTTCTAAGGTCTCCCTCCTGCTTCCAGACTTAGAAACAGATCTCTGTCCTGTACTTATTATAGGAAGATGGCCAATCGTTCTTCATGTTCATGATAATAACTCACAGTCGTATAGTCACTCACACCTTACAAAGCCCTTTTTATATACATCGCCTCATTGGATCATCACAAAAACTCTGTAAAAGAAACAGTTGAAATTAGCCTAATTTGTAGAAGCAGAAACTGAGGCCAGAGAAATAAGTAAATGATAGAACCTGGACCTCAACCCTGATTTTCTGACTACAATTCTCAACTCCCTTTTGACCATACCATGTATACTCATTACTAGCAGAAAACACAAACTTAAACACACTTCTACCAGAACTATGTGTTCAATTGATCCCTAACTCCAAACAATGCAGTATTTCACTCAGTCAACACAAAAACATTATTTAGCATTTACTGAGCACCCTGAGCTATAGTGACGGGGATACGGCCGTGAACAAAACACACAGTCCCGCTTTCATGGCCCATCAAGTCTAGTGAATGATGTCAGGAGCTAAGGCATAAAACGTAGAAGAAACATTGTATCATGTCTACTAACCTAGAATTGGACTCCAGATCTTTATCAAAGGCTGCAGAGTCCGTGAAAGTGACTTCCGATCCTCCTGGTACTGCAGATGTGCTAACTAGGTGAAATGTAGGTGGAAAGGTGCAGAACGGCCTGGAAAGACAGTTCTACCTTTCCCAACAGGGAGTGAAGATGTGGGCACGATCACAGACTGCCCTGCAGGTTATTACAGGGAGAAGAGAGCCCAGCTCTTGTCCATTTCTTGTAGTCACAGAGAATGCCTGTGTGGCCATGAGCTGGAGGCCTGACAATGATGTTGTCCCCCCTAAAGATAACCGTTCATAAGGAGTCCATACTGAGTCTGGAGACCCAGGTGGACAAGGCTCTGCAGAAGGAGAAGCACTATCTCCAGACCATGGTCACTAAAGAAACCTATGAAGCCTTGTCCCGGAAGTCAGTTGCCTGCCAAGATGACCTGGCACAAACCCTCGAGAAGGTGAGGCCGCACCCTCTCATCTCCAGGGCTGTTTAGGGCAAAGAAATGTCAGGGTAGTGCGAGAGGCGCAGGAGCCATCATCAGGGCTGCCTCAAACCCTCGCATGGGCTGAGATGTCTGCCCAGGGGAGGTCTGCTTCCCCTTAGTGAAGTTTGGGGGGTCGCCAGGAAGATGAAGGCCAAGTCTAACAAGTCTCTCTGTCCATGGGTAGCTCAGGAGCAAGGTTTCCCAAAGCCTGGATTGTCAGGGAAGTTCATGCCCATCCTGTGCTAATCGTGCCTGACTGATCAATTCATGCGACTGGAGAGAGAAGGAATGGGGGAGGGGTGGGGAGCAAAAGGGAGGTACAGAAAACCAACCACTGTCCCCTCTCTGGGACACTAGGCAAGGTGACCGTATGTGCCGCCCTGGGCAGAGGGCAGGGAGGGACTGGAACCCTTCTCCATTCAGGACTCACTGGCCAGGGCCAAAGGTGTCTCGGCCACGCTCATCCCTTTGTCTTTACCGAAAGCTCAATCATGCCACCTCGGAGGCAAAGAGCCTGCAACGAAGCTTGACACAGACCCAAGAGAAGAAATGTCACCTGGAAGACGAAATCATTGCTTATGAGGAGAGGATGAAAAAGGTCAATGTGGAATTAAAAAAACTGCAGGGCTTCCACCAGGAGAGCGAGATAGAGGTAAGGAGAAGCCAGAGGCTGGGGCTGCCTTCCTGAGTCCGCACGGTCACCTCTTGCATCCAGAGTTATTTAGCACTCAGCCATTCCCTTAGGCCAAGGGTGGGGAACATTGTCATGTTGGAAGACTGTATTAATTTAGATGTAATCAAATAAGGCTGCATTCAAGAAACTGCAATTAGTTTTACTTAAAAATGTACAGTAATTTGTAAAAATCTAACTATTAATACTATGTACTTAATAATTTCAAAAAATGAAAACTATTTGTTAATTTTAAAGTTAACTTTTTTTTTTTTGAGATAGAGTCTCTGTTACCCAGGCTAGAGTGCCATGGCATCAGCTGAGCTCACAGCAACCTCAAACTCCTGGGCTCAAGTGATCCTCCTGCCTCAGCCTCCCAAGTAGCTGGGACTACAGGCATGCACCATCACACCTGGCTAATTTTTTTCTATTTTTTTGTAGAGACAGGGTTCTTGCTCTTGCTCAGGCTGGTCTCGAACTCCTGACTTTAAGTTATCCTCCCACCTTGGCCTCCCATAGTGCTAGTATTACAGGCGTGAGCCTCTGCACCTGGCCTAACTAACTGTTTAATGGCTTTGTTGCGTCTGCTTTTTGTCGGAAAGGATTTGAGTATTTGGTTGCAGCTGGGAAGTCCACAGTTTCAGCTGACCCTCTAGATGGGTATCCGTCATTTGTGACCTTAAGGGAGTCTTGATTTGGGTTAGGTAGGAGAATGTAGATTCACAACAATAAGTGGTTGAAAAGCAAGAAAGCATTTTTCAGGCATGTTGCTGAAGACATGGGTATTCTACTGCATTTTTCTATATTTCAATTGGCTCTTTCTTAGCATCAAACAATAACTTTAAAATGTCATCTACTGAGAACTCCATCAATTCCATCTGCAGTTCTTTAGGTGCCTTGGTGATATCAACTAGGTGAGGCTGAAATGCTAATTTGAGTGTGATTTCATGATTCTCAAAGTCAGTGAACCAACCTTTCATTGTGTTCTCCAATTAATAGGTCTATAACAGCTGTGTATTCTTCAGATAATTAGCATATCAGCACCTAGTAAGTTTCCACCCTAACACTATTATCCTGCTCACCAATAACCTTGCTAACTGGGGAAAATGTTCATCCGAAATTTCCTTTTGAAGAAGAAATGTTTTGAAAAAAGATAGAGATCATTTTTTTTTCAAAATGCTTGGATTTTTTTTTTTTTTGCCACATGCCATATATAGACTTAGTTTTACCTTGCAAAGAAATATTCAAGTCATTTTGATTTGATGTGATATCACACAGAAATGCTGCATTCCTATAGAGATCTTCTTTCAATAATTCACATTGCTGATTCTCTTCTTCATAAAATTTATCTGTTCTCACAGAGATAAAATTTTGGCTAACACCTGTCCCTGGGATAGCCAACATACTTTAGAATGATAAGGCAAATCCACAGTGAATACCTCATCGTTCAACTTTAGCATATTATGAAACTGACAATGCCATGTTGCATTTGTAGGAATATAGTTAATAATGCCGATAACTTGTTGCAAAGTGTCACTTATTAATAAAATAGTAGCTTTAGCGCAGAGATTTTACTGATACAAGATACAATGAAAAGAAAGGAGAGCATCTGTCTCTGTTAATAATTTTTTTTCTTTTTTCCCTTAAACAATAACTATTTATTTCTCACAGGTCTGGAGGTTGGAAATCCAAGATGGGGTACCAGCATGGGCATGGTTGGGTTCTTGGTGAAGGCCGTCTTCCTGGTTTACAGATGGCTGTCTCCATGTTGTATTCTCACATGGTGGAGAGACCAAAGAAACCTCTTTTCTATCACTTCTCATAAGGACACTTTTTGTTTTTTAACCTGTGCAATAAACCCTTCTTGTTTTCCTGTCATGGAAGGTGTACCGTCTGTACATACCCTCACTAAATTTACCAAATTCAGTCCAACTTCACATTTATCCTGAAAGTTGTTGAAGATATCTCTTCCCTGTGCTCTGCTCACAAGTGTGCCCAAAGCGAGTAACTCTTCATAGCAAAGAAAATCTTCTGTTATGACCTGAATGAGGTATAAAACCTGCACCACGTCAGTAGTATCAGTTGATTCATCCAAAGCTATTGAATAATATATATCTTCCTTTTGAAGTATTGCATGAAGTTGTTCTGTTAAATTGAAGGCTAATTCATGCTGCCAGTTATGGTTCTTCTTGAAAGAGGCAGTTGTTTGTACTTTGAAACATAATCGAGGTCTAAGCATCCTACAACTTGGACAATGCATTCTTTCACAATTTCTACATCACTGAATGGCTTCCCTTTTCCCCCGAGTATATAAGCTACTTCATAAGTTGCTTCAGTGGCATTATTTCCAGGTCTTAATGCTGCTTGAAGAATTGTCTTTGCTTTTCATCTTTTGATTCCTATAATACATCCTTTCGTGCCTCTCCCTCTAATTTAAAATATTTGTGGTCCTTATGAGTGTTATAATGCTGTTGAACATAGAATGTCTTTAATGTTGATCTTGCAGTATCACAAAGCAAGCAATTCATCTTATCATTAGCAGAAATAAGATAATATTGCAATTCCCAAGCCTTGTTAAAAAATCTATTTTTGACTGGGCGTGGTGGCTCACGCCTGTAATCCTGGCACTCTGGGTGGCTGAGCGGGGAGGATTGTTTGAGCTCAGGAGTTCGAGACCAGCCTGAGCAAGAGCAAGACCCCATCTATATTAAAAATAGGAAAACAAATTAGCCCGGTGTGGTGGCATGCTCCTGTAGTCCCAGCTACTCGGGAGGTTGAAGCAGGAGGATCCCTTGAGCCCAGGAGTTTGAGGCTGCAGGGAGCTATGATGACGCCACTGCACTCTACCCAGGGTAACAGAGTGAGACTCTTGTCTCAGAAAATAAAATCTGTTTTTTTCCTCCAGCATTCTCTTGGTCTTCTTTTACACGATGGGCTGTTAAGCAGATTGAATTTAAAAAAATACTGTCAAGCTGTGCAACTATTCACAAATTCCACTTCAAACAGAAACAGCGCACTGTTGTCAAAAGCTGATAGCAAACTGGTGTACTCGACCCCGGTAAACCCTCACCAACCAGCCTTGTGTGGTAAAGGCACCAGTCAGGAGGGGGAAGTTAGAGCTAAATCATGAGCGTAGCACCTGTCACTTTAGCCCTTATTGCTTACTAATGTTCTAATTGTGCTGGTCAGTCTGGGAGGATTATTTCACTGAAACTTATTTTATTCTTTGGTTTTTTAAAAATAAAAATACAAAAGATGAACAAAAATGTATAAATAAAAATAAAAGAATTTCTTCTGTGAAATTTGGATTCAGTCAAAAGGCCGAACTTAAGGACCTAGAAGGCCACATGTGGCCTTGAAGCCTCAGGTTCCCCACCCCTGCCTTGGGCTAATGGGTTCCCTCCACTTTGTGGGCTCCCTCAACTTCAGGCAGAGGTGGCAAAGCTCGGGGCAGGGGTGCCCTCTGCTGGCTGCTGGGAATAACATACCCCCAGCAAATCTCCCAAGGCGGGAAAGCAAGGACCTGTCATAGGTTCTTGGGCGTCGGGCAGGCCAGCTGGGCAACCCCCTCACTCTGAGCTCCTGTGCAGGTGCATGCCTTCGACAAGAAGCTAGAGGAGATGAGCTGCCAGGTGCTGCAGTGGCAGAAGCAGCACCAGAATGACCTCAAGATGCTGGCAGCTAAAGAGGAGCAGCTCAGGGAGTTCCAGGAGGAAATGGCCACCCTGAAAGAGAACCTCCTTGCTGATGAGAAGGAGGTGGGCATGCCTGGGCTTCTGGTCACTCCCTCTGGGTGCCTCCCAGCACATCCTGTGGCCATCCAGATGCCAGACAGTGATGCTGGGGTGGAGGTGCCTGGGAGCAAGGAGAGGACATCCCCCATTCAGCACAGAGTAGGGCCTGGGTACTACTCTAGGGCCACAGCTGCTCTATCAACCCACCTATATTCCCGTGGCTTTGCTGACAGATACTGAGCAGAACAAAGGCCTCATTCCAGAGAAGACACTGACAGGTACCTCAGCCACCCGTGACTTAGACAACCCACTGGGCAGTCCCACTCCAGAGTACCTCCTGCCACTCTCAGCCACCCTGGACCCTACAGTAGAATTGGCTAAGTGACCTTTGGGGCATGTCCCAAGCCTGGATCCCTGAGCACTGATGTTCATGGGAAGAGGCCACAGGACATCTTGGGGTAGCCACAGGGCCTTTGCTTGAATTAGAAAGAAGTCATCTTTTCCTCCAGATATTTTTTCTTCCATCTGTTAGAAATTTGGCTTAGCATGCTACCTTTTTAGAACAAATCACTTTCATGCCTTCAGCCTGAAAATCATTATTTTAAGTACAAATCCACCGTGTCTCTGCTATAAATGGTGCATCCTCAGAGAAGTCTCCTTTGTGTGAGATGCAACCTGTGTAGCTGGAGGTGGAGGTCTTGGTGTGGCCACTCCAGCTCTGACCTCAGATTGCACAGCAGAGTTGAGTTTTCTTCCCGCAGGAAGAGAGAAGAGGCCTGACTAGGAAGGAGGGGGTGACAGGCTGGGCTCCCACCCCTTACTGTCTCATTTTCTTCTTGTACTGAAGCCCTGCTGCCTGCCCCAGCGGTGTGTGCCCAAAGACTCCTGCAGGATGCACCGAGACAATGACCAGATCATGACCAACATGGAGCAATGGGCAAAAGAGCAGAAGTGAGTATGGGGGAAAAAAAAAAAAAGGAAGGCAGGGTCCCCAGGACTGGGCTGAGCTGAAGAGCCAAACGTGTGCCAAAGATTAGTCACACACACACAGGCCCTGCCCTCCTGGGAGACCAATCCAAGCTCAGCCCACATCCAAGGCGTGGGAATAAGACAGAGGAGGCTCAACCCTTCAGGCTGGTTTGGAAAGCCCTGCAGAATTAGAAACAGAGCAGCTCCAAGATGGAGAAATGCTTCGCTGGGGTTCAAATGTCCTCTTCCCATCCTGGGATCCACCTTCACTGCCTGGACCCCTTGAACTCATCTGGGGATCACAAGGATCCTGCATAGAAGTTGAGTACAGAGTCCCCTTAACTGCCAGGTGCTAGGACAACCCCAGCTTTGGGGACAGGGTGATGCATGTGGGGTCTAGGACCCAGCAGAAGCCTTGCTGAGAACACCCAGTGCCCCGTTCAGCCAGCTGTGCCCTTGCTCACGGGAGACCGGGGAACTAGCCACTCTTCTCTCCCGTGAATTGTATTACAGGATCGCTAATGAGAAACTAGGAAGCAAGCTCCGTGAGCAGGTCAAATACATCGCCAAGCTGACTGGTGAAAAGGAGTAAGTCACCCAACACCACCCCGCCACTTCTTGGGACCCAGTGAGAAGGGTCAGCGAGGAGCCAGGGGTGGCTATCATTTGATAGGTGCAGCAGGCCCCCGAAAGGCATGGTACTTTGGAAAGATGCCCTGAGTCCTGAATCTGTGTCTACATGACCTTGGGCACATCACTTAACCTCTGTGGACCTCAGTTCCCTCACCAGCATACACAGGGTGTTTAATAGTCTCTGTGCTCCTTCCTGCCGTCACTCACTGTGATTCTCAGAGGTCAAGATGCTGAGAAGGGAACAGGCACTGAAAGGCAGGCTGGGTTAGCTAGGGTAGGGGCTAAGCCGCAGCAGAGATCCGGGATGAAGGGGCATGGAAGGAACGCTCTTCGTAGACTGGTCTGAGTGAGCAGCTCAGGTTGGCGGGTCCCTCTGCTGCACCTGGTCGTCTGGGGACCTGGGCTCCTTCTGCCTGTTGCTCCACCCTTCCCTGTGGTTTCGCTTCACCTGCGCAGTCAAAGCTGGGTTGACTGAGAGTGAGGAATGGAAGGGGCAGTATTCACAGTTTAAGAATAGAGGTGAAAGGTGAATGTCTAAAACTGAGATTTGGGAGGTGGTAAAGTCACAGGTCATGACAAGCCTCAGGACAGTGCTTCCGTACCTTTCATCAGGGAGCGCTTAGAAAATGAACACATTGGTTTGGCACACTCGTGACAGCCTCCGTGGCCTCATTTGTAAAATGTTGATAACTCTCACCGGGTGAGAGTTTCCGAGGCATGTCCGTGAGAACCCACGGACGTGTGAACACAGTTGTCCATAGCAGCTGGCTTCTCAAACCAAATTTCTATCATCTGTCAAACCAGATCCTTCTATGAACCCCAACAGGCAGGTGAGGCTTGACTGTCCCCACATAACAGATAAGAAAACAGGCCCAGAGCTGACCAAGGCGGTCAGGAGTACTAGTTCTGGGTCCCCCCAGAGCCCAGGCCTGAGCGTCCTCCGCAGAATACACAAAGGCCTCCATTTCCACATCATGTGCAAGGGGCCAGCTCCAAAAGGAACGGGGCGTCCGCACCCTCTTTCCTGTGATGCCTTTATCTGTCCTCTCCAGCAGGGAACCAAGCAGATCAAGCAGACCAAACACCCACCTGTCCTTCCTCTCCTTCCCACAGCCACCTCCACAACGTAATGGTCCACCTGCAGCAGGAAAACAAGAAGCTGAAGAACGAAATAGAAGAGAAGAAAATGAAAGCCGGGAGCATCCGGCCATGCACCAAAGCCCTAGGCCCGAGCAGAGCGGAGCCCACACAGAAGGGGAAACTGTACAGTCTACTGGGCTGGAAGGGGACGGCCCAGGACACGGGCCAAAGAATGGACATCGCCAAGCTCATCGGGATGCCCCACTGCTCGGGTACGTCTGCCATTTGTCCCATATGCCAAAAAAAAAAAAAGAATGTGATTTTTTATTTTTTTAAATCACTGGATTGGGAATTCAAATAGGAAGAAGAAAACAGGGATTTCATGACTTCAAGACATTTGCTTAGCTACTCTGGACCAAAGATAATTGTTTCCATGTCTGTAGAGGGAAGGGGCAAATTAAGGCCCATTCTATCTAAGAACCTTTGGTGATACCACGTGCCTCATACCTAAGACCCAGCCCCTCCCTTGATCCAGTCCCTCTGGAGTCTGGGGACAAGAGGTGAATAGGCAGAATAGGTGTCTTCCTCCTGTTACGTGTCTGGAAACCCCACAAGAGCACCCCGGTCCCCTACTCAGCCTGGGTTCACAGCTATCTTTCTTGCCACCTGTAAACTCCATGTTACCCCAGAGGGAAGAGGTCACCCTGCAGCACAGCTGCCTGGCCACGAGTCCAGTCCTGGAGGAGTCACCTCATTAATTTCTCCTCAAGTCAAAACTCTCTTTTCCTCCCTATTCCCTCAGGTTCCTCGTATTGCTAGAAGCAGCGTCTCGCCCTGCGCGTCGTTTCCTCACACGTTTCTCAGAGGACAGTGAGTTCCCCCCCCTCTCTCTTGACCCGGATCAGCTCTTACAGGAATATAGCACAGTCCCAGCCTGTTTTTCAAGATGCTGACATTTTGCTGAGTTCTGTCTGCTTCCTGGAATGAAGTGAGCTTTGGAACCATACTACCCTCTCCAGGCCCAAACTCTAAAATAAACACATGAGCATGAGCCCAGCAGCTTTGGTGAGCCCTTGGTGTCGTGCAGACCTCCCTGCCCCCACAACCCCCCAGCACCATGTTCACACCTGTTTTCTCTGGATATATCGTTCTCCCTCGCTTATATAGGGGAGCTATATAATTCCCAAAGTAAGCATCCGGATGATCAGGATTAGTTTTTAAACCACCAAGAGACAATTAGCTCCTTTTTTTCCTTTCCATCTCTATCTGAAATTTAAAAAGAAGAGAAAAATCTAAAAGCCTCAAAAAGGAAAGTAAACCTGAGACCCAAAAGAAAGGAAGAGAAATAAATAGGCAATGCATTTCCAAGTGGGGGAGGGAGAGACAGCCATCTGCTTGCTGCCTGGCCGCCATGTTCCATTCCTTCTTTTAACAACTTTATTTTTCTCCCAGGCCACCTTAATATAAGTAAAACTTCATTATAACAAACTCCAAGGACAGCCAAACTATTTTATTGTGGTAGAATTTTGTTAAACTGAGTACATATCTAGAATTTATATTTCTAGTCTATATAAAATGGAGAGAAATAGCTACTAAGGTTAAAAAAAAGAGAAAGAAATGACAGAGCTTGCATTTCTGGGGCAGCAGGAAAAGTGAAAGAAAAAAAACCCACTGGTTGGCAATGATTCTTAAATATTCTTGCCTCCTTCCCTGAACAAATAAAGGCCAGGAAAACTCACTGCTAATAGGGACATGGTACATAGAATGCCCCTGACAGGACTTAGGAGGGGCAAGCTCCAAAGTGCAGTGTGAGGCAGGAGTGAGGGCATCTCTGGCAGGCTCTTTTGTGATGGTTGTTATCCGCTTGTGCTCTTTTGACTATGTTCCCCCATTTGGTTTAGAAGATGGGTTTATTTTCTAAAGAAAACAAAGACTGAAAAAATGTCATACTAATGTAGCCCATGTCCCATTTATTCAAATGAAAGTTCAATGTCGTTAAAATCCCCAGTCCAGTCTACTAAAAAGGCATTTTATCTCTGTGGTTGACCACAAGGTTTCATATATGTTGGCCAAAATGACAATCTCTGGATTCTTTGAATGTTGTTGTACATTTTTTCAAAGTTGTCTTTCACTTCCTGTGGTGTCATTACACCAGAGCAAAGTTGATAATGGGTCATAGAGAGCACAGGGTAGCAGAGACAGAAGAACATGGATATGTCGCCCAGCCATCTGGCTTTGAGAGCCCAGGGAGGCAGAAGACCTGGCTGGTTAGAGTGTTGCCTGAGGAGCTGACTGTTGCCTGCCTACTACTTCATTAAGAAATAACCAAAGAAGTAAGTTCCTAAAAAGTAGTTTGAATGGCTGATATTAAAAAGAAATGGTTACAACAACACTCATGATTAAAAAAAAAAAAAAACAACACTCAACAAGGAATAGAAGAAAACTCCATCAACATAATAGCCATATATGAAAAACCCACAACAAACATCATACTCAATGGTGAAAAACTAAAAGTTTTTCCTCTAAGATCAAGAACAAAGCAAGAATGCCCACTTTGCTACTTCTATTCAACATAGTACTGGAAGTTCTAGCCAGAGCAAAATTAGGCAAGAAAAAGACATAAAAGGCATCCAAATTGGAAAGAAGTAAAATTATCTCTTTTCACAGATCTTCTATGTAGAAAACCCTAAAGACTACACACCACACACACACATACGCACACCCACATACACTGCTAGAACTAATAAATGAATTCAGCAAAGTAGCAGGATACAAAGTCAACACATGAAAATTGGTTGTATTTATATATACTAACAATGAACAATCTGAAAAGGAAATTATAAAAATAACTTCATTTACAATGGCATCAAAAAGAATCAAATACTTAGGAATTATCCAAGGAAGTGAAAGATTTGTACAATGAAAACTACAAAACAAGGAATTAAAGAAGACATAAATGAATGGAAACACATCCCATATTCATGGATTGGAAGACTTTTATTAAGATGTCAATACTACCCAAAGTGATATTCAGATTCAATACAATCTCTGTCAAAATCCCAATGATAATTTTTGCAGAAATAGAAAAACCCATCCTAAAATTCACATGGAATCTCAAGGGACCCCAAATAGCCAAAATAATCTCATAAAAGAACAAAGTGGAGAACTCACATTTCCTGATTTCCAGACTTACTACAAAGCTACAGCAATCAAAATTATGTGGTACTGGCATAAAGACAGAAAGAAAGAAATTGGAACCCTTGTGCACTGTTGGTGGGAATGTAAAATGGTACAGCTACTGTGGAAAACAATATGGCAGTTCCCCAAAAAATTACAAATAGAACTACCATATGATGCAGTAATACACTTCTGGGTATGGGTATATATCCCAAAGAAGTGAAAACAGGGTCTCAGAGAGATAGTTGTACATAACGTTCACAGCGACTTAATTCACAATTGCTAAAAAGTGGAAGTAACCAAGTGTCCATCGACGGATGGATAAAGAAACACGTTATATACATGCAATGGAGTATTATTCAGCCTTGAAAAGGGAGGAGATTCTGACATATGCTACAACATGGATGAACCTTGAGGACATCATGCTGAGTAAAATAAACCAGTCAGAAAAAGAAAAATACTACATGATGACATTTATGTGAGGTACTTAGAGTAGTCGCAATCATACAGACAGAAAGCAGAATGGTAGTTGCCCCGGGCTAGGAGGAGGGGAGAATGGGGAGTTGTTGTATGCAGAGTTTCCGTTTTACAAGATAAAAGAGTTCTGGAGATGGATGGTGGTGACAGATGCACAAAAGGTGAATGTATTTAAGGCCACCGAACCATGCACTTGAAAATGGCTAAGATGTTTCGTGCATTTGCCACAATTAAAAACACTGGGAAAAAAAGAGAAATGGCTACAAAACTAGGACTTAGCTAAGGGGATTATAACTAAAATAAGTGCTTTGGCCACCCAGTGGCAGGATGTCGTTGGTTCTGATAACTGATGCCAGCAGAATGTTTTAGCGGTGGATCCTCTTCTACCCACCCAGAATACAATTCTTCCCCCCGCCCCGAGCTAAAGACACCCAGAGCAAACATCAGCCACCCCAGCCCACCTGTGCGTTAAAGTTCCGCCTCTGTCCCTCCCTGAGAAGGAGAAGCGCCCTGAACCGTTGTTGACCCTCCCCTATGCAGCCCAACTGAAGACCGCCTTTGGAGCCTGCTGTAGACAAGAGTCCGTCAAGCAAGCTCTGGGGTCCCCAGGAGCCCCCACCTCAGCCTCAGACCCACCACGGCTGACATGCTAGTGTGTCTAAAGTGCCCTGTTGCCATCAGCTAGGCATGAAGATAAATGCACATGACAGAGAGCAAAACACCCTCAAGCCCCGAGGAAGAGGTCCTTCACATAGACCGCCCAGCGCCACACACGCAGCTCCCTCACTCGGAGACGTCCGAAGGCGGCAGCCAGACTCAGGGGTTCACTCCAGGGCCTCGGGGTAGTCAGACATCACGGGGCTGTGGTCACAGGAATGCTTTCGTGCCTCTGGAAGGAGAATCGGTTATCATCTGAGGAAAAAGTGGTGAGAATCAGAGCATTAAAGCCAGAAGGAACTGTTTTAAAAAACTTAATGGAAAGACTTTGTAATTAAAAAGAAAACACTGGAGACACAGGTCCAGACAGTCTTGGGCAGAAGCTCCAACACCAAAGCTGACTCAGGGAGAGCTGCAGGTAGGGCAGCTGCGCACTCATCTGGCAGCACCTGTGTATGCCAAGTGCACCTCGCCAAGTGTTCCCGGTGTTTGAATTAGGTTGGATTGGACCCATAGGTTTTATACCCTATCCAGCCTACTTTTTTATCTGAGGGACTTGAAGGTGAGCCTGTGACCAAGGTCACAGCTTGTTAGTAATGCAACTGTTAACTGGAACCTTAATCTTTTTCCTATTCTGTTGCATCCCTCGCCTGTGTCTGTAAGTAGGTCCCATACCAGCCAACTTCTCCCTGCAGAGCAGGTAGACACCTTCCCCTAGTTCTCTGACCTGGGGTCAAGATTAGAAGCCTTCCCAGGCCAGCCCCCGCAGCCCTCTCTTCACAGCAGAGCCCTGCAAAGCCGGTTTCCAGCTGCATTGCCAATACAGGCGGCTCGAGGTAAGCAGGACCAAAGCAGAGGTGGTAGGTGGTGCTGGCTGGCAAAGCGTGGTTCTCGAGCTCATGCACAAAACCGACTTATATTAACTTTCATTGAGTTATAACAGATGGAAATCCACATCCCAGGAAGAGAGGGAGAAAGGGATTGGAACCAACAGTGAACCAGGCACCGAGGGGCTCACATCGGGCCCTGCCTGGTACCGGGTGCTCCTGAGCACACAACCTGCCGACCAGCACACCTGGCAGAAGCCCAGCCCTGAGGAATCACAAAATAAAGACCATGGTTCAATGCTGTGTGTGGAAAAATAGTTGTAAAAGTAAAAAAACACACAAAAATTAAGACCATGGTTGGCACAAAGAGCCAAATACCCAAAAAGCCACCTTAGCGGACTTAAGGCTATTTAACAAGAGAAAAGACTAGTGATTCTGATATAAGGATCACCTTTCACATAAAAACCAATAAGCAACATTTTACACTATTTTTCAGTCAATGAACAGCCCTTACACCTGCAGAGTAGAAACCTCTGCCATTCTGAGCACGAGCATGGGCCTCTTCAAAGCAGCCGACCCGCCGCTGGGGAAAGCCGGAGGGCGTCCTGCTCACCCCCTCCCACTACCAGGCCATCGAGGCCAGCCTGCCATTGCCACCAGCCTCAGGAGCCACTGGGCACCCTCAGCGCTTAGCCTGCCCTGCGCAGAAATAAGTATGGAGTTCTAGGACAATCTACCCAAGGCAAGTCAGGGCAGGGGGTCTACCCCTCCTCTCTTTGTTGGATGAGTCAGGGAGTTGAAGGAAAAAGGAAGTCAGAAATGCAATCGCATTTTACAAATAATAAATGTATTTCCAAATTCTGAATTTTAACCAAATTACAATTCCCTCTAGGTCTATTTTGCTGCTTTACACAAGGATTAAAAAAGAAATAGTCGCAGCCAAGTCACTCATTCACCAAGCGTCCAAGCCAGTTTATTTGGATGCGATGGGTCTGGCCACCTCCCGTTGCCCCGGGAGCATCTCAGCTGCTCTGCGGCCCGGCCTGCCATGCTCCTGCGCGGAGGAACTCCCACTTCCTCCATAGCAGAGCCTGGTCCAGCGGGAACTGCCCTCAGGGGCCGCGATGTGCACAGGTGAAAGTGATCAGATGAAAGGGCTTTGCCCGCCACCTCAGGGCACTCCTGCCAGAGGGCTCAGACCCCAAACCCGGCTGCCGTCCTCTCCAGCAACAGCCTCAGCTCACAGGCCAAAGCGGGCTGGCGTGCGGCGGGGGGTCATGGGCTCCCCTTGCTCTTTTCGACCTGGAGTGTAGATCTTCGTAGACCTGGAGACACAGAAAGAGGAGCAGGAAACACAGTGCTCCTCACTCCAGCGCGCTGCGCGGCAGGACGGAGGCCTTGCTGTTCCTAACCCATGTGTGAGGCTTTGGGGCTGAGGGATGTCACCCCCAGCACGTTTCCACTCCCCCTGCCATCCCCGTTGTCGATTGGGAGCATAATAAAATACAAGCAGCTCACTCATTTTGATATCCACTAAGGAATGTTTAAGGTTTTTTAACAAGTCCTTTCCTAGACCCTAGGTGAGCTATGGAGGCAGCCTTCTGTCCATCTCGCAGACTGCCACTGCGGCCGTGTAACAAA
The DNA here is from genome assembly GCA_028533085.1 of Varecia variegata. Lineage (NCBI taxonomy): Eukaryota > Metazoa > Chordata > Mammalia > Primates > Lemuridae > Varecia > Varecia variegata. The sequence goes on along the minus strand of CM052442.1, from coordinate 122,162,320 downwards.
GAGTCCGACCTGCATTCATCCTCGGGGACTCTCCCCAAGTGACTGGATTTCTCTGCAAGGCACGGCGGGCCCCTCAGACCATACCTGATGGCTTACGCTAATGAGGTAACTCAGGGTGGGCCCCTTTAGCTGGTTCTGATTTGTACCTTATTATTATAATAAAACTATAACCATAAGTATGGCATCTTCCTGAGTTCTGTGAGTCATTCTAGCAAATTATTGAAACTTAGGGAGTTCACAGCGATCACCAAATTTATAGCAAGTTGACTGGGAGTAAGCGTGACCTCCAAACCTGCAGCTGGTATTATTGGAGGTGAGAGCAGTCTTGTAGAGGACCATGTCCTTGACCTGTGGAGTTTGGCCTAACTCCAGGTACCAGCACAGACACAGGAGCCAGGACACTCTTCTCCCTGCTCCACTGTGGCTTCCAACCCCCTCGCTTGTCAGTAAAGCTCTAAGACCCAGCCTGCTGCTCCAGGCCACCTCAGGCCCTGAAGACAACACAGCGATGACTGGGAGCAGCAGATGTACATCTGCACCTTTAAAGTTGTCTGGAACTTCTCCTGCACTGCCACATGTGACCGCTCAGTGCTCAAGCAACTTCTGTCACCAAGTCACCATCACACATTCAACTCTCTGCATCAGGGCCTGGTCTCTGGCAGCCTCCCAGGGTGGCCTCCATCCCAGCCAGGGTCCCAAGGCCAAAGCTTACCTGACACTGCCCAGGGGGCTGCGCTTCTCCTGCTCCTGCCGCCGGGCTCGCAGCTGCTCCTCGGCCAGGGCCATCTCCTCCTCCATGGCAGAGGCTTCCTCTTTGGCCCGACGGCGGTTCTCCTGGAGAAGGGAGAGAGCGGCCTGGCTGAGCCCACTGGGGACCATCAGGCAAGGAGGCCTGGTCTACACCCATGTCCCTGCTGCGAACCAGGTGCTGTGTCATTCAGGCCAGCTCTCAGGGCAAGGGCCACACAGCTGCCTGCCCCAGCACCAATGCCTTCGCAGCCAACACCTACTTTTTTCAGTGACTCAAGATAGATACTGGACCATTGTGTCCTAATCAGCACTCCACTCAGTTCACCAAGTACTCAGTTTTGTTTTTTTAAATCAAGTTCACAACTATGCCAGAAAGCACAGGAAACCAGGGAAGACATTACCACCTGCGTGGAAAGGACATAGGAAGACGCATGTGGGCCCAGCGTGGGGAAGACGATGCTAAGAACGGGGAAAGCCAAAGCCCAGCAACAATTCTGCAACCCCAAATAATGGACCTGGGCAGTGGCCATCAATGGACACAAACCCTGGGGAGACAGAGGAGCAGGCGGAGAGTCTGCGCCGGGGCAGCAGGAGCACGACTGCCCCCCCCATCAGAGGTGGGGCCGCCTGGCCTCGCGTGTCTCCTGATGGCGCCGAAAGGAAGCTCACAGCATCCTCACCTAGCGATGCTGAACCGGAAACCAGTCAGTCTTTAGGCTAGTTACCAGCTTATAGAAACACACGAAATAGAGGCAGGTCAAAGACCAGCAGGAGGAAGCAATCAGCCACATACATGAGATGGAATATTCTACAGGACAGATGATCTGGTTGTACCAATAAACCGACGTCACAGAGAAAGGTGGGGGTGGAGTCTATTCTAGAATAAAAGAGTTATTAACACATATAACAACCAGTGGCGATGTCTGGATCCTAATTCAAGCAAATCAATCGTAAAAAGTCATCTTTGAGATAAATGGGGAAATCTGAACAGGGACTGGAGACTTAAGTGACAGTAAGTATTCATTTTGTTAGGAGTGATAATGGCACAGAGGTTACATTAAAAAAAAAAACAAAAACAAGTACTTTTAGTCAGAGATGCATACTCAAGTATTTATGGGTGAAATAACATGACGCCTGAGATAAGCTTTAAAATACTCCAGAAACGAAAATGCCTGTGTGTGAAGGGGGTGGGAATAAGCAAAACCAGACTGACTGACTATTGCCAATTGCAGAGGCTGAGTGAGGAATTCATGGTGGCTTGTTATACTGTTTTTTCCACTTTTACAAATACCTGGACTTTTCAATAATAATAAGTTTTTTCTTAAAGGCTCAGCTGACCAAGCAACTGGAGTGGGTGGGGGAAGATCAGACAGACCGGCCTGGCTGGATGGCAGCTCTTGTGTAAGGAGAGAGGAGTAAGAGGCCAGATGACGAGTCTTCAATACCAAGCTCACGAGATCCACCCCACAGGCAAACAGCACCTCCACGGAAACTGCAGGATCCTTACCTGCCGGGACTTGCCTGCCTGTTTCACACTGTAGAACATGGGGCCCAGCTCCGCCAACCACTCCCCGTCCACAGCCGTCACGCACTGCATGTACTCCTGTGGGCAGAAGGGCAGCGAGGTGGTCACTGGAGGGCCATAGTCCCTCCCAGAATGGGTCCACAATTAGGAGCCACGTGAGAAGGGCCCTACTCTCAACGCTGCAAGGCTGAAAAAGACAGGCAAAAGCCCCAGACACTGGAATGTTAATCCCTCCTCCCATCCAGATTCCTCCATGCTTGAGAAAATGCCCCCTAGTATCTAAGAAAAAAGTCCCAACCCCTCAGAATGTCCCCTTCTAATGTCCCCATCAGCGTTGCTCATCCCAAGTAGCAAGTAGGGAACAATCCCACTGGCACAGCTGACGTCACTTTAGTCTAGAGCTTAACCCTGTGCAAAGCTTCTCTAAACCCCAACTGAAAACCTACTCGAACGCCCCACAAAGCAATGCATGCGGCCTCAACTCTCCCAAGCCAAAGCTCGCTCACACCGGAAGGCCGTGAGGGGTAACAAGAGCCTGGTGCAGACAGGTGGGCCTGCGCTATGCAAGCACCTCGGAAAAGACTCACCTTGGTGGTCATGACCAACTCGTGATACACTATGTAGTCTGGGGTATAGCCCATTCCGAAGAGGGAGCTGGTGGGGTGCAAGTGGCAGGGCATCCCTGTGCGGACATTCACATACTCCCCGATTCCCTGGGGAAGACACAACAGTGGCCACATCAGGAAAGCACTGCCTATTGGGGCGGCTACCCCCTCCCTTAACGCAGGCTTAGGGAAGCCCAGCTCTACAGAACTGCACCGGGGAAAGGAACAACTTTGCCCTCCTACGGGTATCACGCCAGAAAGGGGCCACAACTCCACCGGGCTCCTGGGGCTCACCTTGAGCTTGGCTGCCTGGTGGAAATAGGCGGCACAAATGCACTTCCTGACGATGTCCCAGTCGGTGCCACATGAGGCCAGGCTCATCCGCTGCTGCACCATGATGTCCTTGAGTTGAGCCCGCACCTCCCGCACCTGGAGCAGAACACAGGGTAGGCCAGGATGGAGCCCTCCTTCCCCTCCCCTCTCACCCCCTGTCCCCACAGCCTGCTCATATGGGCCACCGCCCCCACCTTGCGCATGGCCTTGGCGTGGATGAAATGATCGTTACACCAGATGGTAGAGTAGTTATTGTTCTTCCACTGCAGGTAGACATTCAGGTAGGTCAAATGATCACTCTCAGGGACAGCAAACTTCTCCCGGATTTGATCACTCTCCTCCTCTCGGCCCTGGGAAGGGAAAAAGGACCTTCATTCTAAGCATGGGGGGTCCAGGCCCCCTGAGCATTTCCTGGAGGTTCACACACACACACAACTGCAAACATAACAACATGCTGCCCTGGCAACACAGGAATAATAAAAGTAATTTATAGAACACTATCATAAACCATGAAGACTCAGGAACAACCATACTAGCAGATACAAACTGCTCTGTGGATTTCCAGAACATTCCTGAGAACCACTAATCTAGCCCTTCCTTCCCCAACCCCAACGTGCTTAACAGAAAACTGCAAAATCATTCTCTGGAAACTTGGATTCCTGGCCCTCGTTCTGAGTGAGTAATTCAGAGGGAAGCTGTGCCCCTGCAGCGTCCTCGAGCCTCCCCACCTTGGGCCTGTAGAAGATGGCGGGCACGGAGAGCATGGAGACGATGAGCAGGATCTCGGAGCTGCAGCCCATGTCACAGGACACGATGAGCATCTTGGACAGGGCTGGGTCCAGCGGGAACTCCACCATCAGCCGCCCGGTAGAGGTCAGACCACCTGGGAGAGGTGAGCAAGCCCAGCTATTCCACCAGACGGGGGAGGAAAGGGAGAGACCCAGCACCAGCACCCACCACGCCCCCGCTCCCAGGGCCACCGCACCTGTGTTGTCCAAGGCCCCGAGGATCCAGAGCTGATACATGGAGTTGAGCATGTTGTCCTCCGGGGGCGGGTCCATGAAGTGGAACTGCAGCAGGTCCTGCACCCCCAGCGACTTGAGCAGCAGCACCACGTTGGCCAGGTTGGTCCTCTGGATCTCGGGCACCGTGGTGGTCAGGAGCTCGTTCTTGTAGGCGCTCTGGGTGTACAGCCTGCAGGGGAGAACGCCCTAGTTCTGCTGCTCCTGCCCCCACACTGGCCTGCCGACATCTAACCCTGCCTGGCTGCCTACCTGGGGCCCCTGCGGTGGAAGATCGACGCGATTCCAGCTTCTCCCCACAGCTGCACCCCACAGCAGCCAGTACAGATGAAATCCCACATTTCTTCCTCCACCTCCCACTTCTGTGCCTCACTCGTCTCCACCTATTCAAAACTCCACCTGCCAATTTGGCTTTTCTGCCAGAGCCTACTACCTGCCTGATTCATTCAGGAACCAGTGAACCTGCGACTAGGATTATGGCTGAGTTTTATTTTCTTAATATTTTCTGTATTTACTGAATTTTTATAGCAAATACATTATTTCTAAAACTCAGAACAAAAAAAGGGGTTAGAGAGAGAAAAATAGGAGAGGTGAAAGACAGCGAATGGCATCATTTGTTCAGACCTATCCTGCGGAGGGAGGCAGGCTGCCACCACCCGCACGTGCGCCCACATCTGCAGGTCTGCCTCAGACCTCAGAGCTCCTGGGAACAGCTACCCCTCCACCCAGCGGCATCTGATGAGAGGACAAACAAGTGGCCGCTGCACCAGCAGCCCCGGCCTGGAGGGTCAGCTCTAGGGCCAGCACCTTGGCCAGCCCAGCCTGCCCGCCACGCTCAGCAACCCCAGCGCTGCCCCAGAAAGCACAGGGCTCCTACCTGAAACACTGACCTGGGCCCGTCCTGCCGGCTCGCCCTGACCTCTGGTTGGCGTTGGCCTGGCTGATGGGGTAGATCTGCAGAGCATCCATGCCAATCCTGGGGTTGAAGACCTAGGAGGGCAGCAAACCACGGATGAAGGACAGAGTGAGGGGGAAGGGAGGCAGCCCGAGACAAAGACAGACCCTGGCGGCTACACATCACAGAGGAGGCGTCTTAGCAATGCAGGCAGCCATCCTTTTGGAGCCAGGAGCCTCTGATGTTTTCTCGTAAACACCCAAGTTGTTTTCCCCATAAACACCAGCTCTGTAATCTTTACTGAGTTATTTAAATTATCTTCCTCATCAAGGATTAAATGAATCAAGCGCATGGCAAAGTGCGCACTCAACACCAGCCTCCTAGCACCACCCCCACTTCCACATGCATCCCCCATTCCCTGGCGAAGAACAAGGCTCCAAGTTCCCACACGCTAAGCGGAGTTAGCTTCGGGTGAAGACCCAGGACCCCGCCTCCCGTGTCTTTTCTTACCTTTAATTTGCAATAACCAGAATCAATGACAAACATGATGCCATCCACAGTCAGAGACGTCTCAGCAATGTTGGTGGCAACAATACACTTCCGAACACCATCCGGGGCCTAGAGCCAAGCAGAGGTGCAAGGTGGGGAGCTGAGCCCCTCAGGACAGAGAAGAGTCCACAGTGGGGCAAGAGACCACCTCCCACCCGCCCCTGCCAGGAAAGTAAGTACCTTCTGGAAGATTTTGGCCTGGAGGTCAGAAGGCAGCTGGGAGTAGATGGGCAGCACAGCCAGGGCGGGTGCGTTCTCCAGTTCCTCCAGATGCTCCACAATCTGGTCTGAGGTCACCTGAGGGCACAAGGAGCTGTGAGACACCAAAGGCCCAGAGTCTCTTATGCAAGGCACACCCATTCACCCTGGACATGACCAAGGCACGCACCTCAATGTCCTCTTGGCCAGGCATGAAGATAAGGATATCGCCTGGGGCCCCCGACAAGTGCACCTGCAGGGACTGCTTCACGGCGGCCTCCACGTAATCTTCCTGTGGGGTCTGCAACACAGCCAGGGAGCTCAGTCAGGGGGAGGTGGCAGAGACGTGAGCCAGCATCCCTCTGGGAGCCCCACGGCCCAGTCACTGGTCTGGGCTGGAGCAGGGGACTTCCAGGGCCACGGCACCTACAGACAGGCCTGAGAGAAGCCCCAGTGTCTCTCTGGGCCTCATCCCTCAGCTCCAAAGACACAATGAAACAAAACCTCCCCGAGAGCACAGTCCTTTGTCCCCTGAGCCCTGGAGCTGCAGGCTGCTCCATTTGTCCCATGGGGCCCACAAATCCTCCCCAACTCAGTCCCCTCCCCACCCCACACCCTCCAGCTGGCTTCTCATCAGAGAAGTGCGTGGATGGAATGGGGCCTCAGTACCTTGCTGAAGAGGATGTCAACGGGGAAGGTCCGTCCAGGGATGTGGAAGATAGGAACGTTCCCAAAAAAGGCAGCGAATTTCTCTGCGTCCATAGTGGCTGACGTGACAATGAGCTTTAGGTCCGAGCGCCGAGCCACCACCTGAAAGAAAAGGCCACTCAGAGGCTCGTGGGTTTGGGACCCTTGGCTCCACCTCCAGTCTCATCACCACTACTCCCAAATAAAATATAAGCCAAAGCTAACGAACTGGCCTACTAGATTCTTAACAATCCTGCAGACCTTGAAGGGAGGCACAGCCAAGAAAACCCCGAGTCAGCTGAATAAGAACAGAGTAAACTACCACCCAGGTCTGAACTCAGCCACCCGGAGGCCTCAGGGGAAACTGGCCTGTCAGAGCCCCTCAGCCTACTTCCATCACTCACTCCTGGCAGTGCACTGGTGAACGCCCCATGGGCACAGAGGGACCAGACCCCACAGCCCTCACCTCCCGGAGCAGCCCAAAGAGCACGTCGGTGTTGAGGGAGCGCTCGTGAGCCTCGTCCATGATGATAGCGCTGTAGTGATCCAGGTCGGCTTCCCGGAGGGACTCTCGGAGCAGGATGCCGTCAGTCATGTATTTGATCAAGGTGTTCTCTGAAGTGCAGTCTTCGAAGCGGATGGCATAACCCACCTGGAGGTCGCAGAGCTGGCTCAGGAGCCCTGGCCGCCAGCTCACCACCAGCACATCCTGTGCTGGGGTCCACATTTCAGCACATCACACCCTTTAGCACAAACAGGCAGAAACCATCAGGGAATAACTGCATGGCTCAGCCCTTATGCTCACTCACCTCCTCGCCAAGGTTTCCCCCCATCTCTTCGCTGACTCTCTTCGCCACCGACATGGCAGCCACACGCCGGGGCTGGGTGCACCCAATCATCCCATAGTCCGTGTAACCATCTTCGTGCAAGTACTGGGTCAGCTGAGTGGTCTTACCACTCCCTGTCTCCCCAACCACAATCACGATGCTGTTGTCTCTACAAGGAAAAGCAGACCAGGGCTCGTCAGCCCGAGTGGAAGGCCAGCCCTGAGCCTGCAAGGACACTCTGCCACCTCCTCTCCCTATGTCCAGCTATCCACGAGCTAACTGCTTAGAGAGGTAACAGCCTCTTACAGAGATACCACCTGAAACGTCTGGAATACAGTGAGGTTTAAACAGGTAAGCTAACGCAAAATGATGCCATCTTGATACTTAGTGCAGTGTAGCCCAGGGCAACCAGGTCAGAGGGAAAAAATTACTCCCGGTCTGCATCAGTTGCACAAAAGAAAGAGAGCTCCTGAGTAAACATGGGTGGCAAGAGGGCCCCGGATGCAACACTGGAATTCCTGGGCCCTGGGTGAAGTTACCTGATAATAGTGAGCAGTTCCTGCTGCACTGCGAAGATAGGCAAGTACTGCCTCTGCTCCAAGATGGACTTCTTCTTTGCGAACTCACTGCTGGCCTCACTCTTTTTCTTCATGTGATCCGCAAATTTCTGCTCTGTCCTGAGAACACAGAGCAGCCTAAGCACCCTGCACGACGTCCCACATTGTCCTTCCTGATTGGGTCACTGCCCTTCTTCCTACACCCAGGAATGAGAAGGACTTGGACAAGAATCCTCGAGACACCACAGCAGCCAGGTAATCGAGATGTTTCTTGTCAGCCGAAGGCCTGGAACTACCATGTGGGAATCTGTCGTCTACAACATACCCAGTGCCCCAGGTCAAACAGAGCTAAACGTGGATCAGAGGAGTCACAGATTATCGACTGTTGGGCAAATCCTCTGCCCTAAACAAAGTCTGAGCAGAAGAGGAGCTGAAGTCAATCACCAGGTCACTAACTACGGAGAACACCCTCGGGCAATCTCAGCACAACACTTAACGGCCTAAAATAGCCGCACAGGTCTCCTGAGGAGTTACGGCCGCAGAGCACCCGATGTAGGTCAAACTCCCTCCCTCCTCGTGGCAGGGCAGCATGGTCTGGAAGGCTTCGTTTTTCAAAGAACTGTGGGAACAGACCCACTTAATATTCACCTGCAACCTCTACTGGAAGCACTTAACGTCTGACACATGTACGAATTCCAAGACTGCACAGCAGAGACATGCCAGTTCAGTGCTCGGTGACTACATCAGTCCACGAGATCTTCCCCCACCCTTCCCCAAGGGGCTTTTCCTCCGTCAGATCTGCCCCACGTGCTGTCACCCTTCCATTTCTAATTTCACCCAGTCCCTCCTCGTCACCGAACAATTAATACCTAAGGGATTAAATTAATGAGAGACTAACAAGGGCCCATCAGTAGCACCAACTTCTCATTTGAGACATTTCACACAGGAGTACAGGGAATTATTAACTCAGATGACAGCTCAGCAGGACTTGAGAGGGTTCAAAGGATGAGAATCCAAGAGACAGTTAAGTCCAGCCACCTACCCAATGCGGGAATCCAGTAAGCAGTTAGCCAACATCTGCTTAAATACCTCAAAGAACAGAGGAGTCCCTACCTGGTAAGATAACACTTTCTATTTTGGAATCTCTATTTAGAATAATTCTGCTTTATATTGAACTGAAATCTGACTAAGGAAACAAAACTCAACTTCCCACCCCGAGCGCCTGAGAGGCCCTTTTGCAGAGTGGCCAAGAGTGTGGGCGGTGACATGAGACTGCCTGGGTCTGACCCCAACTCCCCTGTTTACCAGCTGGGCAACCTGGGGCAAGTTACTCAACCTCCCTGGGCCTCATTCTCCACACAACACCCCCTGGCACAGAGGAAGCCCCTCGGTAGTGGCAGTGGTAGCAGTAGGAATGGCATGTAGGAAAAGCAGGGAGACGGCAGAAGAGAAACCAAGAGAAAGGGACTAGGAGAAGGCAGAAGATTCAGACTGAAGTGGTAACATTCTCCTCTTCGGGAACATGAAGTTGCTAAGTTCTGCCTCGAGTGCCCTGAGCAGGCCGCGGCCGGCAGACTGCCTACCTGTAGTCCACCTTCCCGTCTTCCGTCAGAGCTTTATCTGGCTCTTCCTCCTTCTTGACGCCCATTATATCTCCCAGCTTGGTCCCGGCCAGTTCCCAGTGTTTGTGCTGAGCCTGAAAAAGACAAGAAAAGTCAGTCAGCTCTGTCCTGCGACATGACTGTGGTCACTGGGGAATCAACCCAGCTGACAACAGGCCTCCCCCACAGGTGTAAACCCCCCCAGCCACACGTTCCGAGCCGCGAGCCGCGAGCTCTCCCAACAACAGGCGCAGCAGCTGTGACTAAGGACCTGATGGAGGAACTCCGTGCCCTCCTCCCAGGGCTGATTCTCGCTCCCTGCCTATCCTCTAACTTCCAGCAGAAATCTACCCGTGCAGCCTAATAAGAGTTTTAAAAAGAAGAAAAAAGGAAAGAAAAATACACAGAGACTTCCCAGCCCTGGTGACAAGAAACCGACCTTTTTGCGCTCCTTCTGCTCCCTGTGCTTCCGCACTGTCTGGCTGCCTTTTCGAGCGATAATGGCCAGGTCAGAAGTGGCATCCTTGACTGGAATCACAGGCTCCGGCTGCACCAGGTTGCGGAAAAAGAGAAAACCCCACTGATCATTAAAATCAGCAACAAGGCCCATTTCGAAATGGCCCGAGTCAATGAAAGGGGCTGCTACCCTCTCGTGATATGGGGCTTTTCCCCATTTTGCTTTCTTTCCGTCCCCACATCAGGTCTTTCTGAGCTGTCCTGTCTCCGGCCACAGAGGAACCTCACCTGCTTGGTGAAGACGATGCGCCCATCCAGAAAGGGAGGCACCAGGTTGTGCACCATCAGATGCACCTTGGCCGCGTTATCCTCTTCAAAGTCCTCGTCCACCTCCAGCCGGTGGACTACGCCGCTGGTGAGCATGCGGTTTGTCTCCCAGCGCTCGTTATCCTGTGAGGACACGACAGGAGCCACACTCAGACTGCAGCCAAAGGTAGTCCTGAAAGGTCCCCAGGCAAGTCCACAGGTCAAGTCCCAACAGAAGGGCCATGGGTAGCCGCGGAGGTGTCACAGGCCTCTCTACCCACAGCTCCTGAGACAGAAGAGTCGCTGATCCCAAATCACCTGCAGTGTTTTGTTCCAACAAGCAGCACCTTACATCTAAGAATCCCTAGATGGACACGCGAATGGTGACCATCCCTAGCCCAAATCAGAGGCACAACAAACAGACCCCAGAGGCAGGTCCTACCGTACCCATTACCATCAACAGCATCCCTCAAGGAAGTGCTACCAAAGAGAGGAGGACGAGCCGGGGTTTTTCTTAAAAAGGGTCCCCAACTGCCCCTCCTCCACGTGCAGAGGCCTGTCTAGATCCGGCCCTCTCGGCAGTGGGGAGACAAGCTCTGCTGCCATCACATCAGATGTGACCTGCTGCTCCTCCCACTGTCCCCACCTCCAGCTCTGAACCCACCGTGACCACCGCAGACAGCCTCACCTCGTTGATCTGTCTCCGCTGAGCTGAAATGCGCTTCTGCTTCTGTTTATGCAGGTGCTGTTCCCGCCTCCTCACGTAGTCCTCGGAGGAGTAGGCCAGGGGATTGTGGAACTCGTCGTACCCCTCATCCATCATGTACCAGTCCCGGTCAGCTTGCTGCAGGCGCGAGACAAAGAACGAGAACAAGGGACGGCGCGAGTTAATGTGTGAGACCCGGACAGCAGGGGAGAGGCTCGGTAAGCAGTCACTAGTGCGGTGGGGCAACCTTCCTGGGAGGTGCAGGAGAGAGGCCACCCTGCTCCCTTGAGCCAGCTGGAGAACAGCAGCAGACTTGACATGGTAGACTGTGAATGGCAGCCCATCGTGACAGCACTTCTCAGACTTACCACATGGTGGCACCAACGCACAGAGTGAGGTCATTACTACTGCAGTAAGTGACAGGCCGTTGCAGCCCAAGCCTCTGGAAAGACTCCGGGGCTTCCGGGCTGCCCAAGGCTCAGTTGCACCCTCATAAAAGCCCAATCCTGCTAGAGGGTCACCTGTGCTCTTGCGCTCTAACACCTCCCATCACCCACTCCCCTACGGAGGGCCACCCCTCTTGTTTAGCCCCTCAAAGGTGTAAAGCTTTACCCTCTGGTCATCTTCCCACTGCTGCCGCTCCTCCTCTGTGTCAAATGAAATTCCTTCTTCACCATCCTCGCGTCTTCCTGAAGGAGCACAGGTAGCAGGTCAGTCCACACGACCCTGTTTATCCCCAGTGGCCACAGACAGACCTGCGCAGCCACACGGCTCCAGGGGCGCAGCCTCTACTCAGCTACACGAGCACAAGCCGTCCTGCTCTTCTGCCTCCTGTCCCCCAGGCCTTACCTCGGCCCCTGGACAGGCGCGGAGTAGACCCCAGGTGTCTTCTGTCATCAGCCCACTCATTGTATTTGTAGGAGGGGGTTGGCAGAGGTGTGTCATCTGAGTACTTGCTCCTCACAGACCTGGGAAGCAGCAGAACCAGCATCACAAAACAGGCACTGAGCTGAGCCCTGTTCCCCTAGCTGCCACCTGCTCTCCCTGCCCAGACCCCTACCACCCACCCAGAGAAACTGGGCTGCTCCGGCCGGAACATCACCTGTCTCGATCTCGAGTGGACGGCCGATGGCTCCGCTCAGAATCCCGATAGGAAGGCGTCGGGGAGGGCGATTCCCACTGTGAGCGCCTTGAGGAACCATAGCCACTGTCCTCCTCCTCCCAAGTGGACCTTGAAGGGGTGGCTGCATCTGGGGCCACAAAAGACACATCCACAGGAAACATCTAATTTAACCAAGACATGGCTCCAGAACCATTAGCTGAAAGTCAATTCTCCAAATTTACTCCTTTTACTATTTATAAAACACGCACTTATTTGTAAGGGATAAGATGGTTTTGATAGTTTTTAAAGATATCTGAATTTTAATGGTCCAGTTTTCATTCTGTGTTTATGACATTTTAGGGAATATTCAATTTATCTCTGCAAACACCCCCCTCCTCAATACAAATAATTTTTTAAAAATTCATCCTTCTAGCCCCAGCTCCCTATGATCTTTCTTGCCATTTGGAAAACTGGCCATTCAGCAGACCAGCGTGTCACTGAAGGCAGCATGTCCATCTCAACAGAGAAGTCCAGGGCTGTGCCCACCTGGCCCAGAACCAAGTATTCCAGGAGCTTCATGGTGGAGTCAGGAGTTTTGACTCAGTGCCTCAGCAACGCCACTGCGGATGGGAATCACTCACTCTGCCTTTAATGCACTTGAACCCTAACAAACTACCACAAGAAACGGCTAAGTCTACCTTTAGGTCGATGGCGTGGGCTCTCTGGTTCATTTCTTCTGCTGCTGCTGCGCTCTGACCCCCCGTCTCGCTCTGATCTGCTGCTGTGTCTACTTCCATCCCGTTCATCTGTGAAAAGTCACATGCAGAGCTCAAAACTGTGCCCCACCCGTCCTAAGGAACACCCATCTTCACCCTAGAGCACAGACAGGCCGCCCACTCACTCACAGGTGCAACCTGCACTGCTCTAAAGTGATCCTCGGGCTCTGAAACTCACATATTCTCATTCTTTCAAGGGGAAAAAACAGTTACTGGCTAGAAAGTTTCAAATTCACAGTAACAGTTATTTTCCTGCAAGAATTCAAAAAAGAATAGTTACAAATCTATACTGAACATTTTTTAATAGTTACAAGTCTATAAGCTACTAAACTTAAACACAACTGAGCAAAGCCAGTGTTGGATTGTATGTCTAGTTTGCTCCATAGCACTGTCCTTTCTCTATCAACACTATTATAAACTCTGGCTTCTTATACATATTATCCATTATCTCCTTTTTCACCTATTTTCATAATAAAACAAGGAGTACACACTCAAGCAAAGCAGCTATGTTAGAAGCAACAGCTCTTTTCTTAAACTGCCTGCTATTCCCAATCCCAGGGCCAAAACCAACCAGGCTGACATCATGCAAATAGGGCTCCCCAATTAACAGGTGTGGTAAAAACTCTTACAACAGAAAAAGGACTGACACGTTTACCCAAATGCTAACAGGCAACAGGAAGTATGCTGGACAGTTTACCTCTGTCTCGCTTGCGGTCATAGTCTCGATCCCGAGATTTCTCCTTCTTCCGATCCTTTTCTTCTTTGGATGAAGCATAGACACCATGTTCCCGCCGATCCCGCTCCCTCTGCCGACTGCGTTCCCAAAACTCTTCACTCACACCACCAGGATGGGATGGAGTCTCTACCCGAGCAGATCGATAATGTCTGGAACAGGGAGAACAACTGGTCAAAGGGCCTCCACGGGAAAAAATCTTTGCCCCACAACCTTTGGCTATGCCAGACAAATGATCTTTCCTTTTCCACTTTATCTCCCTGGTATTGCAGGCTTACACATGGCAACAACCTAAGGCATTTCTAACCTCCATCATCTACTCTTTAGTGACCTTTGAATTTTCCCCACAAATCTGAACAAAATACCAATTACTACCTATCATCAATATTATAGAGTCATAATAAAATCATAAAGCTCTAAATGTCCAACAGAAAAACTGACAGTTAAACATGAGATGTTATTTCCTGACCGACATTTGCTGCCCTTTGGGCCAACCCATCCTAAGGCCTTTACCTGTCTTTCCGGCTATTTCGGCCGGCCTGTTCACCGCCCTCCTCCTCAGCATCCCTCTGGTCATCCTTGCTCTCTTCCCAGTCCTTGTAGGAAGAGATTCTGGACTTCTTCTTGTCCTCCCCATCGTCCTTCTCCTCTCGCTCCTTCCGCTTCAGGGAAGCCAGCAAGTCCAGCCCCAGCAATGAAGGGCGAGGAGCAGGAGCCTTAAAGACATGCTGCTCACTGGCCGCACTTTTGGTCTTGCAAATAAGACCACCAACCTGAGAGTCTAGATCAGTGCCTTCCAATCGATGGATCGAGGTATCCTCACTGGTGTCGCCCATCACAGGCCCTGGGATTTCTGTGGAAGGAAGGCAAACCATTTAGTATTAGATATAAAAGGGGAGACGGCAGGGAGAAGGCTCAGCTCTACTATATCCCAGAATAACTACAATTATGGGTATATTTAGGTGGTTAGCCTTTCCCCCACCCCCGCCACACCCCCCAACACCAGGAACACTTTGGCTACCTCTCACCATGACCCTTCCATCAAGCCACTGACAATCTCAAAAGACCCTTCTATTCTTATCCCAACAGACACCAAAATAGATACACACACACCCTTTCCTATACACCAGGATCCAAGAAGTTATCATCCAGGCAAGAAAAGGCTTCACTAAGGGACACTTACTAGACCACAATGGCTTCTATATGGGGGCGCGGAGGGAGCTCGGAGGGCGGGTAGCAGAAACCCCACTGAATCTGAGTCAGAAACCTCAATTAGAAACCTGGATCTTGACATTTTCTACCCACATGATCCTAAGCAAATAACTTAATCTTTGGTTAGCCATAATTCTATATCTGTAAAATGGAAACAATTTTTGCATTGTCTAACCAGTGGAGCTATTGTGACAATCAAACAAGACAGTGTATGTGAACGTACTCTGTAACAAGAGTTACATAAATGTAACTGTTACAATATTTTATTTTCTATATTCCTATATACTGATTGGTCCCTCACCAATTTTTTATGAGTTCCATTTCTCCCTCCCTTGACATAACAGATACAGCAGAGTAGAGGCGAGTACAAGACTACCATCCATGGTCTCCATACTTTACTGGCCTTTTTTGGATTAGTTGTGTTTCATAGAAAAGGATTAACTCGCAGCAGCCAAAATCAGTTTAATAACAATCCACGTTCACCAAAAATATTCATGAGAAACACGAGGTTAGGAAATGGTGTTACTGAGAAGTATTTTAAGTGACTGTAAGCCTTCCTGGCACAAACTTATAACAAATCCCTCTTTACCTCCCACTACATAGCTCCCACTTATAAATATGCATCTATTCTAGGTGCTTGGATAATTCCCTTCATTCCAAAAAGTTAATGAAGCAAAGGAATTGTCAAGGGGTCAGGTACCATCAGAATCCAGAATTTTTTGTCAAGCTCTAATTAAATGCACACCTCTATAAATGAGTATTGCCAAAAAGACTGAACACGTAATATTGACACAGAAACAAGAGTTACATTATGAATATGTCACCAGGCAGAATAGAAAAGGGAAAGCTGCATATTGGTGACATCTGCACGCATGTGAGGAAATCCAGACAAGAAGGTAGAGATATACAGGCTCTGCTCAGCAGTTGTCTAAAGGAGGAAATATACCTAGAATGTCACTCTATGCAGGTGAGAGAAACCTATGTCTTGTTGACTGTTGTAGCCCAGTGCCTAGCAAAATAAATGTTTGATAAATAAATGAATGAATGAATTTAAACTTATTAAAGGAGAACAGAAAACCAAACATTTCTAGAGACAGCAAGGGAAAATACCAGCAACCCAAGACAAGGAGTCTGACAGGGAGGACTTAACTAGCTGCTGAGAATAATAAGGAGTTGAAGAGCAAGATTCTGAAGAAGAATTATGGCAAAGAAACCACAAGGGGTACGAGAAAAACAGTGAGGAAGGAACCTGGATTTATTCATTCAACAATTATTCATTGAGTGCGTCCATGAGCCGATCGCTGTTCTCGTCAATAAGGATAAAGAGAACAAAACAGACAAAAATCCCAGCCCACCTGGAGCTGACATTCTAATAGAAGGGATCGCCTGGCAGAGACAGCACTGTGAGAGAGAAGAGGAAGGTACAAGAAGCCCTACTCGGCTCGGCGACAGCCTGGCAGTGGGCTGAGGAAGGGCTCAGGGCGACCCTGGGCAACATCCCTGGATCTCAGCAAAGCCGCTCATGGCAGCCGGATCTGACCAGAGCAAGGCGGAAGGCCGGGGCAGGCAGGACGGGCGCAGCGTCCCGGAGGTAAGTAAGACAAAGTGCGTGACAGGGACGAGAGAGAAAATTCCCACATCGAGGCCCGGACCTAAGCAGAGAACCAATATCCACGGCCCGGAGCCGCCATGATTGGCGAAGGGCCAGTCAGGAAGGAAGAAGGGGCACTCACCTCGCCAAGCGCGACTCTCCGGACCCTTCTGTACCAGATTCTGGGGCACCGGCGCTGCCACCCCTCGCTCAGACGGCCTCAAAGAGCTAAAATCCACACCTTGAAAGCGGCCATTATTGTCCCTTAATACCTTGCGCGGCCCCCTCTATCCGTCCAAAAATACCATAGAGAGCAGCCTGGAAAACCCCGATTCCTGGATCCAAATGTGGGACAGAACGCGACAAGGTTCGCCAGACCTCCTCTGGGGCTTTGATCAGAGACACTTCCGAGTCTCCTTGCGACCAATCACGCTTAGCCTAGAAGGTGAGACCCCGCCTCTAGTCGGGGGAGGGGGGGAGGGAAGGAAAAAGTGATCGGCCATATTTAATGAGGGCGGAAGTGACGTTTGGCTTCCGGTCTGCGCGGGCGCTGACTAGAATCTGTTCTGCTCGTTGGGCTGTTGAGCGGGGTGATGGGGAGTTCCTTTTCTGCGCTTGTGCTTTTTCCTCTTCCGTGTCCTTCCCGCTAAATTGTCCAGCAAGGGTTGCTAGGCGACAGTCCCTGGGTTAGTTTGGATTAGGGTCGCTGCCCCGCTTGGGGCTGAAGAAAGGAGCCTCTGGCGTCCTGGCTCTTCCGAGAACCGGTGCACCCGGTGCACGGATGCCGACAGCCCTGACGTGGAAGCGGCGAAGGTGACTTGGACGAGCAAAGTAAGTGTCGTCGTACCTGGCAATTGTGGGCCAGGAGTAGCGCAACCATAGGCAACTTTTAAAATACATATATCGGAAAAATAGAGACGCACGCCCCGATGCAAATAAAAATCACCCACTGCTCACACGCAGAGATAACCACTGATGATGTTCTAGGATATTTATTTCCAGTTATTTTTCTATCTAAATATGTACATATGCGCTATAGTTAGGGTCTGTGCAAAAGTGAGATCCCTCTTTTTGAGTGGTTCTATAATAGTGCGTTGCACTAGGATTGTACCTGCATTTATTTCACCAATTCCCTATTGATGGCCATTTAGTTTGTTTCCAGTTTTTCACCATTGTAAATGGAATGAGTATCCTCTCTTCATAAATCTGTGTCCACATGTCTAATTATTCACCAATAATTCAGTTTCAGCAATGGAATTGTTGGTCGAAGAGTATATCAGCTTTCTTTCCAAAAAGGTTTTATCTCTCTATGTTCCAGCCTGGGCTATCTATACCTGCCCCTATAGTCATACTCTTGCCATTATTGTGGACTACTATCTTGTTTAATTTTTGCCAATTTAATGGATTTTTTAAACATCTTTTAATTTGCTTACTGTAAAGCTTTTGAAATTTATTCACTGTCCATTTGTACCTCTTCTTTTGGGAATTCTCTTGGTGTTCTTTGCTATGGGCATTTTCTTAGGTGTGGTCTCAGTTTCCCTCCCTCCTTTAAACATTTGTCCAGTCCCACCCCTGGCCTGCTTGTTGACATGTTGCCCTCCCCTTACTTCTTCGTTTTTATCAGTAATGTAGAGGAGTTGCTGTTTGTTTGAATTCTAGTGGCGGGACAGATCCGTTTTCTCTCTGACTTTCCCTTTCACTGACATGAATAATTTGTTCTGCTAATGTTTGATGAAGTCCATGGTGGCAATCAGCATCCCCGTTTAAAGTATGACCCATTACTGGAACAATTTCATTTCCTTTTTTTTGTTGTTGTTGTTGTTTTTGGCATCCCAGTTTCATTTCCTATATGAATTTTTATTAATTCATATATATATATATATATTTTAGATATAGAGTCTTGCTGTGTTGCCCAGGCTGGTTTCAAACTCCTGGCTTCAAGCAATACTCCCATCTCAGCCTGCCAAGTCGCTGGGATTACAGGTATGAGCCACCACACCTGGCTCTTAATTCATATCTTAAAATGTGACTTGTGAAAAAAAAAATAAAGAACAAAATCCTCCCTTTTCATTGTATTAGCCAACTTTGGAACTGAATTCAAAATATCAAGCATCCCAATGGTGTTTCTCATGGATGGCCTCAAAAACTAGCTCCTTGGTCAAAGAGTTTCTCAGAAATGAAATTTTTTCCAATAATGAAAATATGAGTTCATTGTAGTAAAAGGAACCCTGGACTAGAAATTTGGTGGCCTGTATTCTAGTCCTTGTTCTTGTAGCTAGAAGTGTAATAAGCAAACTAGTTTATAAAATGAGGTTGGATTAGGCCCCTCCTACCTCAGTATTTTATGGTTTGTTTATTTAATTTTGGTTTTACACACATTCTTAATTGATCTGTTTGCCATGTGGTGAGGTGTACCTAGTCAGGTATACACTAAGAATCCTTAAGCCAAGATTCATGATAATATAAATGTCTATCAATAAAGGACTGTTTAAAAAGTATGGTACGTGCATGAAATAGTATGCTGCTATGTCAAAGAATATGGAAGTTTTCTATATAGCATTATGGGAAGATCTTCACATGTTAGATTTAAAAAACACAAGTTGCAAAAGACTGGATAAAGTATGTGTACTGAACATCTGCCATTTGCCCCTTAAGAGCCACTCTTCATCCTACTCTAGACTGCTGTGGTACCAGGAGGCGTGCCTGCCTCAGCAGCTCCCCTGCACTCTGGTTCCAGCTGGAGTCAGCCAGTGGGGGCACAGGCAGAGGTGGGAGAGGAGACGGTGCATCCCTTATCAGCAGTCTGGCCTGTGCAGCAGCCTCTCCACTCACCTCTCTTTGCCACACGATTCTTCTAACAGCTTCTTCCCATGGCTCCTTCAGGCCTCAGGGTGGGAACAGCTTCCCGCTGCTACTAGCCCCAGAGTACTGCACTTTACCTTATTTCTTTTCTATGCTACCCTTAATTAAGCTGTCTTGAAATTACCAAATTTGAGTGTGTCGTGGTTTTCTTGCTGGAAGACTGATACAGTAGTTATCTTTTGGGGTAAAAAGAGGGGAGAAAATATAGAAACACATTTTTGTATTTCCCTGCCAATGCATAACAAAACTCTGGGATATAAATAGAAAGCAATGAAAGCTGTTACCTGGTGTGTGTGGGGAAATGGGGCAGGGGGAACTGGGACCAAGGAGCAGGGACAAGGAGAGGGAAACTTTGCACAGTACCTTTCTATTTTGTTTCTTTTAAAACCATGTGAATATATAACCTACTCTAAAAATTAATTTTTTTACAATTAGGGCTCATGCACTTAATCTAAATTGTTTTTGAACATTGCCACTTTATTTCAAGATTGACAGTGAGGATTAACATCTGAATTTCTTCCAGATGAGCTTCCTATTGCCTAAGCTGACCAGCAAAAAGGAAGTGGACCAGGTGATAAAAAGTACTGCAGAGAAGGTATTGGTCCTCAGGTTTGGGAGAGATGAAGATCCTGTCTGTCTGCAGCTAGATGACATTGTAAGTGAATTTTTAAAATAAATGGTTTTTATTAAAAATCTTTATATTCTCACTTCATCATCTGCAAAGCGCATGGAATGGAGCAGGCAGGGCTGGGCAGAAAGCCGTTTAGTCACTGACACACTTTCCCTAAGAGCTGATCATGTGCCTGCTCTGCGCTGAACCCCCAAATCTGCGATTGTGCTGAATCTGTCCCAGATGTCCTTCCCACTTAACAGCTATCAGTGCTCAGTGTCACCAGCAAGGCAATGGAAGAGCAGGAAACATGATTAACAGGCATCTATGAACATTATCTTTTTTGATGCCCATAACAGTGGAGTAAAAGTAGCCCCATTTCCCAGCGGGGGAAATAAACACCAGGGAGGACAAATAACTTCCCACGGGCACAGATCCACTAAATTACAGAGCTGGGATTTGAACTCAGTTTTCTGTAGCTGCCAGTACTCTTCCCTAGTGTTTTGTCTCCAGTATGTCCTGATGATAATCTCTGATCTCACAGCACACCTTCACACTCCGATTAGTAAGAAGGAGGTGTATGGGACAGGGGAGGTGTATTCGTGTCCGTATTTATCATGGAGAAAGACTTAACCCAGGACTAAGACCTCTTCTCACCAGTTCTGGTGCTGCCATCCACTGTAGAAATCGAGTGTAAGAATCCTCATTTCTGTGGTTAAAAATGAGTGTGTCTTGTGTTAACCTGGGGGAAAAAGGGACCAGAGGAGTGTACTCTCAGCTGTAGGGAGGAGGAAATATCGCAGAGGTCAATAGTATAGACTTGAAGCCACACTGCCGAAGTTCAAATGCCAGCCCTACTGCCTAGTAGCTATGCGACTTGGGGCAGATTACTTTACCTCCCTGTGCCTCAGTTTCCTTCTCTATAAAATGGGGACTGTACTAGCACCTACCTCACAGGAATGTTGTAAGGATTAAATGAGTCAACAAATGTTAAGCTCTTAAAACAGTGCATGGTAAGTGTCATGTAAGTGTTTGCTACTGATTATTATAGTTACCATTTCTGGGAGGATTGGGAGGAAAGAGATTTTAGGGAATTTCATTATCTGCATTACATATTTCTAAGTTATTTTGTTTTAAGTGAGGATAGATTACTTTTATGAAAACAATCAAAGAAAAAAAATTAAAGGAAGAAATACAGTCACACAGTTTTACCCAGGGTCTTCTCATAACCCTGTCAGCAGCGATTCAGACTCAGGATGATAAGGTTACACTGTGTCTAATGTGGAACCCAAACAGCCTAGATTCTTGGCCCAGGAATTTTTTCAAACAAAATACTCTGTTGTAGTAAAGGGTTTCCCAGAAGAAACATCAACTAGCTCTCATATTGTAACATATGTCTCTCTTGTCATTTGCAGCTTTCTAAGACCTCTTCTGACCTAAGTAAAATGGCTGCTATATACCTGGTAGATGTGGACCGAACTCCCGTTTATACACAGTATTTTGACATCAGTTATATTCCATCTACTGTCTTTTTCTTCAATGGGCAGCATATGAAAGTGGATTATGGGTAAGTTAGGATGATTTACCTGTGACAATCCTGAACATTTCCTTTAAGCAATTTCAGTATCTCACCTATTCCCATGTGATGTTGGCTCTGTGAGTCTTATATTGGTATTGTTTCCTTAGTTGATATACTCTATAATTTTTTTATGCCAAACTTTGGTACAAAATGAGAGGGTTTCAGGTATGATAGGCAAAGTTTAATTTCCAACTTAAGTATGAAGGAATCGTACAGTTTGTGAAGCATTAACCATCCTTAAGTCTACAAAATATAGAACAGTTATGTTAGCTAAATAAAGAACTTAAAAAGTTTCCCAGGAATTTCATGTAAAACAAAATATATAGTTGTTCGTAAACGTTTGGGCCTGGCAGGTGGCATTTATAAAAGAAGTGTTCCTTCCAGCAAACTAGGATATGCTTCTCTCTTGTCAAGTTTCCTGTCTTCTGCCACTCTGAGAATTTGAAATCATTCTTCAACAAGACATGTCAAGAATAAGTGACAAGACATCTTCTTTAATGCCTTCTCCTTCATCCAGTTACTGTCCCAATACTTAATATTCATTATTGAGTGTATCCATCATTCTTATCATTTCTTACTGTGGTTGAGGTGTCTACTTGTCTAGATCTGTGTACCTTGTCATCTATTTGAAAGTATGTTCCATATTACCTGTTTTAAAGTGTTTTAAAGCTATTTATTCTCCTGGAACACAGTTGATGTAAGTATTAATGTGGTACAACCTTTTTAGAGGGTAATTTATAACACAATGTATCAAACACTTAAAAGTATTTAAACTTTTTAACCCAGTAATTACATTTCCGGAAATTTAATATGATGTACATGCATGTTTAATGGCTTTGAAAGAAATATATGTTAGTTGGAAAAAAGCACATTCCTAAATACTTTGTGTGATATAATTTCCAATATCATGAAAAAAGAAATACATGTGTACACATATACACATTCACATGCATAAGATTGGGAGGATATATACCAAAAGTGACCTCTGACCTCACTGCTGATTTTATGTTTTTCCAAAAAATTTCTATAATAAACATACTTGATGTTTGAAATATTTTCATACCTACCATTCAAAAATATAAGTGACTAGAACTTGGAGACCATGACTTGTAAGTGGGCTTTGCACTACCCAAAAACAACAATAAAGAATGCCCACTCCAACACTTGCTAATGATTTGAGAAGTGATTAAAGCAGATTTTCAAGTAGAATCTTTTCACATGACAGGTTTTTATGCTAGGGGCCCACAGCACTGGTTTTATAGTCATATACCAAGTGGGGGGAAAAAAATCAATGGAAAAATCAATGTCAGGCTTTATGTCTAAAGTCTCTTTGGCAAGAAGAAAAGTAAGAAAGCTCCTGTTCATTTTGTTTATCCTGCAAGTCTTCAGAAAGTAATTATTAAAAGTTCTGAGCGCTATTGTTTCTCTTCCATGCTGTCTAGATCTCCAGATCACACTAAGTTTGTGGGAAGTTTCAAAACCAAACAAGACTTCATAGATTTGATTGAAGTAATCTATCGAGGGGCAATGAGAGGAAAACTTATTGTCCAAAGTCCTATTGATCCCAAGAATATTCCCAAATATGACCTTCTCTATCAAGACATTTAGCACACTGTCTGCTGTCAAAGACGAAGACAAAGGCACATCTTGAAGCAGTACCTGAATCCCACCCGTGCTGTTCCCTGGAGTGCTTCAGAAACGTGTTCAGTGTCCCAGCGGAGAAGAGGTTTAATGCGCATGGTGTAAAATGTCAGCTCCTGAGGAGAAAATCGCACTGGTACCCTGCTCATCTGAGATGCCTAAATGTCTGCTCCCTGCGAACCTCGGAGCAGTCAAGTTGGAGGTGTTCAGTTTCCCCAGGGTGATTTGCTTTTTTACCTTCTCTTTATAGCGTGCTTTCTTTATACTTTAAGATAATACAGAATCCTCCCAAACATTGGCTAGTATAATTTGACTTAATCATGTTTATTTGATACACAAGTAAAATCAAGACTCAGTTCCCATCGGAGCAAAAATACACATTTTCTACCCTAGATGTGTGCACATGCGCACCTACAAACACACACAAAATCTCCAGTCCCTATTACCCCAGTTTCTCTTAGAATAATTAATTCTCTACTGAAGAAAGAATAACTCTTCTTGCCTGTTTGTTTTATTTTGGAGCCTTACAGGCTCTGACTTTTAAAACACTGTCCTATTTGGCTCACTTAACTAGCTTTTATGTTGTTAAATTGCCAAAGAAGTGAGAAGTTCAACCTACACCATCCAGCACCCAGTTGGAGTGAAACAAAGAATTAACTACTCCTAGTGAGTAGGAACAGATCTCTCCCAGAGGTTGCCGCCCCTTCCTGAGGCAGAAAATTATATTTCAAGGGCTCCAAACTAAAAGAGATGTCAGAATTATTAGAAAGAAGTGTCACCTTTATGGGATTTGCCTGTTTTGTTAACATCATGAGGAATTGTTGCTCTTCCAAGGCCACCTAGTACAACCTTGGGCAAGTTACTGCTTTTCTGAAAACTTCATGGCAGCTATTGGCATTGACTTTCTAGGATGGGAGAGTGGGTGCACAGCTGGAGGGCAGCGGGCCAGTCGGCTTGTCACCTGCTTGGCAGCCACTGACCTCCTTGCTGACAAGCCCAGTTCTGTTCAGGGCAGCGGCATCACTGCACGTCCAACCCCCTTTGCCAAGTGCTTCCTTTCCAAGTCTCCTGCAGGAGGGGTGACCATGAGACTTGGTTCTGGCTAATGCAGCATAGAGGGAAGGCTTCTGGGCACTTTTTGTGTCCTCCACTGATAAAAAGAGAGAGCCACTCCAGGAATAAAACAAAACAAAACCCTGTCACCACCACCTGTCTTCTCCTCACCTCCACTTCCTGCTATTGATTTAATCACGATGTGTGGAGCTACAGCAGCCATCTTAGGACCATGAGGCAACCAGCATCAGGATGAAAAATCTATATGCTGAGAAGAATGGTAAAAAGAGCCTGATCCCTGATGATGTTATTGAGCTACTAAGTGAACTCTAGACCTGCCTCCTTCCGACTTCTGTGAAAGAATAAAATATCTTCATTGCCTAAGTCACTGTTACTTGAGTTTTCTGTTCCTTAGTCCAAATCACACAGTATTTGATGTGTGGTAAGTGCTCAGATGCAAAAACTCAGAACTTGCATGTGTAAAATTCTCGTATTTTCTTTCTCCTTGAGGGCTTTAGAGACTTTCTCTGAAGTCCTGATTTATATTTTTGATCCTATCTTAATTGCTTCCCATTCCACAAGTACTTATTGAGTACATGCTATGTGTCCCATCCTATGCTGGGTGCTACATAAATACAAATGACACCTGTACCGGGGAATAGGTCCTCAGAGGAGGCAGTGCCCGTGTGTTCAGGGAGAGCAGGAGGTACGCGTGCAGAAAGGGGAAGGGCATTTCAGCAGAGGGCCCCTGAGGAAAAAGGCCCAGGGCCTGGAAAGCGGTGCAGAGTCCAGTGTTGCTGAAACCCCGAAGTTGAGGCCAGGCCAGCAGGAGGCGCTGCTGGGCAGATATCAGTGATAAGAAAATGCCAGAGTTTTTCTGTTATCATTATTTTCCTCCTGAGTAGTGACCAGAAACCACTTAATAGAATCAGTAATTCTAAGTGACGATTATTTTCCAGTTTCTGGCTATTATCTCTTTCACAGGTTCTAGAATGTAGGTCCGTATCTTCATTGGCCCACAAGCTCTAACCTGTTGAAATTTATCAACGGATCTGGAAGGTGCGTGTGAGAGAACTGCACACGGAAGGCCAGCCCCTGATGAGAGAGAGTGCTGTGAGTGGCATTTTGCACCAAGAGAAGGAGGTATGTTGGTGAAGGCTTATAGCAAGAAAGAGCTCCGTTAGATGAGCTTTGCATTTACAAGCGTGAGAGGCCCTCAACAGCAAGACCCCTGTCTTTGGAAGGTCAGATTCAGATGGCTTGCATTTGATTCCCGGTGAACGGTAGGTTTTTTCCAAATAGGAAAAGCAGCTCCTACAGAGGAAAAGACTCCAACCTCCTAACTCTGTGGAGTCCCAGAATGTAATTGCTGGTAGGGACTTTAGAGATTGTGTAGTTCAAGCCCCTCATGGAAGAGATCAGGAACTGATGGCCAGGAAGCTTAAAGAACTTAGCAAATTTATGGGCCAAGCTGTGATTTGGACCCAGGAAGTCCAGAGCTCCTGCCTTCATGGCATCTTATTTTGTTTTCTGGAGTGCTGGTAGTTTGGAACACAATGAAAGTACTGTCTGTGTCAAAACACTTTTTTCCATCCCATTTTGAGCTAGCATCTTCCTCACCAGGCCTGCACCCTTTCTCCTGATTCACTTTGAAGAGCTGATAGGATGCAGTGAAAAGAGCTCAGTTGTGTTCAAACAGCCCTAGGTTCAAGGTTCAGCTTCACTATTTAATAGCTGTGTAAGCAAATCAGTAACTCCTTTCAGTCTGTGTGGCACTGAGTGAGCATGACTCCCCAAGGTGGAACAGTTTGTGGCACCCTAGGGATTTCCAGTTGGCTTGGGTGTTTTCTGCCATCCTCCCTGTAGACCCTCCACCACTTGGCTGCTCTTGGACCATAAATGAGAGAATAAAAAAGGCCTCGGACCAAACACAGGACAGAAATCAGTCAAAAGAAAACTCTTTATTGATTGACTCAGCAAGGCAGGGCTGGCCCCCATCAGCTTCAGCCCGAGTCTTAGCCCGTCCACTCCCGTCCACTTCTCCCAGCCTTGAGTTAGTTGTTGGCTACGGTTGTCCGAACCCAGTCCAGAATGGAAGGCACCTTCACGTACACGCCGTACTCGGCCACAGCACAGCTCTTATCAAAGCTCAGGATGCCAGCCGCGTACCAAGTGTCCTGCTCCAGGTCATGAACAGCAAAGGCGCTGCCAGCGTCGCCATAGCAGGTGTCTTCCTGGTACTTGGTCATGCCCACACAGAAGGTGTGCTCGTTCAGTATGGGCTGCACCCCTACAGGACTCTTCTGTGTCTTCTTTTCGGGCACTGTGCTGCCTTCATAGTGCATCACACACTTGTTTTGGTCAGCCACGGGCAGCATGACATACTTCAGAAACTCAGAAAACTGGAAGTTGGCATTTCGGCCCCAGCCAGACACGTAACCCACACGCCCCTCTTCCGCGTAATCCTTGGAAGGCAGGCAAATGGGCATCACTCTCTCATTAACAGGCACCTTCTGTTTGAGTTTGATGAGCCCGATATCTACCTGGGAGTAGTTAGGGTGGAAAACCACCTTCTCAATCTCCACAGGCTGATTTTTCCCCACATAGAGTCGTAAAGTAGGGGCAATGTCTTTTGCTTTGGTATCTTCCGTATGATTCAAGAAGAGATTTTTAGCCGTGGTCAGCAGCCACTGTTCATTGATCAGCGTGGCCCCTGTGGTGAGATTATGGCGAGAGACCATCTTAGCTTGCCAGGGGAAGCTGCCTTTGGCATCCAAAGATCCACCCAGGATCTGCTGCACCTGATCCACTGGATGCTTGGGCTTTCCGCATACTGTCAAGAAGAGCAAGAAATGCGTGAGCAGAGCTGTGAGAGAGTCTCCCGATCTGGGAAGGCGGGATGGGAAGCATTGGCCATTGCTGCTGTCTAAGTGATCCTTACCCTTTTCTTTCAGAGCTGGAAAGATTTAAATGCCTTTCCCTCACCACCTGCTCATCTCAATACCAACGTTTACAGTTTAAAACAGTTCCGGGTTTTTTGTTTGTTTTTTTTTGCATCGCGAAGCAGAGTTCTATTTCCTGCCTTTCTAACTCACAAAAGAAAGAAGTAATGCTGAGAGTTTTGAGCCCTGGCTGATGAACTGTATTATATTTAAACAATTTATCACAACAAAGGAATGTCCAGAATTCCCTGAAATTCATTGAAAGGGCTGGGAGCTGTGAGAATTCATTCTTTCTGAGTAAAGGGGGTCTGTAGCAGCACTGGCCGGAACTCAGATTGCACAGATGTTGCAATTAATACAAGGCAGGTTGGCAGTTCCACACCACCAAGAGCAGAAGAACCTGGGCAAGACCCTCTTATTCCAAGGGGGCAAAAGAGAGAGCAACAGCTCTTCCCAGTAACAAGAAACAGCAGCCCCAGCCCATCTCCAGCTTCCAGTTACACTTATGTGGATTAAGATTTTATGTCTTCCCTCGACTTGTTCTTCTTGGAGCTTGCTTTCCCTTCAACCCAGGGCTCTCTGGGCGGGCTGGCTGTCTGCATGCATGGGGTCACCTGATCTGGGGGCAGTGTGAACAGTGGATTCAGCCAATGCCCTTCAGGCCCAAATGAGCCAGACCCTTAGTGAGCTCTGTCAAGAGTCATCACCTAACTGCTCGATCTTTGCCTGACCAGTTGTAGCTCCCTGATCCCTCCTCTTGGCTCTTGTGGGCTGAGAAGAAGCCACTCAGGCGGGCTGTGCCTCTGCGACCTTCCCCCAGACACTGGCCTGTGCCCCGAACCCCCGGCTCCCACCTGCTTCACATTCGGGAAGCTTCTCTCCAACAGCTTTGTTTGTCCACTGCTTCTCGCGGTTTAAGGTGTACACTCCTGAAACAAGGAAAGAAATGAGCCAAAAGAGAAACCGAACTGCACATAGCACAGAGTGAGAAGGTATTTAAAGGGAAGAATTAAAAAGATGACGAGGAAGAAGAGGAAGCGGGGGGAGCACCGTGCTGGAAGCCAGGCACTGGGCGCCAGTTCAGCCCAGCAGAACAGAACGTGGCGGTCACGGCCAGGCAGTGCAGGTAGGGCTCAGGGTTCAAATCCTGACTCCTCCACTTACAGGCTGCCTGAGCCTGGGCAAGATACTCAACCTGTCTGTGCCTCAGGCTCCTCCTCAGCGAAATGAGAATAAGGATATCTCTTCAGAGGGTGCTGGAAAGACTAAGTGAGCAAATAAATATAAAGCACTTAGGATAGTGCCAGGACTGTAGAAGTGTGTAGATGAGGGCTACCTATTGTCGTCTTCATTTGTTCTTTTACCACAGCTCCTGAAATAGTGGGCTCCATGGCATCGCCTCCCCTTTACAGAAGGGAAAGCTTGGAGCTGAGAAAAGTGAGCGTGCCCGAAGGACCACAGCTACTGCTCACAGAACCCTCATTAGAATTGAAATCTGGCTCCAAGGAGAACACGTGAACTTCCTGGCCAGCCACGCCAGCCCCATCCACCATGGAAATGTCTGGGCGGGGGTGTGTGTAGAGCACAGCTACAGTGTGTAGGTCTTACCGTCCCCCTCGGTGCGCAGTTGGTAGAACTGCTTGCACTGATAGCGAACCGAGTGCTCCACGTAGCCGTTTGCAATCTCGGGGGGCTTTGGGCAGCCATCGTCTGCAAAGACCAAGAAGCCAGAAGAGGAGGTTAATATTCAGCAATTGCTGCCAGAGACCCATGAAAAGCCGGCTGAGAGGAAGCTGCTCTGCACATCAGCCTCCTTCCACCACAAATGGAAGCCAAGGACAAGGCAGTCTCCTCTCATTCGGGCAGGATCCCCAGTGTTCTTCGCGGTACTGAAAGCCCCGAGATGAGGATGAGAAGGGGGAACAGGCTCATCGCAAACAGTGCAGGTCTAATAGGGTCAAAGTAGGACACTGGGGATGCACAGTTCCTGCCCGAACCCCAAGACCCACCTGCCATATCTGTGGCATCGTTGTTCAAGTCCACTGCAAAAAGCTGTCCCCAGAGCAGGAGGGCAACAACAGCTCCCAGGGCGCTGCAGAGAGAATACAGGGAGGAGTGCAAAGCTGGTCTCCCTGCTTTGCAGCGCACACACACACATGCACACGCATCTCCCGTTAAGCAGCCAGATAAGAAAGTATGTGGAAGGGCTAGAACCAAGAAACTGCCCCACCCACCCACAAACACACTTAGCAGCTTCTGAGCACACCCAGCTCCCACACACTCCATGACGCCAGGAATTGTACATAAGCTTCAGAGAAGGATCACCAAGATAGGAAGGCCCGTAGGTAGGTGGGCCTCAGTTTCTAGCTGCATTCAGGAAACATTAAACTGGCAATGAGCTCTCCAACAAAGAGAAACCTGCTTCAGGCAGCCCTCATGTCCTGAGCTACAAAGATACTGCTAATGGAGATAACTCGAAGATAAGGAACACAGGGCTTATCATGCTAGTCTCTCTACTTTTTGAAATTTTCCATAATAAAAGGTTTTTAAAATACATAATTTTAAAACATTTATGAAAATTTGCCTTTAGGGAGTGGTTTATCAAATCCCAAAATGCCAAAAGATCACCTGGGAGAGAAGTAGCTTTCCAAAAGCAGGAGGGCGGCCGTGGGCGTCGGATCGGTGCACAGACCCCGCTCACCCCTTACCCATCTCACTGACCGAGAGCGACCAGTCAGGATTGCTTGGTTATATTAAGTTTCTAGTCTTATTATTTCAACATTTCAAAACGCCTTTTTACTTTTGGTAAGCTCTAAGTGCCTTAATTGTGTCATACAACTGTTTCTCTTGATCTTTCCTATTATACATTTTTAAAAAGGAAAAAATCTGCTAATGAATATATTCAAGATGCCAGGAGCTGCTGGTGTCCCCTGTAAAGATAAAAACTTCATAACCTCGAGGAAAAGGACACTCCTTAGAGTAAATCACATCTCCTGGGGGAGACAGCACTGTCTGAAAGCGCTGTCTTTCATGGATACAGAAAAGAAGATTTAACGCACTAAACCCTTTACTTCATTTAATTTAGCCCAGCTGCCCTGATTCTTTGTTATATTTCTGCATCTCTACCAGTGAACACAAAGAAGGAGGAAATAAAGAACCAGAGAGAGGGGAAGAGGGAAAGCTGTGGACCCACCTCATCTTGGTCTGTCTCGCTTTGGGAAGAGCAGTGCTGCGCTGCTCCTTTTATGCCGCCAGGATCTCACCTCGCCCCCTTCTCGATGTTGTAATTCCTGTGTCTACAAAACTTTGGCCTTGTTAAGGTCACTGGCATATTCCAGTAACAAAACCACAAACAACACCCCTGTGAAGAGCTGAGCTGTTGCTTCATGCTTGATTTTCCCATGTTGTCCTTTTACAACCCTCAGAGAAACCTGGCAACTTCATGACACCATGTACCTGCCAAAGTCCTTCCCGAAATCAGCAACTGGGCAGGGCGGGGCAGCCGGTGAGAAGGAACCGTCAATCATTCTCTCTATTCTGGAGGATTTTCACGCTGAAAAAAGCTTTACTTAGAGTTATTTCAAACCCCTTATAGACACTCCTGCAACCTAGCTTAGATGGGGTCTAAAGAAAGCACTTCCTTTTCACAATAATTTTCTCCACCCTGTGTGTGGACATCTCCCTGTTGCTTAAAAGCTCTCCAACCTGAAATCAGTAAAACATGTTTATTGTGTTTTCTCTGATTGCTTTTGCAAGAAATCACACAGAGTAGTTAAAGCTGTGGTGTAAACTGACACAGACCATTCTCAATCGCAGAGGTTCCCATGGTGTTGTGGTACGGTGATTAGTCCAAAGAGGCAGATGAGAAAAATCAATGTTTCAGTCAAATGTCTGCGCCTGTGTGTATCTGAGTTACTATTCAAATGAAAATTCATCACAACTCAATGAAAGATTGTTTTATTCATTAAAAAAAGATTAGTAGTTCTTAGAGTGTACAAAGGAATCACTTTAGGATATTCATGGAGGCACTGATATAGCAAAATAACTGGAAACAACACAAATGCCCCTCAGTCTGTGGACATTTAGGAGGATGGGTAATGTATGGTATATTCATGTGGTGGAATATTATACATCCATGAAAATGAATAAATTATGCAAGAACATGGATAATCTTATAGACATTATTTTGAAAGAAAACCTCAAGTTTTCAGAAGATTACATTCAGTATTGTACCTTTCTTACAGAGTTCAAAACCAGGTAAAACTTGGCAATGGATTCTTAGATAAGACACCAAAATCACAAGCAATAAAATTAAAAAATAGATAAATTGGGCTTCATATTTGTGCATCAAAAGACAAATATCAAAGTGAAAAGACAACCTACAGAATGGGAGAAAATATTTGCAAATCATATATCTGATAAGGTTTAATATCCAGAGTATATGAAGAACTCCTACAGCAACAAAAACACAAATAACCCAACTAAGACATGGGCAAAGGATTTGAATAGACATGTCTCCAAAAAAGATATATAAATGGCCAAGAAGCACATGAAAAGATGTTCAACACCATTGGAAAATGTCAACAGGGAAATGCACATCAAAACAATGAGACATCACTTCACACCTACTAGGATGGCCATAAATTAAAATATATATATATATATATATATATATATATACACACACACACACAAAACAAGGTTGACAAGGATGTGGAAAAAATTAGAACTCTGGTACATTACTGCTGAGAATGTAAAA
>CM052442.1:122098022-122123074 GCA_028533085.1 Varecia variegata | reverse complement strand
AAAAAAAAAAAAAAAAAAAAAAAAAAAAAAAAAAAAAAAAAAAAAAGAAAGGACGAATTCAGGAGAAAAATCGGCATCTCAGAATTGACGCAATAGTGAGGACACGAGCACGTGAGCAGCCACGGAATGAGAATCCCTGGATCTTCCCAGGAGTGTACGTGACCTTAGAACAGAATGGAGAGTGGAATATTGAATTTGGAACAGCACATATTGTTCAAAATTGCAATTTATCTTGATAAGAAAATTAAACAAAGACGTTCCCGTTATTTCTCCTCTTCCTAGAACATGCCTTTTCCTCAATCACAAGGGACCAGGGACTACAATGTCCTGCTGTGCCCAGAACATGGGCATTGGTTCCCAGCCTCACTTCTTTAGTGCTGGCAATTCTCTGCTTGAAAACTGAGCCACTGGCAGACACACATACTGACATTTTGTACCATATACATTGATATTTTAAGCTTTTTTAAAAACTTCTCAAAAGTAGCATGAACCCTGACACTTTGTAAATGAGTAACTTCCACGATCCAAGCTGCTAAGTCAATTATTATCTTCAGACCAGCTTCCTATCAGCAATGACAGCCACCCAAAGATGGTAAACGAACACAGTTCAAAACTTCCAATGAAATCTGCCTCCCCCAGTATGAAACTAGTCAGATGTCCAAGGCATTAGGATATTAGTATAAGTGTAAAAACTGACTCTATATTTAGAAGAATGCATATCAATGTTTCTCAGTTTCTTCAACCTACTTTTATGGGACACTTATTCTCCTAGGTCCCAGGAAACAAGGTGGGACCCTGTTGGGGTGTGTTTGTTCACCTTTATCACTGTACCCCGCAATGCCTGGCACACAACGCATGCTCAATTCAGTTCGTTCAATGCCATGGACAAAAACCACAGCCTCTGCCCACACAGAGCTCAGAGTGGAGGGAGAAATAAACACTGTAACATGATTAAGTGCTGCCTGTCACACCCGTTTCTATATGCAATAGAGAATGTCCAGCCCCCAGAGGCATGAAAGCTGCCAGCAGAGCCAGTCCTGCAAGTACTTTAGAAGAAAAGCCAGTCAACTTGTGATACTAACGGTAACATTGTGAGAGTCCTTGCTATGTGCCAGGCACCGTTCTGTGAGCTTTGTGTGTAATTACTCATTTTGATTCTTCAACAACGCATAACCAGTGGGTTCTTTTATTATCTAACAACCCTGTTTTTACAGATGGGGCACAGAGAGGATAACGAACTCAAGGTAACACATCTAGAAAGTATTAAGAGAAGAGATAGGGCTCAAACCCAAGCCAAACCCTTTACCACCCTGGGGTGCCCTTCACATAATCAGCCTCAAGTTATTGCCATTAGAGCCACGTTTAAGAGTCAACTAGAGACAGATCTTTCACTGGGTTAAGGCGTTACTTA
Source organism: Varecia variegata (assembly GCA_028533085.1). NCBI lineage: Eukaryota > Metazoa > Chordata > Mammalia > Primates > Lemuridae > Varecia > Varecia variegata. Next base: position 122,121,663 of record CM052442.1, on the reverse strand, counting down.
CCTGGAAGGGATAACAAACTTGCTAGCTAACCACATTAGCCAGGCTAGGGGCATCGGTTCTAAGTGGCTACAGAAGCGCATTAAGACTTTGTGTATCAGATTTAAACTGGGACCAAGGCAGTGATGCCCAGCAAAGAGGATGAGGAAGACCTTAAAGCACTGGCACCCAAAGCTGGAGGAGCCTGAGGCTGAGAAGAGGTTGAGGCTCTTTCCAAGCATGAGCCCCTGGGCCGGCCCTCAGGGGGAAGCAGGCAAAGACCGTGTGGGCCGTAGCTGGGAAACACATCAGGAAACAGACCAAGGAAACTGCCTGACAGAGCATTTGGGCAACGGAGTCCCCTGGGCACCAGCCAGGTGCTGGGAAGAGTTGAACCATCCACCCCTGTCTCATGACAGATCTCTGTAGAAGGAATGATATTAAAATGAGGCTATGCTTTTGAGCAGTCAGTACAAAAAAAAAAAAAAAAAATCAGGGCATTGCGTAAACTTGCTAAGCCCTGAAGTGAATCCCTTCTCCACTAAAAAAGCACTGGGGCCGGGCGCGGTGGCTCATGCCTATAATCCTAGCACTCTGGGAGGCCGAGGCTGGTGGATCGTTTGAGCTCAGGAGTTCAAGACTAGCCTGAGCAAGAGCGAGACCCCATCTCTACTAAAAATAGAAAGAAATTATCTGGCCAACTAAAAATATATAGAGAAAAAATTAGCCGGGCATGGTGGCACATGCCTGTAGTCCCAGCTACTCGGGAGGCTGAGGCAGAAGGATCGCTTAAGCCCAGGAGTTTGAAGTTGCTGTGAGTTAGGGTGATGCCACGGCACTCACTCTAGCCTGGGCAACAGAGCGAGACTCTGTCTCAAAAAAAAAAAAAAAGAGAAAAAAAAGTACTGGGATCCTTCCTTTGTTGCAGGGTGTGATCCACTAGATTCTAGACAGTTGTGTTTGTGTGTCTTTTCTGAGACCAAGAGATGCTTGGAAAACTCAGTTATCTTCATCCTCAACACATTAGCACAGCCACTGGCAAGAGGTAGGTTCTCAATAAATGATTGTTTGAAAGAATGAGTAAAAGCACAAATGAATCTGGGTCAATCCTATTCACACACATACATATGTATGTGTAAATAAATATATATATATGTATGTGTGTGTTTATTTTTTAATGACTATAATAGAATCTCAAATAAAAGTAAAATTCTAGCCTAACCAGGGTGACTTCTTATAGGTTCCCAGACCCGGAATCCATACTTTTTGCTCTGTTGAGGTAGGAAGATGTCACTAGATTCATTAAGAACTGCAAATTCCACGCCTGTAGTCCTAGCTCCTTGGAAGGCTGAGGCAGGAGGATCCCTTGAGCCCAGGAATTTGAGATTCCAGTGAGCTATGATCTCACCACTGCACTCCAGCCTGGATGACAGAGCAAGACTCTATCTCAAAGTAAATAAATAAATCAAAATAAAGAACTTCAAATTCAGTAACCATGAGAACGGTCGGAGGTGAGAAGCTGGCCAGCTTCTCAAATAACCAAGGCAGTGCCAAGTTTACCACTCGAGAGAATGTCTTCCGCGTGCCTGGGGCAGGAAGGAGACGTCTTGACCCTGTGCACACAGCTTTGTTCCTGTACCCACCGGGTCAAGTGATTAACAGGGCAGCAGGTCATGCAGCCAGCAGCACTTCGCAGGCTGTAACTCTTTTCCCTATGGGACACTTTCCAAATGGAGTCTTCAACGCTCAGGAAACCTCTCCTTGGCTGGCAGGAACGCAAGGAGTGCAAATGTTCGTCATGTTTCCTCTCCTGAAGGCCCTGCCCTTGGCAGCTTCGCCCTTGTGTTGCTGCCCAGGTATTTTGCAAGTTCCAGGTCATTCCCACTCTGCTCCTGCACACTGCCCTGTCCCCTTACACGTGACAAGCCACACTGACTTCATTTCCCACATGTCTAACTGCAAGGTTCTTACAGAATTTTTCCCTCACTGCCAAGACTCATTCAACGTAATAGGAGGCCAAGACTGGAGGGTAGGAAACATTATACTCTGAGAACATTCTCATGGTATGCTGGCACCACAGATCTGCACCTGGTGGAAAGAGAAATCCTGAACTGTGTCTCAGCCAAGTGGAAAGCAGATAACATCTCTTTCAGGCAAATACAAGATTATAGTAGGCCTCAACCTGGCTTCTTTATTAGCTGGGATTAAATTTGGCAAAGTATGATTTAAGGCCGGGCATGGTGGCTCACATCTGTAATCCTAGCACTCTGGGAGGCCGAGGCAGGAGGATCGCTTGAGGTCAGGAGTTTGAGACCAGCCTGAGTGAGACCCCGTCTCTACCAAAAATAGAAAAAATGAGCCAGGTGTGGTGGTGCATGCCTGTAGTACCAGCTACTCAGTAGGCTAGGCAGGAGGATCGCTTGAGCCCAGGAGTTTGAGGTTGCTGTGAGCTAGGCTAATGCCATGGCACTCACCCAGGCAACAGAGAGAGACTCTGTCTCAAAAACAAACAAACAAAAAAAGATTGATAGAGCAAATGTGAAAAAACTAGTAAGAATTGCTAAATCTAGGTGGAAGGAGTATGGATATTTATTATATTAATACTATTCTTTCAAATTTTCTGTATGTCTAAAATTTCTTGCCCCTGGGTCTCGGCTTCTCAAGGCGTCTTCCTCTGTTACCCGGATGCAGCACAGCATCGAGGATCCACAAATCCCATCACCTATTGGAGATAACAACATAGGAGAAGGTAGAAAATGACGACTCATATAGTGGAGGCATCAGTAGTATAGCAGGACACGACTGGATTGAGGAGAACAAATGCTAGGCTCGAGACTAGGAGAATTTGTCTCCCACTCCACCATTTCTGCCCATAGCACCTTGCAGCAGGCACTCTGCCTCAGTTTCCTCCCCTATAAAATGGAGATCATAACCCCCACGTCACCTACCTCATAGAAGGCTGTCTGATGATCAAATAAGATATTGTGTGTGTATAAGACTCTTCGGAAGAAGACCTTGCTTGTCCCAGAACTACTGCTTAATCCTATCAGGCTCTTGTGCAATTAGCCACAGATACCAGGACCAAATGAGCTTTCTCAAAACCTGCTATGTTGGTTTAAAATATCTCCACAAATTCTTTGACTGGACTAAGTAACTTGCTTCTAATGTAGGGTTTTCAGATAAAATATATGATGCCCAATTAGAGTTTCAGATAAACAACAAATAAGCTTTAGTATAAGTATGTCCCAAATATTGCATGGGATAGACTTTATTATACTACAAGTTGATTCATAGTTTATCTGAAATTCACATTTAACTGGGCTTCCTTTTGTTTTTGTTTGTTTTGCTAAAACTGGCAAGTCTGTTCTAACACATAGAATGAATGTGGCTTAAGTAACAGTGTGTGACTTTCAAGACTAGGTCTAAAAGGCACTGTACCTTAGATCACTCCCTCTGGGAGAAGCCGGATGCCATGTTGTGAGGACACTCAGGCTCCTGGCCTCTTTTTCTGTGAAAGCTGGTCGAGCGGACAGTGAAAATCACTGTTTATCTCCTCCACAAAATCTTGATTAACGGGAGAAAAGGATTTGTGTGACAAGTCTTGGGTGCAGCAACCCTGGTGTGCTTTTTGGTACTTTTTGGTATGAATATGCATTCATGGAAAAAATAATAATAAATTAACAAAATATATAAATATACATTCATGGAGATAGGAGTTACATGTAAGACCCTAAGTCAATATGTGGAGGGCATACACTGGTTTGGCCCAAAAAGGCAGGAAATCTCTAAGTGCAGGACAAGGCTTATAGGTTATCGGTAGGTTTAAAGATTCTTTGATTTGTGATTGGTTAAAGAAATGAAACTTTGTCTAAAGGTTTGGAACATTTTAAGTTAAGATAGGGAAGTCTGTTAATAAGAAACAAGCCACACTGGTCATATGTACCAGACATACGAAGGCTGTCCGGAAAGTATCCAGCCCCTGTTAATACAACAAGAACGTAGTACATGGCTGGATACTTTCGGACAGCCCTGGTATATCCAGGCTCAAGTGATCTGTTAAGTAAATTGATGACCTGCAGGTGTGATTTAAGCTTGGTTGTTTTTTTTTTTTTTTTTTTTTTTTTTGCTTTTTTGGTTTTTTTTGAGATGGTCTCTCTGTTGCCCAGGGTGGAGTACAGTGACATCATTGTAGTTCACTGCAGCCTCCAACTCCTGGGCTCCAGTGAGCCTCCTGGTCTAGACAGGTAGCCATGGTGAGAACTGAGGACATGTCCTCAGTACCTGGACCACCAGCTGCAAAGTTGAGCCAAGCCCAATGTGGCCCCCTCCTCCCAGGCACAGCATTGGATCCTCCAGGCATTGTCTTCACAACGGCATCCTCCATCCTGAGCTGTACGTCCGGATGCAAATTCAAGACCCACACAAGCCCTGCCCTTGGTTGCCACATGGGTACCTGAGACCCAAGACAACTGAAAGACTTAGGAAGGGTACCTGTATCATACTTTCAAAATTCTTTCCAGTAATTTAAAATCTTAAAGTCATGCTATGTTAAGTTCAATAATTAGATAAGCACAGAGTATCTGAGTCATTCACATGGCATACAAAAGCTAAATATATTTAGATCTGTTAAAAAACAAAAAAGTTGAGGAAACAAATCTTGCCAAAAACTTATAAAATGGTTTTCACCTACAAATACAGATATAAAACAGTTCAAAATTACTTATTTCCTAAGTTCTTCACTGGAAATTAGGGTAAGAGTTAGAATTATGCTTAACATATATATAATTAAAACTACTAGATATAAGAGAAACAATCCTATATACAGACTATATAAAGAAAGATTTGTTTTTCATTTTAAAAAAAGTTTAAAAGAGAGAATTTTTTTTCTTTTACATGAGAAAGAACTTTGTGTGGTCAAAATGATGAGGAGAAAGAAAAGTAAATTTTTGTCCAAAGAGAGAATACCAAAAAAACTGTATAGCACAAAACTGAAGGTTTAAACACGTTGTAGGTTTGTAGAAGATTAATCTTGTGAAAGAAATTTTGTGTGTGATCAAAATTTTTGGCTAAAATTAAAAGAAAATTATTTATAAGTCTTTCTAAAAATTGAACATTAATATCAAAACCACACTGATGCAAGGCCAGAGTCTGGGCCCGTTTCAGAACAACAAGGTTTTTTTGAAGCATTCATCTGCTCTTCAATAAAAAAAAAAAAAATGATAAAAGGTTTTTCTTTACCTTTTAGGTATCCAGCCTAGGAAACAGACTCCACTCTGTGTTTCATCAAGGTAATTTCTTGTGTTTTGTGCCTCAGAAATCTTTTGTCACTTTGACGTTATTTTATAGAAACCTACGATCCTATTTTTTGATCAAGCATTTTAAATCTTTGATATTTGACAGACTTCCCAAAATTAAATTTCAAGTTCGAAAATCAAATCTTTTTGACCTGAACTAACTTGAACATAAGAAAAATGCGTGGAAGTCCAATACAGACTTACTGGGCTTGTTTGGTATGTTAAAATCATACCGGAAGCACTGTCAAATTTTTAAAAAGTGCCGGCCATCTCTTATAGAAGAAAAAAAGAAAAAAAAATTGGTGTTTAACATTGAGCTATATTTATATAAATGTATTACTAATATGTGTTCCAAAATTATGATATTCCCAAATTTCAATACATCTTGGTATATGTTACCAGTCATAATTATGATTATAATGTTAAATTGTTGTATATCACAGAAATAACCAAAGTTCCTTGTCAGTTGCATTTTTTTCAACCATGACTACTCTACATTTTTTTTGTCATCCACAGTTATTTTCTTAAATCCTTCTCAGGTTAGGCCTAAGCCCTGGCTCCTCCTCAAAACTGTTCTGTCCAGCTGGGCATGGCGGCTGATGCCTGTAGTCCCAGCTACTCAGCAGGCTGAGGGCGGGAGAATCACTTGAGCCTACAAGTTTGAGACCCTGTCTCTAAAGAATTTAAAAATTAGTCGGGTGTGGTGGCACACACCTGTAGTCCCAGCTACTTGAGAGGCTGAAGCAGGAGGATCACTTGAGCCCAGGAGTTTGAAGCTACCTTGAGCTATGATCATGCCACTGCACCCTAGCCTGAGCAACCATCTTTTAAAAAAAAAATTGCTCTTGTCTGCTTTAACAAATGTCTTACCAGTTCTCCAACCTATATTGCACGACACTTCTGAGTCTTATCCATAGACTTAACCTATACCTCTGAACATCAATGAGGGACATTGATAAAAATCTAAAACGTGCCTGCCTGCCTTCCCACCCTGCTTGGTCTGAGTTGTTCAATTGGCCGTAAGTTTCTTAGCCACATGATTCCCACTGAGAGACCAGATGGACATGCGGCAGGCAGCCACACCACCCTGGCAATGTAAGGAGTAAGATAACTTCTTACTCTGATGCTCAAGAGAAGCAGCAGCAGCCTGTAACGGCTGTGCTGAGAGACAGAATGTCACAATGGGACATAATACAAGTTGGTCATCAAGACTGCCTACAGCAGGTTTTGACCAAAAGGTGAAATGTCAAATTATGCCCCCAGCTGACAGATACGATGGACTCCTGTGCTCGCTTCGGCAGCGCCTATACTAAAATTGGAACGATACAGAGAAGATTGGCATGGCCCCTGCACAAAGACGACATGCAAATTCGTGAAGCGTTCTGTATTTAAAAAAGGAAAAGATGGACTCCGTGGCTCAGAATTTAAAAGCCGAACCAAGAGGCCATGCGGGGTGAGGGAACGGTCACACTCTCTGTGCCCTTGGAAAGTGTTGCGAAACCTGTTTTTCTGCAACCAAGTCAAAGAACAGTTCTTGAACACAACTACAGCTGGAAATTCCCCAACTGACCACCAGTAGACCACCTGAAACCAGCCAATGAAGAGAGACTGGCGGTTTGGGGGCTTAAAGTTCATCTGATCAAGACTCTCAATTCCACCTTGGAGGAATTGTTCCTTACTGCCCTGGTTCCCCTCCCCTGCCCTGCGGTTTTTGGCTTTATAATCTTCTACTTACCGACTCCTCCTAGGTGGGCACTTTCATTTTGCACCAAAAGCTGCATCTCCCCAGTGTGCAGATTGCTTTCAGAAAATAAAGTTCTCTGTTTTGCCTCTGCAATTCTCTTTCATTAACTGTGTGGACCTAAATTGGAAGCCCTAATTCACACTGGCCACAAACCAGTTTTAATGACTGGCACAATATCAGCTCATGTTTAAAAAATTGGAGATGTCATATGAAACATGCAGATTTCTGCCTTCTCTTATCAAGTTAGAAGCCGGCCGGCCCTCCTGGGTAGCACACCAGCTGGGGCCAGAGAGCAGGGTCCTCTTCCAGATGGAGCCCATGCCCCCTAGCTGCCGCTGAGAGCAGAAACAAGTGAACCCTCAATGTCCTGCAAACTTGATTTTCCTGCCAAGAAGCACTGAGTGAGCACCACCAGGAACCTACTGAGCTAGCAAGTTACACCCTCGGCCTCCAAGGTGGAATTGAGCACATTGTCTCCACTCTGCATTTCAGTTTCACGTCCTTGAGACCACCATTCTAATGGATGTTTTCCTGGTCAGGTCTTCGTAGGTAACTGAACAAAAAAGTATTGGCTACAGAACCTAACCCAGAAGCAACCTATCAGAAAGTCAGCAGGGAAATGGATTCTCTCAAAACACCGAGTGTATGTGACTTGATGTGCCAACCCCTTTGACGGAAACTGCTGGAAAGAACTCCAGCCCTTTCTGGTGCAGAGCTGAGCCTACTGCAGGCCCCACCAGGGGGAGGAAAGGCGGGCAGGGTCACCTGAGACAAGTGGGAATGGGTGAACCCAGCAGAAACTATGCCTGTTCTGTTGTCCTGCCGTGTCCGATTTCAGGCTTATACACACACATACGTGTGTACAACACACACACACACACACACACACACACACACAAAAATGGATGTGGCAATCATCTGGCTACAGCCCAAAGTAACTTCCCAAACCTTCAGTTTCTTTTATCTTTTTCCACCAAGGAAGAGCCATAATGCAAGCTGTTCCCAGTGGGAAAGTGGAAAAGGAAGAACAGCTTATTCTAGATCAGCTCTTGGAAATTCTAGCATGGAGCAACGTAAGAGGAAAGGGGCCCTCTCTTCCAAAGTCAGAGAGAAAGGATAAATTTGGACAACCCTCTCTAATGGCAATTTGGCAATAACTGTCAACACGTTAAGTGCATATAACCTTTGCCCCAGCAATACCACTTCTAGGCATCTGTTCTACAGAGATTGTGCAGAGGAGCACAAAGATAACATAAACCCAGAGTCACTGCAGCGCCGTCTGTGATGTGAAAAACTGAGAACAGCCTACATGTTTACCCATAAGTGATGTCAATGTATTATGTTGTGGAAAACCAAAGGGCTGTTAGAAATGATATGTGAAATCAGTTGAAATCAGTGAGAATAGTTTAACTAACTGCTTATATTTAACTAACGTGAAATTGGCAAATGATGCCAATTACGTGCTCCACAAAAAACACAAGAGCGAGGGATGGAAATTGTATCTGGAATCCTGTGCACCATTCCGCTCGCTATCCTCTGCCCGGAGGGACACTCCAGCACGACCCGCCTGGTGCTCTTCCCACGTCCCCAGCATTGTGAGCTGCTCTGGGCTCTGAGAGTGGCTTCTGGCATTAAGAAAAGTAGGTGCTCCTAACACCGCCAGGCCCCCACGTGCAAGACAACTCCTTGCTCTTGTGTTCAAGAAGAAATGGCGACATGTGAGAACCCTGCTGAGACAGAACGTCAGTCTCCAGGGCACAACCTTCCCCTTTCCCGGCTCCTCCCCTTCCCTGAAGAGCTCAGTCCTGAAGCTGCTCGGTGGCCAGAGCAAGAGCGGGCCTGTAACATGGGGCAGGGAGGGCCGGCGGCTCACAGGGTGTCAAAGCCCAGACGGAACGAGGAGCAGCGTGTCCAGAGTGTGTGTGGCGGCGCCTGACGCGGGGTCAGAGCCGAACCAGTGAGGAGAGGGACCACGCAGGGGACTGGCCAGCCCCAGGGTTCTCTTCCTTCTCCTTTGGCCCATTCCCATCTCTCCTCTGGTGTATCGCTTTTCCTTGAGCAGGGAGTGACCATGGAGAAGCAGAGAAGGCCACGAACCAGCTATTAAAACAGCCACTGCCTGACCCACGGCAGAGCCATTCCGCGCCACGCAGTGTGGCCAGACTCCCTGGCTGCAGCCCCCCCGCAGCTTTAGCCCGTAGCCCCTCTGCCCCGTTTCTCACGTGTAAGGAGGGAACGTCAAGCCCTTGGCACAGTGTCCAGCCCCCAGTCAGCACTCAGCGGACATTAACTGCTGTCATGGTGGCTCTTTCTTCAGGCACCTGACCGTAGCTTTGAGAGGGCACAGCCAGAGAAGCCAGCGACATCCCCGCCCTTGCTGCCTCCATGGTGGGGAACGGGCAGCTTTAAAAGCTCACAGGAGCACTTTGGCTCTGTCTAAATGTCACACACGCCAACCTTCCAGCCCGGCTACCGTACGGTTCAGGCTGTGCTCTGCGTAACACCCGAATGAAGGCACAAATACACACACAGCGATGTTCACCAAGGCACTGTTTGAGACAGGAAAACCCAGGAAGTTATCCAAAGGAGCATCGACTGGAGAATGGCTAAACATATCCCACTAACAGAATGAGGCAGGTTGATAGGAACCAACATCAACTACGTCCACATGACAACAGTGAAGTAAACTGCAGGGTCACATCTGTAGTATGATGTCGTACATTCCATGTATAAACAGGTATATAAAAAATATTCATATCCGCGTGTGCACAAAATGAATGTTTTTATGCAAGGGGAAAAGTCTGGGAAGATGGACACCAAACAGTAGTCAGCTGGGGAGAGTGGGATTAGGGAGAGCAGGAACGTTCACTTCAAGAGTTGTACACTGTCCTGTACTGTTTGAACTGATCAGAACGCATGCCAGTAATAATGTAAAAACTGACGTCAGTGTGCTTAGGAGATACACACTGAAGCACTTGAGGGCAAAGGGTCATGACAGTTGCAACTTACCCTCAAATGGTTCAGTAATAATAAATAATATAGATTTTATCTCCATATAATTTATGTTATATATCTGAGAGAAAGAGAATGTGAAAAATGTTAACTGGTGAATCAAAATGAAGGGTATGTGAAAGTTCACTGTACTATTCTTGCAACTGTTGTCTGTATTTGAAATATTTTTGAAATAAAAACATAAAATAAATAAAAATAAAGATCAAATGAAAGACACTCAAGTTCCCCGGAAGCCCACTGAAGATGCAGGTGCCAGAGGCCTGAGAGGACCTGCTGCATCTGGAGAGAGCCTCTCGCCCTCCAGAAAGGGCTCGGTTTAAATCTGGGTTCCAAATGGCTTTATTTTTTCCGTGACTTTTCCCCCCAAATATCCAACGTCCTTGCAGTATTGAAGGATCCTAGGATTTGAACCTAGAAAGCATCACAGACACAGCCTATGTTCTGACTGAGGGACTGAATACAGCCTTCTATTGATTCTGGTGACCCCACGACTGCCTTTTACAGTGAGGCCAGGCCAGGGTTCAGGGCACACGGCTTGGGACAGAGTCTCTCCTCTTACAATCCAGCCACAAAGGCTCGCCTGAGTTTGTGGGAAGGTTCCAGATCAGGCTTCCCGACAGACATCCTCACCTCCGATGATCTGCTCCAATGGCATCTGTGACTCTGCCAAAACCCTGCTCTCTGGAAAAGGAGGAAAATAAAGCAATTTCAGCAAACAGTAAAGGATGGGCCCTGCTCTTACAGGAAACCCACGTTCACCCCTGAACGCACCATCCCACCCAGGCACACGGCATGCCCTCAACATGGTCTTCCCCCAGGGACTGAGAGATATTTCTACGCAGCTCTTCCGAGCAGGAGGGGAATCGATTTTAAGTACAGACAACTCCCTGACACTGAGCAAATGTTACTTAATTAGAGGAAACGCTGCCAGGAGTTCCCAGGCTCCTCTCCCTCAGAGAAAGGGACGACTCTGCCTTGGAAACACCACTGCTGTAGGGTCAATCCCGAGTCCCCTTGGCACTGTTTGTCCTCCGTCAGAGGAGTAGCACAGAGTAATGTTCCCCACGTTCAGAGTAGACCCCTCAAAGCCTTTTTGAATGAGCAATAAATAGATGAATAGCATCCTCATGCCTGGAGCGGTTGGAATTAACGTCTCCTGACAAACTCCTGTTTCAGCCACAGGCGGCCCCACTCACTTCAAAAGGGCCTCCAGCTCCCGCTTGACTCTGCCGACCACGGGCGGCCCCTGGTAGGTGAGCGCCGTGTACAGCTGCACCAGGGAGGCCCCGGCCCGGATCTTCTCCAGCGCGTCCTGCCCGCTGCTCACCCCGCCGACTCCAATTATGGGAACTCTGCCTGCAGAGAAGGACGTGGCTACACAGTCAGGTGGGGCGCAAGAACCAGGACCTTGGTTTGGCTTCAGCCCAACAGCCCCCTGCCCAGCACAGCAGGTTAGGGAACAATGATTCCCATCACAACCCAGGAACCCAGGCCACACACAGGTCTGAAGACACCAAATCCTTGCCTTGGGTGAGTGCGTACATCTCCCGAATGGTTTGAGTTGATAAATCCCGGAGGGGCTTCCCACTCAGCCCTCCCATTTCAGAGCACAGGGTACCCTGGAGGCTGGCGGGGCGGCTCACTGTGGTGTTCGTGACAATCAATCCGTCAACGCCCAACTGCAGTGTGAGACAGAGAAAAGCCCTTGAGTTGTGGCACTGAAGGACTCAGAGAAGCTTCTCTGGAGGTCTGAGACAGCAGCTGGGCCAGGTGATGACACCTATGGCCCCCAGAGGCAAGAGGTGCCACAGACCTCACTGTCCTTTCCTTGAACAAGTGTCTGAATGAGCCACAATGTGACAATAGCAGCCATCACATACTGACCACCCATAACGTTCCACTAGGATAGAGTTTAATCCTTGGAGCAACCCACTTTATAGGGTCTTGCCAGTGGCGCACGCCTGTAGTCCCAGCTACTCGGGAGGCTGAGGCAGGAGGATCACTTCAGCCTAGGAGTTTGAGGTTGCAGTGGGCTATGATGATGCCACTGCACTCCAGCCCAGGCAGCAGAGCAAGACCCTGTCTCAATAAATAAATAAATAATACAGTGTCTTGTCTGAGGCCCCAGTTAGGAAGTGATGAAACCAAGATTTTTACCTACGACTGCTGGGCTCAGTCTGTGTTCCTGCCACTGTCCTGGCCATAGAGACCTGGTATTCAGACAGGCTGCAGAGAATGAGACAGAATACGCTGGTCCCAGCTGAGATTGGCCAAGGATACAAGCACAAGCATTAAAGCCCTTGCTGGATGAAGATGAGGAAAGAGAGGAAGGAAGAGGCATGAGAAAAAGGCTCATTCAGACATTTATTCAAACATTCACTTTTTACTACAGGATGAACGACACCGTGACAGATACCAAACCAGCCTTCAGTGTCAGAGAGAGGAAATCACACAGGCTGCCGTTCTGGGCTATCCCAGCTGGCCAGATGGCCTCATCAGACAATGAGAGGTCCCCCCCAGCCCAGGCCCCGACTCTAACCTCTCTCACCACGCTAGCAATGTCCTCCTTGTCCTGGGCCGTGAGGTCAGGGGCAATCTTCACCAGCACTGCCGGCTTATGTGCTCCCTGCAAGGCCTCCCTCTCCTGCAGCACCTGGGGTGACAAATGGCCAGAGATGGGGATCCCCACACCACGGCCCAACAGTGCAACTGGGACCTACGGCTGCAGGTCAGTAGGTTTTCACACAAGTTATCAAACTTAAGCATGAGCAATTTTCCTTTTTAGGAAACCCAGCCCTCAGTTACATGAGGGACCCCATCAAGATGGATTTGATGTAATTCTGAACCAAAGAAAACCCACTGGCATTGCCTAATAATATCTTAAGGATCTTTTAGACTTTAGTTCCTAAAAGATAACCAAGAAATATTGTGCCAAGTACTAGATGGTGGAAAGTCATTCCATTCATTCTTGTGCTAGGTGCTAGGGACGGAGTGACAAATGAGAGAGACATGGTCCCTGCTGTCATGGGCCTTATGGTTTAACAGCAGGGACAGACAACTGAACAATTAATAACTACTGCACATGATCAGTGTTGTGGTAGAAAGTCAGAGGGTGCTTCAGGACGGTGTGGCGAGGGGGCCTGACTGGTCCAGGAGTCAAGGACAGCTTCCGGAGGGTGACGCTGCAGCTTGGCCCTGGAGAATGAAAGGGAGCGGGTGGATGGGCGAGGAGGTGCAACTGCCCACCTTGGTCAGCAGGCAGCGCAGCTCGGCCTTTCCCTGAAGGCCCCGCAGCCCGGCCGTGTTGGGGCTGGACACGTTCACCACCAGGTAGTCGGCCAGGGGGCCCAGCACCCGCACGCCCTCCGCGTAGTCCGCAGCCGCATCCGCTGAAGTCTTATTCTTCCCCAGGTTTATTCCCAGTGGCAGCCCATCTGCAAATGTCGCTGGTCAGGATTTTGACCCCACACACCACTTCCTGGGCAACACTCGGAGGCCATCCTCGACCAGACAGCCCAAGAACGGCCTTGTAGGTCCCCCCTCCGAGCCCAAGCTTCCCTGCGCCCCTTGCCTGCTCCCCAAAGAACACCGCAGTCTCCGTATAGCAATGCTGGGCATCTCCAAGGATGTTCCATGGCATTTTGCCTTTTTTATTTTTAAAACTGTAATGGAAAGTGGAGAAATTAGGAGTGCAAATACTAGTGATCCAAAGGTAGGCCCCATAAATTTAGTAAGACTCAGAGTAGACAGAAATCAATATATGTGGGGCGACTTTAATCTCAAGGGATGCTCCAACAAGCAATGTATAATTGTGAAGAGAAAACAAAAAGAATATGTATAAAATACTGGAAAAAATTTAATTATCATGTCTAAAATGCAGAGGTATAATTGTTTTAGAATTTTGGTTCTGAGAAAAGGTATTTCCCCTTATAACTGGGGTGACCATACATCTCAGCACTCCCAGGAGAGCGCTGACTACTCCTGTAGCCTGGGCGTAATTATTACTGCCTACCGCCTTTCACTCTCCAAAGTGTCTCAATTTGCACCTAAGTAATAAGGTCACCTTGCTTAAAAATCCATAGGACTATCACTTGACTTGCTTTTCGACCTCCAGAAAAATGCGTTTTCAGAAATATGCCATGTGTGAAAGAAAGGGGTTGTCTGTACTTGAATTCTCCTAAGATACACTCTCCTATCTGCAAAAGTCAGGGCTACATCAATGGTATAGGCTGCTTTTTCCATCTGATGGTTGGGAAAAGACCTAGAACACCAAGTTAGCTCACAAAACATGTCAGGCCAGGGAGGATCAAAGAACAGTATCTAGTACTGCTAATCACCTTCTCACACTCCAGATCACATTTTCTTATCACCAGCTTGAAAGTAAACGAGATTTGTGTAGCTAACCTCCTGGGAGGGGGCTGAAGGAGAGGATTAGAACCCAAGCAGACAAAAGTTAGAACACAAGGTCTCCAAGCTTCCCAAGTTTAGCAACCATCAAGCCAAGATCATTTGTAAGCTTGAATTCTTTTCCACATAGGTAAATTGGCTTGAAAGAGAATATCACTTTTGTGTAGCTAATGAATCTTTCATTAGTAGTCATCTGCCCCAACTGACAAGATTTTGGAGTTAGAAATTGCTGAGTAGCTCTGTCCCCAGAGGGTACCACAGCTTTGTCAACTCATGGCCCTTGGCATAGTGCTAGCAAGAAGCTGTTTTCAAGGCTCCCAGCTGCTGGCGGGTACATCTGTGCAGAGCACTGCCATGGGCTTTGCAGTGCAGTGAGTGTGAGGGCCAGCCTGAGAGTGAGGGGTGGGCACAGGGCAACAGGGGGAAGGCCGGCGCACAGGGCACTGTGGACTATTAAAAGAAGAAAAGGAAGGTGAGTAGGTAGGAGAACATCCCAAACAGTGACACCCCACCATGACCTTCCCAGTTCCCCAAGTGGGCAGGTCTACAGTATAACAAAGTCAGCTGTTCCCAAACAAGGCTGTTCCTACTCTCCAAACTGGCGTTGCTTAATGCTCCAGACCTGTCCACCTCACTTCCTGAAATGAATCTGACATCCATGGGTTTCCTCATCATGCCACCAGGACCTCTAATGAGACTTCAACCTCATGGAAGGAGTTTCAGAGGGACCCAAAGATGATCCCTACTGAGCCACAGCCCTGCATGATCCCAGAGGACACCGGGGAAGCTATGGTCAGGACACCACAGGGCTACGAGCACTAAGTGCGTCCTGAGAGACAGCAAAGCAGACAGCCACAGAGTAAACATCTGCATTTCCAAAGGCAGCCTTCGAAAATGCTTCTTGTTTCCAAAGTAAGTCATGAAGAATATTTTCCCAAATGCTAATATTAGTTATCCCTGAGTGGGGAGGGGTTCGAGTTACTTTTTCTTCTTTATGCGTCTCTGTATTTACTAACTCTTCTATAACTAATATATATTATTTACACAATGAACAAAAGGACAACAGAGTGGAACATAGGAAGATGTCCTGTTCACACACTAACCACCCATCAGATCATAGTTGAGCCACTTTGCTTTGCTTACTTCTAGCCTTCCCTAGTTATGATACAACACAGGTTACATAACGAGACAGAAACAAAGTGAGTCTTTGCTAAATCGTGAAACTGAGTTAAAATCTTGGAGGCTGGGGCAGAACCAGGAAAATTCCCCTAGGAGAGGAGCCCTGAGTTCCTTAGTGGTTTTTTCTATTGCTCAACCATGTTCATTTCACTGGGAGTGTTGCCAGTGTTTCTCCCACGGTTCCTCCTAATAAATGAAAAGAGCCCCACGGATGCAACTCCATTTTACCTTCCGTGAGCCTGACCTGCTTCTGCTGTCTGGCCCGTAACCTGTGTTCCACCGCTGACAGCCCCTGACTGTTAAATCCGTATCTGCAGCACACAAGCAGACAGGGAGGACAAGGTTAGAAGGCAAAGGATGTGGGGAGAGAGCTCCCAGGCCATTTCCACTGTATACTTAAGACTTTTAAAAACAGAAACAAAAACCAGTCAGAGTCAGTTTTTAAACTGCCTGGGACTCCTAGAGAACTTGCCAGAACACCATCTAATACAAAGGGAAAGATTAAAAGTCACAAACAAGCCGGTCAGCCAACTACCATTGGCAACAGCCCAGGCTCCTCAGCAGTAGCTGCCCCAGACCTGCTGGATCCTACATCCGCTCCTTAGGCAGCCACTGCTCCCCCCAGCCCTCACCACTCTCTGATAGCCGAAGCTTTCCACCTCCCGCCTCGGCTCCGCCAGCGTCCTGCTGGGGCCCATGCTGCTCCACTTCCCTGTGCCCTCTGCCTATGAAATCGCCCCTCTTCCCGGCCCAGATCTAATGCTCCCTCTCCTCCTGCACAGAGCTCCCGGCTGCAGAGGATCCCTCAGCCCCTTGGCATTCACAGAGGGCTTCGTACCTGTCCTCCTCCTGGCCCAGGATATGTATGTATATATGTGTACGTTTAAGTTCCCATCCCGGTTCTAATCTTCTGGAGGGCAAGCAACACGTCCTACCTCTCTATCACCCTGTCATTAGACACCCGCCGCAGGCAGGGGCATCGTCTTTCTTTTTAATCCCTGTATCACCAGCCCCACTGTGGGCGGCTGACCTAGGGGCCATTCCCTTTCTCTGCCTCCAGTGGAAGCCACCTCCCCTGATACAGGGGAAGATGCTAATGACTCCTTCCAGCCTTGCTGGCACCTGAAACATGAGTGTGTGACCAGGTGTGTGCCCAGCCCTTTTTACTGTCTTAATGTCACCAAAATATTTTGAATTACATATGGGGCTTGCAGAGTTGAGTGAGGGCACTGGAGAAACAGGTGGACGAAGTACAAACCCTGAAGTCCAATAAGCCTAAGCCACACCCAAGCTCTCCTGCTTTTTACCTCCATGACTGCAGCTAAGTTATTTAGCTCTCTGGGCCTCGGTGTATACACCTGTTCAAAAGAAATAATGAAACCTGCTTCCCGGGGCTGGTGTGAGGACAGATGCCTGGCACACTGTAGATGCTCAACAGGGTTCCTGAATATTCTAAGTGTCAGAACAATGTCCATGTCCTACGAGAGAAAAAACCGAGAGCCCAGCTGGAAAGAGGCCTCCTCTGTTAACTCTGGGTCTCTCGCCTACCTGTTAATGACAGCTTGGTCCTCGGGGAGGCGGAAGAGTCTGGGTCTGGGGTTTCCTTCCTGAGGTTCTGGAGTCACACTTCCAATCTCAACAAATCCAAAGCCCATCTTATAAAGTCCATCCACAGCTTCCCCGTGTTTGTCAAATCCTGCCGCAATTCCTACTGGATTTCGGAATTTATGGCCCAGAACTCTCACTTCCTGGGAAGACGACGACAAAAGTCAGAAATACATAAGGCTATCCCAGTGTTTCTCAAAGTGTGGTCCCTGGCTCACCTACATCAGAAACACCTGGGAAGCTGGTTAAACATGGGATTGCTGGGCGCCCCCCAAGGCAGGGGAGGAGTGCTGAGAGAACCTATTTTTAACAGAGCTCTCCAGGTGACTGTGATGCCTGCTAGAGCTGGAAACCCATGAGGCTCTGTTATCAACAAGCCTGGGGAGAAAAACAGTGTTTCTACCATGGCAGGAACAGGAGACAGGCACTGTCATTTCCAACTATGGTTACGATTCGTACCTTCTCGTCTACTGTCATGGGTGGGAGAGAGTAGCCCACTGGTGTCAGCCCCTTGACAGTGCTACTCCAAAACCACGAGTGTCAAACAACAAAACCCTTTAATCGGCTTAATAAAAGTGAGCTTCGTCTGTGCCCTTCCTCAGCCAGGCTCATTAGAAACCCCAACAACACTGCAACACTGTCCTGGGAGCCAGAGGGAGGAGTTGCTCCGCTGGATAGAAAGGATTGCTGGGCTCAGGCAACACTTAAGAAGACCAGCAAAGGGTGCCCAAGGTGAGCGCCATCTGATCCTGGAAGCAGGAGGTGAGAAAGATGCTCCAAGAGTAGTTGTGAAGCTCAAGTGAGACCACTGTCTAACATAAGTCCTGTAAGTAATATATAATACTCCTTGTTATTTAATTTTATCATGTAACAAGTACTGCTCAGATTGAACTCTAATTCCCACTGCTAACTTGAGGCTCTGGTTTTAAAAAGGATCAGTCCCGGCTGAGAAACATTACTCCCAGCTTCACCCCTGCATTTAATGCATAGGGTGTTCCAAGAGTACCTACCAGCATGTCAGAGTCCTGAAATGAGGTTCGAGGAAGGAGTCCCAGGGAGGTAAACTGAACGGCCAATCTGTGGGCTGACTCTGGGTCCAGCAGCCTCTGCAGAGCTGGCATCAAGTGTTCAGCGTAGAAATGCTCATCCCCCGTGGCTGTCAGGTAGGAAGCAAAGAGAAGTCCTCCACCCCCCAGGATGACCAAAGCATCCTGGGCCCGTTTCTGGGGGCAGAAAAAAAAAAGCCTGTTAGGGCCCTGTCTCCCCCCGGGCCAAGCTGCACCTTCTGCTGACACTGGCCTCTACAGTCAGAAGCTGTATCTATACTTCTACTGACACACACTCCTCTGGCCTTGAAGACTTTGCTGAGGACCCCAGAGCAGCCTGCCCCCTAGGGGCATGCATTTTTTTTTTTTTTTTTTTTACTGGTTAGCCTGATGGGGCAATGCTAATAGACTTCTGTGGGCAGGAATCAGTAAAGGCAGACATCCTTCTTTGCTTGAGACTATCTGACCCATGAATTGTCCCACATTCTGTATGATGCTTGAACATCCTGACATTCGCGTGGGTAAAAAAAATTATCTGTTCATGTTATCTGAGCCTTGAGCCAAACGATATTTCACTACATAAACACAAACTATCCACATGGTTTTCATATACAGTACAATTACCTTGTAAATCGAGGGACAACTGTGTTGTTTTCCACAGGACATTACCAAGAATTGTGCACCATTTCAGAAAATCCCATCAGGAATGGTGTTTTGCTTGGGGTGTCTGACAACACAACACACCTGTGGCACTCACATTTCTAAGTAGAGGTTTAAACACCCAACTGTCACATATTGAAATGTTATTATAAGTGACTTTAATTTCTCCTTTATATCTCAGAACATTATGTTGGCTTTCAAAAATAATACATAGATATTACACATTTCTTTTCTGCATGATGGGGGGTTTACAAAATATAAAAAACAAGCTCCAAGTCTTACTGGATTGAGAACCACTATCCTACCTCACAAGTGGTTCACGATGCTTTTCTCTAATGCTGCCAGATGCTAAATCACTCATTCATTAGTTCAATCTTTCATCACATACTGATTGTGCACTCAAAGGTGGACAAAACAGATCTAGTCCCTGCCCTTATGGACGGTGCAGTCTCTTCAAGAGACAGACAGAAATCAATGATCATGCAAATACGGTGCTAAAAAGGAAAAGAAGTATAAGGTTATGGAAGGATCCCACCTAATCTGAGGGAAGAAAAAGCTTCTTTGATGAAATGACGTAAAGGATTTTATCAAATCCTTTATAAAAGGCAGTAGGGGGAGGAAAAGGTGTAAAGGCTCCCTGGGCGACAGAACAGAATGAGAAGGGCAGAACGTTTGTTTGGAACTGAGGACTGAGAAAGCAAGAATTAAGATGAGGCAGGAGAAATAGGCAAAAGTCTTGGCCAGAATAGGCTTTGGTTTTGTTCCCTAAACCAAGAAGTGACATAATGAGATTTACTTTTAAGGATCCCTCAAAGCTGATGTAAGGTAGAGCAAGTATTCATTGTCACGCTGGAGTCTTCCTGGAGACTGTAGGAACGCCCCTCCTGTCAGTCAACAATATTTGAGCACTTAACTACATTCCAGATCGTGAGATTGAACTAAGAACTCCTCGCACTGAGCCCCCGCCCTAGCAAAACTTTATCTAGAAGGATTGGGACCATGTCTGAGTCTAGTTTCATTCCGCGTTGGCTCCTGCACACATGCTAGGCGGTCGTGTTCACACAGCGCCCCTGTGCCAGGCCCGCGGGCACTGACACCTCAGCATCTGCCCGACTCGCGTGGGCTGTCCCCACACGCCTGGCCGAGTACACGTGTAAGTACACGAGCATCTGCAGGAGCCTCCAGAGACACACAAAGTTCCCAAAGGGCCCCACGCTCTGGGAGGCACCTTCTGTACCCCTCTCCAGTAGCCCCCTCCCCCCCATTGGCGCTGCAAGCCTCACTCGCGGTACTCACTTTCAGTTGTCTCCACGCCATGCTCCTTCCCGCCACTGGGCCCACCCCTGCCTCGCTTCCATTGGAGGAGATGGCGGAGCCCCGCCCCTATCTCGGCGCCTGGAGTCGCCAACCTACCAATGGCCGGGCAGAAGGGTAGGGCAAGCGCCTGGGTGGCAGGGAAGGCCCTGCTCCACCCCGAAGTCCTGATTGGACGCTCGCGCGCGTGCGCAGTCGCGGCAGTCCGTCCTCTTCCGCCCGCCTGCCGGCGCGGGGCTTAGATTAAGTGTTGCTGTGTAGCGCAGTTGGCTGCCGCGGAGCTGCTCTGCAGTCCCGCAGCCTCCCGACCGTCCCTCAGCTGAGGCTCCAGGAGGAAGGAAAACCTTACTAGAAGCCCCTGAAGTGACGAGTGCCCTCCTCCGAGGGCACTGGGCAGCTGTTGGGTACAAGCTGGTTTCTTCTACTTTTCTCCTTCAGGGAGGTGACCAGTTTCCCCATCCTGAGCCCAGCAGAAGGGAAGAATCCCATCTCTGGCGGCCTGCCCACATGGTTGCCTTACATCTGCTGGCTCTGCCTAGGGGTCACTAGCCTGGCTTCAGCCTTTTTTACTGCACTTTATAGCTTAGAATTGAACAAAGACCAAGCCACTAGCTGGGTTGTTGCGATTATTTTATCAGTGCTTCAGAACATCATCATCAGCCAGCCAGTAAAGGTACGTTAGGACTGGAACAAACCGTTCTACTCCCAGGGAGCTTGGGCAACTGAGGTCCCATGAATGTCAATCCAAGGCACCTAATGGTTTTTGAAACTTTAACAACAAGAAAAAAAAATGCAAAAAACAGAACGACGTAGAGTGACCATTGTTAGGGGTGTGTGTAAGACCATCAAAGGTCTCCCAAAGATACTGAGAGACATCATTGAACAACTTACACACGTTATCACAAATCATTTAACAGTTTAAGCTTTCCTAGCCAAACCACATTAAGGACTACAAACGAAAATATGAATATTAACAAGATGTAGACTCTTGGGGCTCTTCCAGGTCCCCATCATTATGAAAAGAAAATGAGTAGAAAATCAGTTCATTGTCAGTTATCCATAAAACTAAAGGGCCAAGTAATTGAAATCTATTAATACCCACCTTTACCTTTGTCTGTCATCTTCCTGGATCTGTCCTGTCTGCTCATTAAGTTCTCCTCCTACAATTTTCTTGTCCAGGTGATCGTCCTCACACTCTTACTCTCACTGATGATGAACAGGATACCATGGCTTAACAAGGAGAAGGAAAGACAAACGAGGAGGGTCTTGGCACTCTTGGGTAATTCAAGTAGTTCTAACTACTATCTAATTTTGCAAAGACCAAATTATATCAGACTGGTAGAATTCTAACCACTTTACTGACACATTTATCTGTCTGCTGACAGATGTATGCATTCACAGATCTTGGCTGTCTGTAATCAGCTGGTTCCTCTTCCTCTACTGCCCAAGGCTAATCAGTGTGTCGCCAAAACTCTACACATGCCTCCCTAGATCATCACATCCTCTCTCCGAGCTTCATCTCTCCCCAGCATTCTAGATGTCCTTCTCAATCTTTTCTTTCTCTCCTGATCCCCAGGCACTATTTTCAGCTGCTCACCATCTGTAGCTGAGTGCCTGCAGGTGTCTCAAATTAAAACATTGTTTACCTGCCCCACAGATCCGCTTCTCCACTACATTTTCTCATTTCAATCAAGAGCACCACCATTCCCTAAAAATGTCAGAGTACCAGGTCCTAAGTTCCTGTCTTATTCCCCACATTCAGTCACCAGGCCTGAGAAATGTCTACCCTCTAAACAGGAGCCTCTCAAACTACCTGGATGAAACGCACAAACTGAACCTTGGGCAAAAAAGCAAGTTGTGGAAAAATTAGCACAGTATTTTAATCATGTAAAAACAATGCATGTCTTGAGTAGAGGATATTTACGTATCTCCTTTATAAATTTATAGATAAAGTATAAAGAAATGCATGGGAATGATAAACTCTAAAATTCAGGAAAGTCTGACTTCTCTGAGGAAAAGAAGGGATACCACGATGCAGGGATACATGTAATGCATTTTGAACTGTTGTGCTCTCTGCCTAAAGTGACATTTTTTTCTTATCCTCACCCTTGTCCATCTGGAAAACTCTGACTCATCCTCCGAAACAAATGTCAAATGTCACTTCCTCTGTGAAGCCTTCTCTGACTTTCTTGGGGAGATTTACTTGTTCACTCTTCAAGGATCCCGTGGTACTTGACACGCACGTGCTCACATGTTTTGTGTTGTATTCTGATTCCTTTCCTCTCTCTCCCTCTTGATTTATGTGTCTCTAGATTCTTCTTCTCAGTGTTGTCCGCAGACCAGCAGCATTGCCATCTCCTGGCGTTGTCAGAAATGCGGAATCTTAGGCCTCACCCCAGAATCTGCATTTTAACAAAATTCCCAGGCGATATCTGTGCACGTTAAAATTGGAGAAACATTGCCGTAGATCAGTGTTCCCCAAGTGTGGTCCATTGACTACAAGTGTTTCTTTCTAGTCCAAGATAAGGACAGAAATTGAGTGTAAGCATTTAGAAATTTATAGCAATTTGACAGGCTAATTTTATGCCTGTGGAATCTAGTTTTCAAAATAGGGCTTGTGTTTGATATGCTTCTGTTTTATTTCATTTTTTCTAGCAACTCACTTTTGTACGAAAGTGCTGATCCCCAACGGATTGGAATTTTTCTGAAAACAGGTCCTTCACCGCAAATAGTTTGAGAAACATTGCACAGGTAGCTTTATTCCTTATTTCTTCAACATGTAACAGGAGGTGCTTATAGTAATTGCCCAAGAAACGTTGGTGAGTGACCACTTAATGAAATATGACGTTTCTTTTCTCTACATTTTAATTTTTGACAGCAAAATGTTCTTCACCACCATTACCTGATTCGAAAGATAAGAACAACCCCATCTACATAGCCCCACCGATGAACAGTCCACCTAAGCACCCAGAAAGAACTTTGAAAGCGAAGAAACTCTTAAGGCTGACTGGAGATATTTTGGGTACGGAGAAGAAATGGCAACATGTCCATACTGCAGCACACTTTCCAGGAGGGAGATGGGGGTGGGCGGATAAAGTGGAAAATATGCAAGGGTGAAAAGGTATCCTTTAAAATCTTCACCTTGTGAAAATTGAGATTCTGGTAAACAAAGTGCTGTGATAAATAGACTCCTCAACTTGGAGTCCTGAGATTTCATTATGTACTTGAGTAAGTCACTTTCTCCACCTACAAAATGTAATGACAATCTTTGATCATTAAATGCATACATATGGGGTGGAGGGAAAATGAAAATGCTTTGGAAAATGGCTCTTCTGTAGGTGCTAGGTGACTGGCTTCAACACATCTAGTGCTCTGTTGGATTCCCTAGACCAAACAGGATAGG
>CM052442.1:122052352-122097922 GCA_028533085.1 Varecia variegata | reverse complement strand
TGTGTGTATATATATACACATACACATAGACATATATATATATTATCAATTGTTAGGTTGAACCAATGTATAATGCCACTTTCTGACCTTTTTCGACCTGCAAAAGTCTAAAGGCTTAGAAAAAATAAAAATGTATAGAGTATTTCTAAGCTACCCACTCAATTATGCTATTTTTCCATCTGAACTAGTACAAATCGTCTTCCTTATCCTGTTGGTGACTACGGTCTACTCTGCAAGGAACTCCAATAGATTTTACCTCCATCAAGCTATCTGGAAGAGCTTCTCTCAGCATTTTGCAGAAATCAAACTTCTTGAGGATTTCTACCCCTGGGCCCGTCGCACCCTCCTTCCTCACCTGTGTGGGGATTACCGAGGTAAGAGTCACAGTCCTGGGGCCCAGTCATGCCAATGTGGGGTGCAATTAGTTTTCCTAACACCTCTACCAAGAACCATGAGAAGCTGCAGAAAGGCCGGTGGGCTCCTTGGATATGGCTGCCACCCTGTGGGCACCCAGAGGGTCTGTTCCCTGGACCTCATCTAAGCAGGTTCGGTTCCATCTGTGCACCCAGGCCCATGGGCACTGGTTCCCACTGCTGTGTCTTATAAAAGGCTGACAAATGAGAACGAGAATGGATTCGGTTACAGCACGAAAAGTAACTGGAGTGACCCCTGGGACTCAATCACATGTAGCAAAGCAGCTGCTCAGTGAGCGCAAACCAGGAATATGGTCTGACTGGAAGGGTCTCCACACGAGATGATGTTTTGGCCTGATGTGCAGTCTGTCCCAGCTCTGTCACTGTGTCTGTATAATTCGTGTGGTTATCCTAGTCAGTGCGACAAACATGCATTGAACACCTGTAATATGCTGGTAACTTTCCTAGGATCTAATGATTAAAAAATGGATATAGTATGGTTTGCCCTGGCCAGTGTTGAAGAAATGCTAAGAAGTGTCTTTTCCTTAAGAATACTACTTGTTGAATATTTTTCACCAATTACCAACACTTTGTCATTATATAACTTTAGATCTTGTTTTCTAGAAATGGTTGCATTCATGTATCTCAGGGTTGTTGGCTTCCTGATGAGATGTGCAGCATCTCTTGGGTTCCTGAGAAGAATCCAAAATACATGTTCATCTCAGCAAACATTTATGGTCTTTTCTTAAAGACAGACTTGGTGTGTTTAGGAGAGTTTTTATAGATGGCAACTCTTACTCATCGCATCTTGATTCTATTGAGTTCAATGCTAGATGGTGACAGTTCTAGGATCAGGGAACATGATCAGGGAACATTCTGTTTGCATTCTGTCACTCTGTGCTGAACAAAACATTGGTTAAATCAAAGCAGCTGGAAGCCTGGGTGGCTAAGATCTGCGCTGTCACAGCAAGCTGGCCTCCTCTTGGACTCCTCGGTCCTGTGGTGTAGTGTCATGGTCCAAAAGCACAGACTCAGAAGCCAGACTGCCCAGGTTTGCACCCTGGCTCTCCACGTACCAGCAGTGTGATCTTGGGTACATTATTCAATCTCATGTGCCTCAGTCTCCCTGTCTTTACAATGGGGGTAATTTTAGGATCTCCCCTGTAAGACTGACATGAAGATGAAAAGGTTAATAGGTCTAAGTGCTTAGAACAGCATCTGGCACGTGATATTCAGGGGATATTAGCTATTATTAATATGAACTGGGGCACTTGGAGTTCTGGTTAACCCACTAGAACTACAAAGTTTATGTGAGTTACCTGGACGTACTGAGGAACAGCAACTGCAAATCTGAATGTAGATGAAGAAGTAGAATTAAGTAGACATGGTGTTAAAAACAGTAAAAATTGGTGATGACATGGTTTATCTCTTCAACTACTAAAAATCTTGACTTTCAAGATTGATGTAGCCCAGTCCTATTTGTTAAGTGCTTTCAGGAACTCTGACACCCAAGCTATTCACAGATTTTTATACAGAAATTTTTTTAACAGGTAAAAATCTGTATCCTATAAATACATAACTTTCCTAAATAGGCTAATATTTAATCACCTTTAGGGGAAGGATCATTTTTGGTAGGACTTAATTAAAATTTCTCTTACAGAATTTTAAGCTTGCTTTACTCAGGAAGCTGAGGCAGGAGGATCACTTGAGCCCAGGAGTTTGACGTTGCAGTGAGCTATGATGATGCCACTGCGCTCTAGCTCAGGTGACAAGAGGGAGACTCTGTCTCCAAAAGCAACAACAACAAAAAAAAACCCCATAAACCTGTGGTCCCGTTCAAAACCTCCCAATGGATTCCCATCGTACATAAAGTCCTAAATCCTTTCCAAAATTTTCAAGGACCTGGCCCGCTTGGCCTTTTGTACCTTGGGGCCCTGGAACTTGCTGTTTTCCTGCTTAGTGTCTGAATTATGTGCTCTAAACTTTATTAGGGTCTGTGACATGCCACCTCCCCAGAGCGGCTTTCTCTAATCATCTCACCTAACACAACATCAGTGTTCCCTCCACACAAAATATTCTCTCCCCCCTTATCCTGCTTAATTTTCCTTCTTAGCACTTGCTGTTACCTGAATATTGTTGGTTATTACCTGTCTGTCTCCCTGAATGTGAGCTCTGTGTGGGCAGGGACTCTCTGACATCTACCGTATTCCAGGCACCTAGAATGAGACCTGGTATGTGTGAGCACTCACTACGTACTGATTGAAAGATAATACGTGTCAGCCCATATTCTTAGCCCATTTTCCATTGGGCTGCTTGGTTTTGTTTACCTATTTTGACTTGTAGGAGCTTTTTATATATTAAGAGCTTATGTAGTTGCAGGTAGAGATTTATATAGATACAGACTAAGAACCTACAAAGATTAACATAGAGAACTGATATCTTTATTATATTCTCTTCCTACCTAGGAGCGTGGTATGCTTTTCTGTTTGTTTTCATTTTCATTTGTACCCTTGAGTAATATTCAGAATTGTTACTCATGGATTTTGCATACCTCTTGTGAGGTTTATCTTTTGTATTGCTATTACAAATGAGATATTTTATTACTTGATATCTTGTGAGTAAATACTGTGTGGCCATATGAAAGCTATTGATTGACATTTATTTAGTACCCAACCACCTTGCTGAATTATCATATTTTTGTAACTATACTTGAGCCTTGAATAACATGGGGGGATTTAGGGGCACTGACCCCTCATTCAGTAGAAAATCCACATATAACTGTTAACTCCCTCAAAACTTAACCCGTACTAGCCTATTGTTGATCAAAAGCCTTACTAATATCAATAGTCAATTAACACATATTTTCTATGTTATATGTATTATATACTATATTCTTACAATAAATAAGCTAGAGAAAAGAAAATGTTATTAAGAAAATCATAAGGAAGAGAAAATAGGCTGGGTGCAGTGGCTCACCCCTGTAATCCTAGCACTCTGGGGGGCCAAGTCGGGAGAATCGCTTGAGCCCAGGAGTTTGAGACCAGCCTGAGCAAGAGCGAGAGCCTCTCTCTAAAAAAGTAAATAAGTTTAAAAAAAAAAAATTTGTAGTGTTCATTAAGTAGAAGTGGATCATCATAAAGGTCGTCATCCTGATCATCTTCACATTGAGTAGGCAGAGGAGCAGGAAGAGCAGAGGGGTTGGTCTTGCCGTCTCAGGGTGGCAGAGGCAGAAGGAAATCTGCTTGTAAATGGACCTGTGCAGTTGAAACCTGTGGTGTGTTGCTCAAGGGTCAACCGTAATAGCTTTTCAGTTGATTCTCTCAATTTAACTATACACATATATATTAATAACTTCCAAATGGTGATAATTTCACTTCCCTTTTTGATTTTCATACCTCTTTTTCTTATCTAATTGCATTAGCTAGTACCTCTAAAAATGTTTTCAAACACAGTGGTGAAAATATGCATCTTTGTCTTGTCAGTAAGGTAATGAGGGAATTTATAAAATTGTCTCTTTTACTTTTTCATTAGGATTTATTGCTGACGGGAACTCCTTTCTTTTGGGCAATGTACTGCTTCATCAGATTCGCATTCTCAGTGCCACACTCTGCTACCGAATGTCCCCCAGGGCCACTTCAGAAATCCAGCTTAGGTGAATCCGGCCCAACGTGTCCCCCGCTGTCCTCTGGGGAGGCCACCTTAGCTGCATCTGGCTGCAAAAGTCCCCCACCGCCACGTGGGGAATCCATCATAGATGCATCCGGCCCTCAGAGTAAACGACCAGCATCTGCAGTTTCACCAGGTTAGTTGCCTCTGGCCCCACCAGCATCTGCGGAAGACTAAATTAGGTGCATCTGGCCCAGAAAATCCCCTGCCACCTCCTACGGAAAGCCAGGTAAGCACTATTCGGCCTTTTAGATTCCCCCACCGCCAATTGGGAAAACCAGCTTAGGTGCATCCAGATGCAAGAGTACCCTGCCGCCACTCGGGGAAGTCCAGCTATGAGCATCTGGCCCTCAGAGTCCCCCGCTGCCATCTTGGGAAAGCCAACTTAGGTGCATCTGGCCCTCAGAGGCCTCTGCCACCCATTGGGGAAATCCAGCATAGGTGCATCCGGCTCTCAAAGTCCCCTGCGGCCTTCTGAGGAAGGCCGGGTTTGGTGCATGTTGACCACACTGTCAACTGCCGTCATCTATTGGAATGCCAGCTTCAGTGCACCTGGCCCTCAGAGTCCTACGCCGCCATCTGGGCAAGGCCGCCTTAGGTGCTTCTGGCTGCAAGAGTCCCCCCGCTGCCACTAGGGGAAGTCCCGCTAGGTGCATCCGGCCCCGTTTGTCCCCCGCCGTTGTCTGAGGAGGCCACCTTAGGTGCATCCGGCCCTCAATATCCCTTGCCGCCTTGTGGGGAAAGGCAGGTTATGGACCTTGGACCTTGAGATTCCCCCACTGTCACCTGGGGAACCCCAGAATAGGTGCGTCCAGACCTCAGATTCCACTGTGGCCTATAGGGAAGGCCAGGTTTGGTGCGTCCGGCCCACATTGTCCCCCACCGTTGTGTGGGGAGGCCAGCTTAGGTCCATCTGGCCATCAGAATCCCCCTCCGCTTCCTGGGTAGAGCCAGGTTAGGTTCCTTCGGGCTTTAGATTCCCCCACCGCCACTTGGGGGAATCCAGCCTAGGTGCATCCGGCCCTACGAGTGAAGGACAGGACCGGCATCTGCAGTTTCCCCAGTGGAGGTGCCTCTTGCCCGCACAGTCCCCAGATGCTGTCTTGTTAAGGCCAACTTAGCAGCACCTGGCTGCAAGACTCCCGCACTGCCACTTGGGGGAATCCAGCCTAGGTGCATCCGGCCCTACCAGTGAAGGACAGGACCAGCATCTGCAGTTTCGCCAGTGGAGGTGCCTCTTGCCCGCACAGTCCCCCGCCGCCTTCTTGGTAAGGCCAACTTAGCTGCACCTGACTGCAAGACTCCCCCACCGCCACTTGGGGAAATCCTGCTTAGGTGCATCTGGCCCTGAGAGTCCCCCTCTGCCATCTGGGGAAGGCAACTTAGGTGCATCTGGCTAAAAGAGGCCGATGCCGCCCCTTGGGGCAATCCAGCCTGGGTGCATCCGGCCCTACAAGTGAAGGACCGGACCGGCATCTGCAGTTTTGAGAGTGGAGGTGCCTCTTGCCCGCACAGTCCCCCGCCGCCGTCTTGGTAAGGCCAACTTAGCTGCACATGGCTGCAAGACTCCCCTACCGCCACTTGGGGAAATCCTCCTTAGGTGCATCTGGACTTCAGAGTCCCCCGCCGCCATCTGGGGAAGGCCAACTTAGGTGCATCTGGCTGGAAGAGGCCCCTGTCGCCCCTTGGCCAAATCCAGCATAGGTGCATCCGGCCCTCAGAGTCCCCTGCAGCCTTCGGGGAAGGCCGGGTTTGGTACAAGTTGACCACACCGTCAACTGCCGTCATCTATTGGAATGCAGGCTTCAGTGCACACGGCCCTCAGAGTCCCACGCCACCAAGAGCGAAAGGCCGCCTTAGGTGCTTCTGGCTGCAAGAGTCCCACGCTGTCACTTGGGGAGGTCCACCCTGGTGCATCTGGCCCCTTTTGTCCCCCGCCGTTGTCTGAGGAGGCCACCTAGGTGCATCCGGCCCTCAGAATCCTTTGCCGCCTGTGGGGAAAGGCAGGTTATGGGCCTTGGACCTTGAGATTCCCCCACTGTCACCTGGGGAACCCCAGAATAGGTGCGTCCAGACCTCAGATTCCACTGTGGCCTGCTAGGGAAGGCCAGGTTTGGTGCGTCTGGCCCACATTGTCCCCCACCGTGGTGTGGGGAGGCCAGCTTAGGTCCATCTGGCCATCACAATCCCCCTCCGCCTCCTGGGTAGAGCCAGGTTAGGTTCCTTCGGGCTTTAGATTCCCCCACCGCCACTTGGGGGAATCCAGCCTAGGTGCATCCGGCCCTACGAGTGAACGACCGGAACGGCATCTGCAGTTTCGCCAGTGCAGGTGCCTCTTGCCCGCACAGTCCCCCACCACCCTCTTGGTAAGGCCACCTTAGCTGCTCCTGGCTGCGATACTCCCCCACCACCACTTGGGGAAGTCCTGCATAGGTGCATCTGGCCCACATTGTTCCCCGCTGTTGTGTGAGGAGGCCAGCTTAGGTGCATCTGGCCCTCAGAATCCCCTGCCGCCTTCTGGGGAAAGCCAGCTGAGGTGCATTCAGCCTTCAGATTTGCCCACCGCTACTTGGGGAAATCCCGCTTAGGTGCATCTGGCCCTGAGAGTCCCCCTCCGCCATCTCGGGAAGGCCAACTCAGGTGCATCTGGCTGCAAGAGGCCCCTGTCGCCTCTTGGCGAAATACAGCATAGGTGCATTCGGCCCTCAGAGTCCCCTGTGTCCTTCTGGGGAAGGCCGCGTTTGGTGCATGTTGACCACACCGTCAACTACCGTCATCTATTTGAATGCCAACTTGAGTGCACCGGCCCCTCAGAGTCCAACATCGCCAACTGGAGAAGTCCGCCTTAGGTGCTTCTGGGTGCAAGAGTCCCTCGCCGCCACTTCGGGAGGTCCAGCTAGGTGCATCCGGCCCCTTTGGTCCCCCGCCGTTGTCTGAGGAGGCCACCTTAGGTGCATCCGGCCCTCAGAATCCCTTGGCGCCTTGTGGGGAAAGGCATGTTATGTGCATTGGACCTTGAGATTCCCCCACTGCCACCGGGGGAACTCCGAAATCGGTGCGTCCAGACCTCAGATTCCACTGCGGCCTCCGAGGAAGGCCAGGTTTGGTGCGTCCGGCCCACATTGTCTTCCACCGTTGTGTGGCTAGGCCAGCTTAGGTCCATCTGGCCATCACAGTCCCCCGCTGCCTCCTGGGTAGAGCCAGGTTAGGTGCCTTCGGCATTTAGATTCCCTCACCGCCACTTGGGGGAATCCAGCCTAGGTGCATCTGGCCCTACGAGTGCACGACTGGAACGGCATCTGCAGTTTCATCAGTGGAGGTGCCTCTTGCCCGCACAGTCCCCTGCTGCCGTCTTAGTAAGGCCAACTTAGCTGCACGTGGCTGCAAGACTCCCCTACCACCACTTGGGGAAATCCTGCCTAGGTGCATCTGGGCTTCAGAGTCCCCCGCCGCCATCTGGGGAAGGCCAACTTAGGTGCATCTGGCTGAAAGAGGCCACTGCCGCCCCTTGGGGCAATCCAGCCTAGGTGCATCCGGCCCTACGAGTGAACGACCGGACCGGCATCTGCAGTTTAGCCAGTTGAGGTGCCTCTTGCCCGCACAGTCCCCCGCCGCCGTCTTGGTAATGCCAACTTAGCTGCACGTGGCTGCAAGACTCCCCCACCGCCACTTGGGGAAATTCCGCTTAGGTGCATCTCGCACTCAGTGTCCCCCGCCGCCATCTGGGGAAGGCCAACGTAGGTGCATCTGGCTGCAAGAGGCCCCTGCCGCCCATTGGCCAAATCCAGCATAGATGCTCCCGGCCCTCAGAGTCCCCTACGGTCTTCTCGGGAAGGCCGGGTTTGGTGCATGTTGACCACACCGTCTACTGCCGTCATGTATTCGAATGCCAGCTTCAGTGCGCCAGACCCTCAGAGTCCCACGCCGCCAATTGGGAAAGGCCACCTCAGGTGCTTCTCGCTGTAAGAGTCCCCCGCCGCCACTTGGGGAGGTCCAGCTAGGTGCATCTGGCCGCTTTGGTCCCCCGCCGTTGTCTGAGGAGACCACCTTAGGTGCATTCGGCCCTCATAATCCCTTGCCGCCTTGTGGGGAAAGGCATGTTAGGTGTCTTGGACTTTGAGATTCCCCGACTGTCACCTGGGGAACTCTGAAATCAGTGCGCACAGACCTCAGATTCCAGTGTGGCCTCCTAGGAAGGCCAGGTTTGGTACATCCGGCCCACATTGTCCCCAACCGTTGTTTGGGGAGGCCAGCTTATGTCCATCTGGCCATCACAATCTGCCTCCGCCTCCTGGGTAGAGCCAGCTTAGCTGCCTTCGGCCTTTAGATTCCCCCACCGCCACTTGGGGGAATCCAGCCTAGGTGCATCCGGCCCGACAAGTGAACGACCGGACCGGCATCTGCAGTTTCACCAGTGGAGGTGCCTATGACCCTCACAGTACCTGCCGCCGTCTTGGTAAGGCCAACATAGCTGCACCTGGCTGCAAGACTCCCCCACAGCCACTTTGTGAAATCCTGCTTAGGTACGTCCGGCCCTCAGAGTCCCCTTCGGCCTTCTGGGGAAGCCCGGGTTTGGTGCATGTTAACCACACCGTCAACTGCCCTCATCTATTCGAGTGCCAGCTTCAGTGCACCGGGCCCTCAGAGTCCCACGCCGCCAGGTGGGGAAGGCCTCCTTAGGTGCTTCTGGCTACAAGAGTCCCGCGTTGCCACTTGGGGAGGTCCAGCTAGGTGCATCCGGCCCATTTTGTCCCCTGCCGTTGTCTGAGGAGGCCAGCTGGGTGCATCTGGCCCTCAGAATCCCTTCCCGCCTTGTGGGGAAAGGCAGGTTAGGTGCCTTGGTCCTTGAGATTCTCCCACTGCCACCTGGGGAACTCCAGAATGTGTTCGTCCAGACCTCAGATTCCCCTGCGGCCTGCTAGGGAAGGCCAGGTTTGGTACGTTCGCCCCACATTGTCCCCCACCGTTGTGTGAGGAGGTCAGCTTAGGTCCATCTGCCCATCACAATCCCCCTCCACCTCCTGGGTAGAGCCAGCTTTGGTGCCTTCCTTCTTTAGATTCCCCCACCAGCACCTGGGGGAATCCATCTTATGTGCATCCGGCCCTATGAGTGAACGACAGGACCGGCAACTGCAGTTTCGACAGTGGAGGTGCCTCTTACCCACACAGTCCCCCGCCGCCGTCTTGGTAAGGCCAACTTAGCTGCACCTGGCTGCAAGACTCCCCCACCGCCACTTGAGGAAATCCTTCTTAGGTGGATCTGGCCCTCATAGTCCCCCGCCGCCATCTGGGGAAGGCCAACTTAGGTGGATCTGGCTGAAAGAGGCCGATGCCGCCCCTTGGGGCAATCCAGCCTAGGTGCATCCGTCCCTACGAATTAGTGACCGGACCAACAACTGCACTTTCGCCAGTGGACGTGCCTCTTGCCCCCACAGTCCCCCGCCGCCATCTTGGTAAGGCCAACTTAGTTGCACCTGGCTGCAAGACTCTCCCACCGCCACTTGGGGAAATCCTGCTTAGGTGCATCTGGCCCTCATAGTCCCCAGCCGCCATCTGGGGAAGGCCAACTTAGGTGCATCTGGCTGCAAGAGGACCCTGCCGCCCGTTGGCCAAATCCAGCATAGGTGCATCTGGCCCTCACAGTTCCCTGCAGCCTTCTGGGGAAGACCGGGTTTTGTTCATGTTGACCACACCGTCAACTGCCGTCATCTATTTGAATGCCTGCCTCAGTGCACCGGGCCCTCAGAGTCCAACGCTGCCACCCAGGGAGGGCCGCCTTAGGTGCTTCTGGTTGCAAGAGACCCCTGCCGCCACTTGGGGAGGTCCATCTAGGTGCATCCGGCCCCTTTGGTCCCCTGCCGTTGTCTGAGGAGGCCACCTAGGTGCATCCGGCCCTCAGAATCCCTTGCTGCCTTGTGGGGAAAGGCATGTTAGGTGCCTTGGACCTTCAGATTCCCGCATTGCCACCTGGGGAACTCAGGAATTGGTGCTTCCAGACCTCACATTCCACTGCGTCCTCCTCGGAACGCCAGGTTTGGTACGTCCGGCCCACATTGTCCCCCACCGTTGTGTGGGTAGGCCAGCTTAGGTCCATCTGGCCATCACAATTCTCCTCCGCCTCCTGAGTAGAGCCAGGTTAGGTGCCTTCGGACTTTAGATTCCCGCACCGCCACTTGGGGGAATCCAGCCTAGGTGCATCTGGCCCGACGAGTGAACGACCGGACCAACAACTGCACTTTCGCCAGTGGACGTGCCTCTTGCCCGCACAGTACCCGCCGCCGTCTTGGTAAGGCCAACTAAGCTGCAGCTGGCTGCAAGACTCCCCCACCGCCACTTGGGGAAATCCTGCTTAGGTGCATCTGGCCCTCAGAGTCCCCCGCTGCCATCTGGGGAAGGCCAACTTAGGTGCATCTGGCTGCAAGAGGACCCTGCCGCCCATTGGCGAAATCCAGCATAGGTGCATTCGGCCCTCAGAGTCCCCTGCGACCTTCTGGGGAAGGCCGGGTTTGGTGAATGGTGACCACACCGTCTACTGCCGTCATCTATTCGAACGCCAGCTTCAGTGCACCGGGCCCTCAGAGTCCCACGCCGCCAATTGGGAAAGGCCGCCTTAGGTGCTTCTCGCTGTAAGAGTCCCCCGGCGCCACTTGGGGAGGTCCAGCTAGGTGCATCCGGCCCCTTTGGTCCCCCGCCGTTGTCTGAGGAGGCCACCTTAGGTGCATTCGGCCCTCATAATCCCTTGCCACCTTGTGGGGAAAGGCACGTTAGGTGCCTTGGACCTTCAGATTCCCCCATTGCCACCTGGGGAACTCCGAAATCGGTGCGTACAGACCTCAGATTCCACTGTGGCCTCCTAGGAAGGCCAGATTTGGTACGTCCAGCCCACATTGTCCCCCACCCGTTGTGTGGGGAGGCCAGCTTAGGTCCATCTGGCCATCACAATCCCCCTCCGCCTCCTGGGTAGAGCCAGGTTAGGTGCCTTCGGCCTTTAGATACCCCCAGCGCCACTTGGGGGAATCCAGCCTAGGTGTATCTGGCCCTACGAGTGAACGACCAGACCGGCATCTGCATTTTCGCCAGTGGAGGTGCCTCTTGCCCGCACAGTACCAGCCGCTGTCTTGGTTAGGCCAACTTAGCTGCACCTGGCTGCAAGACTCTCCAACCGCCACTTGGGGAAATCCTGCTTAGGTGCATCTGGCCGTGAGTGTCCCCCGCCGCCATCTGGGGAAGGCTAACTTAGGTGGATCTGGCTGAAAGGGCCACTGCCGCCCGTTGGGGCAATCCAGGGTAGGTGCATCCGGCCCTATGAGTGAAGGACCGGACTGGCATCTGCAGTTTCGCCAGTGGACGTGCCTCTTACCCGCACAGTCCCCTGCCGCCCTCGTGGTAAGGCCAACTTAGCTGCACCTGGCTACAAGACTCCCCCACCACCACTTGGGGAAATCCTGCTTAGGTGCATCTGGCCCTCAGAGTCCCCTTCGGTCTTCTTGGGAAGGCCGGGTTTTGAGCCTGTTGACCAGACCGTCAACTCCGGTCATCTATTCGAATGCCAGCTTCAGTGCATCGGGTCCTCAGAGTCCCACACCGCCAACAGGGGAAGGCCGCCTTAGGTGCTTCTGGCTACAGGAGTCCCCCGCTGCCACTTGGGGAGGTCCAGCTAGGTGCATCCGGCCCCTTTTGTCCCCTGCCGTTGTCTGAGGAGGCCAGCTAGGTGCATCCAGCTCTCAGAATCCATTGCGCCATGTGGGGAAAGGCAGGTTAGGTGCCTTGGACCTTGAGATTCCCCCACTGCCCCCTGGGGAACTCCAGATTATGTGCGTCCAGACCTCAGATTCCCCTGCGGCCTACTAGGGAAAGCCAGGTTTGGTGCGTCCGGCCCACATTGTCCCCCACCGTTGTGTGAGGAGGCCAGCTTAGGTCAATCTGGCCATCACAATCCCCCTCCGCCTCCTGAGTAGAGCCAGCTTAGGTGCCTTCGTCCTTTAGATTCCCCCACTGCCACCTGGGAGAATCCAGCCTAGATGAATCCGGCCCTATGAGTGAAGGACAGGACTGGCATCTACAGTTTCAAAAGTGGAGGTGCCTCTTGCCCGCACAGTCCCCTGCTGCCGTGTTGGTAAGGCCAACTTAGCTGCACCTGGCTGTAAGACTCCCCCACTGCCACTTGGGGAAATCCTGCATAGGTGAATCTGGCCCTCAGTCTCCCCCGCCGCCATCTGTGGAAGGCCAACTTAGGTGGATCTGGCTGAAAGAGGCCGATGCCGCCCCTTGGGGCAATCCAGCCTAGGTGCATCCGTCCCTACGAATGAACGACCAGACCAACATCTGCATTGTCGCCAGTGGAGGTGCCTCTTGCCCGCACCGTCCCCCGCCGCCATCTTGTTAAGGCCAACTTAGTTGCACCTGGCTGCAAGGCTTTCCCACCGCCACTTGGGGAAATCCTGCTTAGGTGCATCTGGCCCTGAGAGTCCCCCACCGCCATCTGGGAAGGCCAACTTAGGTGCATCTGGCTGCAAGAGGCCCCTGCCGCCCGTTGGCAGAATCCAGCACAGGTCCATTCGGCCCGCAGAGTCCCCTGCGGCCTTCTGGGGAAGGCCGCGTTTGGTGCATGGTGACCAGACCGTCAACTGCCGTCATCTATTTCAATGCCAGCTTCAGTGCACCGGGCCCTCAGAGTCTCACGCCGCCAACTGGAGAAGCCCGCCTTAGGTACTTCTGGCTGCAAGAGTCTCCGCCGCCAGTTGGCGAGGTCCAGCTGGGTGCATCCGTCCCCTTTGGTCCCCTGCCGTTGTCTGAGGTGGCCACCTTAGGTACATCTGGCCCTTAGAATCCCTTGGCGCCTTGTGGGGACAGGCATATTAGGTGCATTGGACCTTGAAATTCCCCCACTGCCACCTGGGGAACTCCGAAATCGGTGCGTCCAAAACTCAGATTCCACTGCGGCCTCCTAGGAAGGCCAGGTTTCGTATGTCTGGCCTATGTTGTCCCCCACAGTTGTGTGGGGAGGCCAGCTTAGGTCCATCTGGCCATCAAAATCCCCCTCCTCCTTCTGGGTAGAGCCACGTTAGGTGCCTTCGGCCTTTAGATTCCCCCACCGCCACTTGGGGGAATCCAGCCTAGGTGCATCCGGCCCTACTAGTGAATGACCCAAACGGCATCTACATTTTCGCCAGGGGAGGTGCCTCTTGCCCGCATCGTTCCCCGCTGCTTTCTCGGTAAGGCGAACTTCACTGTACTTCACTGAAAGACAACCCCACCGCCACTTGAGGAAATCCTTTTTAGGGGCATCTGGCCCTCAGAGTCCCCCGCCGCCATCTGGGGAAGGCCAACTTTGGTGCATCTGGCTCAAAGAGGCCCCTGCCACCCCTTGGCCAAATCCAGCATAGGTGCATCCGGCCCTCGGAATCCCCTGCGGCCTTCTGGGGAAGGCCGGGTTTGGTGCATGTTGACCACACCGTCCTCTGCAGTCATCTATTGGAATGCCAGCTTCAGTGCACACGGCCCTCAGAGTCCCACGCCGCCAACTGGGGAAGGCCGTCTTAGGTGCTTCTGGCTGCAAGAGTCCCCCGCCGCCACTTGGGGAGGTCCAGCTATGTGCATCCGGCACATTTTGTCTCCCGCCGTTGTCCAAGGAGGCCACCTAGGTGCATCCAGCCCTCAGAATCCCTTGCCGCCTTGTGGGGAAAGGCTGGTTAGGTGCCTTGGACCTTGAGATGCCCCCACTGCCCCCTGGGTAACTCCAAAATAGGTGCGTCCAGACCTCAGATTACCCTGCGGCCTGCTAGTGAAGGCCAGGTTTGGAACGTCCGGCCCACATTGACCCCCACCGTTGTGTGGGGAGGCCAGCTTAGGTCCATCTGGCCATCAAAATCCCCCTCCGCCTCTTGGTAAGGCCAACTAAGCTGCAGCTGGCTGCAAGACTCCCGCACCGCCACTTGGGGAAATCCTGCTTAGTTGCATCTGGCCCTCAGAGTCCCCCGCTGCCATCTGGGGAAGGCCTACTTAGGTGCATCTGGCTGAAAGAGGCCACTGCCGCCCCTTGGGGTAATCCAGCCTAGGTGCATCCGGCCCTGCGAGTGACCGACCGGACCGTCATCTGCAGTTTCGCCTGTGGATGTGCCTCTTTCCCGCAGAGTCCCCTGCTGCCGTCTTGTAAGGCAAACTTAGCAGCACCTGGCTGCAAGACTCCCCCACCGCCACTTGGGGAAATCCTTCTTAGGGGCATCTGGCCGTCAGAGTCCCCAGCCGCCATCTGGGGAAGGCCAACTTAGGTGCATCTGGCTGCAAGAGGCCCCTGCCGCCCGTTGGCCAAATCCAGCATAGGTGCATCAGGCCCTCAGAGTCCCCTGCGGCCATCTGGAGAAGGGCGGGTTTGGTACATGTTGACCACACCGTCAACTGCTGTCATCAATTCGAATGCCAGCTTCAGTGCACCAGGCCCTCAGAGTGCCACGCCGCCAACTGGGGAAGGCCGTCTTAGGTGCTTCTGGTTGCAAGAGTCCCCTGCCGCCACTTGGGGAGGTCCAGCTAGGTGCATCCGGCCCCTTTGGTCCCCCGCTGTTGTCTGAGGAGGCCACCTAGGTGTATCCGGCCCTCAGAATCCCTTGAAGCCTTGTGGGGAAAGGCATGTTAGGTGCCTGGGACCTAGAGATTCCCCCACTTCCACCTGGGGAACTCTAGAATAGGTGCATCCATAGGTCAGATTCCCCTGCGGCCTGCTAGGGAAGGCCAGGTTTGGTGCGTCTGGCCCACATTGTCGCCCACCGTTGTCTGCGGAGGTCAGCTTAGGTCCATCTGGCCATCACAATCCCCCTCCGCCTCCTGGGTAGAGCCAGTTTAGGTGCCTTTGGCCTTTAGATTCCCACACTGCCACTTGGGGGAATCCAGCCTAGGTGCATCCAGCCCTACGATTGAACGACCGGACAGGCATCTGCAGTTTCGCCAGTGGACGTGCCTCTTGCCCGCACAGTCCCCCGCCGCCGTCTTTGTAAGGCCACCTTAGCTGCACCTGCCTGGAAGACTCGCCCACCACCACTTGGGAAATCGTGCTTAGGGGCATCTGGCCCTCAGAGTCCCTCACCGCCATCTGGGGAAGGACATCTTAGGTGGATCTGGCTGAAAGAGGCCCCTGCCGCCCCTTGGGGCAATCCAGCCTAGGTGCATCCGTCCCTACGAATGAATGACCAGACCAACAGCTGCATTGTCGCCAGTGGACGTGCCTCTTGCCCGCACAGTCCCCTGCCGCCATCTTGGTAAGGCCAACTTAGTTGCACCTGCCTGCAAGACTCCCCCACTGCCACTTGGGGAAATCCTTCTTAGGGGCATTTGGCCCTCAGAGTCCCCAGCCGCCATCTGGGGAAGGCCAACTTTGGTGCATCTGTCTGCAAGAGGCCCCTGCCACCCCTTGGCCAAATCCAGCATAGGTGCATCCGGCCCTCGGAATCCCCTGCGGCCTTCTGGGGAAGGCCAGGTTTGGTGCATGTTGACCACACCGTCCTCTGCGGTCATCTATTGGAATGCCAGCTTCAGTGCACATGGCCCTCAGAGTCCCACGCCGCAAACTGGGGAGGGCCGCCTTATTTGCTTCTGGCTGCAAGAGTCCCCCCCCACCACTTGGGGAGGTCCAGCTATGTGCATCTGGCACATTTTGTCTCCCGCCGTTGTCCGAGGAGGCCACCTAGCTGCATCCAGCCCTCAGAATCCCTTGACGCCTTGTGGGGAAAGGCAGGTTAGGTGCCCTGGACCTTGAGATGCCCCTACTGCCCCCTGGGGAACTCCAAAATAGGTACGTCCAGACCTCAGATTCCCCTGCGGCCTGCTAGGGAAGGCCAGGTTTGGTACGTCCGGCCCACATTGTCCCCCACCGTTGTGTGGGGAGGCCAGCTTAGGTCCATGTGGCCATCAAAATCCCCCTCCGCCTCCTGGGTAGAGCCAGCTTAGGTTCCTCGGCCTTTAGATTCCCCCACCGCCACTTGGGGGAATCCAGCCTAGGTGCATCCGGCCCTGCGAGTGACCGACTGGACCGGCATCTGCAGTTTCGCCTGTAGATATGCCTCTTGCCCGCAGAGTCCCCCGCCGCCGTCTTTGTAAGGCCAACTTAGCAGCACCTGACTGCAAGACTCGCCCACCGCCACTTGGGGAAATCCTTCTTAGGGGCATCTGTCCCTCAGAGTCCCCAGCCGCCATCTGGGGAAGGCCAACTTAGGTGCATCTGGCTGCAAGAGGCCCCTGCCGCCCGTTGGCCAAATCCAGCATAGGTGCATCTGGCCCTCAGAGTCCCCTTCAGCCTTCTGGGGATGGCCGGGTTTGGTACATGTTGACCACACCATCAACTGCTGTCATCAATTCGAATGCCAGCTTCAGTGCACCAGGCCCTCAGCGTGCCACGCCGCCAACTGGGGAAGGTCGTCTTAGGTGCTTCTGGCTGCAAGAGTCCCCCGCCGCCACTTGGGGAGGTCCAGCTAGATGGATCTGTCTCCTTTTGATCCCTGCCGTTGTCTGAGGAGGCCACCTAGGTGCATCAGGCCCTCAGAATCCCTTGAAGCCTTGTGGGGAAAGGCATGTTAGGTGCCTGGGACCTAGAGATTCCCCCACTTCCACCTGGGGAACTCCAGAATAGGTGCATCCATAGGTCAGATTCCCCTGCAGTCTGCTAGGGAAGGCAAGGTTTGGTGCGTCCCGCCCACATTGTCCCCCACCGTTGTCTGGGGAGGTCAGCTTAGGTCCATCTGGCCATCACAATCCCCCTCAGCCTCCTGGGTAGAGCCAGGTTAGGTGCCTTCGGCCGTTAGATTCCCCCACCGCCACTTGGGGGAATCCAGCCCAGGAGCACCTGGCCCTGAGAGTCCCCCGCCACCATCTGGGGAAGGCCAACTTAGGTGCATCTGGCTGAAAGACACCGCTGCCGCTCCTTGGGGCAATCCAGTCTAGGTGCATCCGGCAATACGAGTGAACGACAGGACCGGCATCTGCAGTTTTGCCAGTGGAGGTGCCTCTTGCCCGCACAGTCCCCCGCCGCTGTCTTTGTAAGGCCAACTTAGCTGCACCTGGCTGGAAGACTCGCCCACCGCCACTTGGGAAATAGTGCTTAGGTGCATCTGGCCCTCAGAGTCCCTCACCACCATCTGGGGAAGGACATCTTAGGTGCATCTGGCTGCAAGAGGCCCCTGCCGCCGGTTGGCAGAATCCAGCACAGGTGCATTCGGCCCTCAGAGTCCCCTGCAGCCTTCTGGGGAAGGCCGCGTTTGGTGCATGGTGACCACACCGTCAACTGCCGTCATCTATTTGAATGCCAGCTTCAGTGCACCGGGCTCTCAGAGTCCCACGTCACCAATTGGAGAAGGCCGCCTTAGGAACTTCTGGCTGCAAGAGTCCCCGCTGCCAGTTGGCGAGGTCCAGCTAGGTGCATCCGTCCCCTTTGGTCCCCTGCCGTTGTCTGAGGTGGCCACCCTACATACATCTGGCCCTCAGAATCCCTTGGCGCCTTGTGGGGACAGGCATGTTAGGTGCATTGGACCTTGAGATTCCCCCACTGCCACCTGGGGAACTCCGAAATCGGTGTGTCCAGAACTCAGATTCCACTGCCGCCAACTAGGAAGGCCAGGTTTGGTACAACCGGCCCACATTGTCCCCCTCAGTTGTGTGGGGAGGCCAGCTTAGGTCCATGTGGCCATCACAATCCCCCTCCGCCTCCAGGGTAGAGCCAGGTTAGGTGCCTTCGGCCTTTAGATTCCCCCACCGCCACTTGGGGGAATCCAGCCTAGGTGCATCCGGCCCTACGAGTGAACGACCGGAACGGCATCTGCAGTTTTGCCAGTGGAGGTGCCTCTTGCCTGCATCGTCCCCCACCGCCTTCTTGGTAAGGCGAACTTAGGTGTACCTGACTGAAAGACAACCGCACCGCCACTTGGGGAAATCCTTCTTAGGAGCATCTGGCCCTCAGAGTCCCCTGCCGCCATCTGGGGAAGGCCAACTTTGGTGCATCTGGCTGCAAGAGGCCCCTGCCACCCCTTGGCCAAATCCAGCATAGGTGCATCCGGCCCTCAGAGGCCCCTGCGGCCTTCTGGGGAAGGCCGGGTTTGGTGCATGTTGAACACACCGTCCTCTGCAGTCATCTATTGGAATGCCAGCTTTCAGTGCACACGGCCCTCAGAGTCCCACGCCGCAAACTGGGGAGGGCCGCCTTATTTGCTTCTGGCTGCAAGAGCCCCCCGCCGCCACTTGGGGAGGTCCAGCTATGTGCATCCGGCACATTTTGTCTCCTGCCGTTGTCCGAGGAGGCCACCTAGGTGCATCCAGCCCTCAGAATCCCTTGCCGCCTTGTGGGGAAAGGCTGGTTAGGTGCCTTGGACCTTGAGATGCCCCCACTGCCCCCTGGGGAACTCCAGAATAGGAGCGTCCAGACCTCAGATTCCCCTGCGGCCTGCTAGGGAAAGCCAGGTTTGGTGCGTCTGGCCCACATTGTCCCCCCCCCCCCCCCGTTGTCTGGGGAAGTCAGCTTAGGTCCATCTGGCCATCACAGTCCCCCTCCGCCTCTTGGGTAGAGCCAGGTTAGGTGCCTTCGGGCATTAGATTCCCCCACCGCCACTTGGGGGAATCCAGCCCAGGAGCATCTGGCCCTGAGAGTCCCCCGCCTCCATCTGGAGAAGGCCAACTTAGGTACATCTGGCCATCAGAATTCCACTCCGCCTCCTGAGTAGAGCCAGGTTAGGTGCCTTCGCCCTTTAGATTCCCCCACCGCCACTTGGGGGAATCCAGCCTAGTTGCATCCGGCCCTACAAGTGAACGACCGGAACGGCATCTGCAGTTTCACCTGCGGAGGTGCCTCTTGCCGCACAGTCCCCAGCCGCCATGTTGGTAAGGCCAACTTAGCTGCACCTGGCTGCAAGACTCCCCCACCGCCACTTGGGGAAGTCCAGCGTAGGTGCATCCGGCCCACATTGTTCCCCACCGTTGTCTGAGGATGCCAGCTTAGGTACATCTGGCCCTCAGAATCCCCTGCCGCCTTCTGAGGAAAGCCACCTGAGGTGCATTCAGCCTTCACATTGGCCCACCGCCACTTGGGGAAATCCCGCTTAGGCGCATCTGGCCCTGAGAGTCCCCCACCGCCATCTGGGAAGGCCAACTTAGCTGCACCTGGCTGCAAGACTCCCCTACCGCCACTTGGGGAAATCCTGCTTAGGTGCATCTCGCCATGAGAGTCGCCCGCCGCCTTCTGGGGAAGGCCAACTTAGGTGCATCTGGTTGCAAGAGGCCCCTGCCGCCCGTTGGACAAATCCAGCATAGGTGCATCAGGCCCTCAGAGTCCCCTGCGGCCTTGTGGGGAAGGCCAGGTTTAGTGCATGTTGACCACACTGTCAACTGCCGTCATCTATTCGAATGCCCGTTTCAGTGCACACGGCCCTCAGAGTCCCACGCCGCCAACTGGGGAAGGCCGCCTTAGGTGCTTCTGGCTGCAAGAGTCCCCCGCCGCCACTTGGGCAGGTCCAGCTAGGTGCATCCGGCCCCTTTTGTCCCCCGCCGTTGTCTGAGGAGGCCACCTAGGTGCATGCGGCCCTCAGAAGCCCTTGGCGCCTTGTGGGGAAAGGCTGGTTAGGTGCATTGGACCTTGAGATTCCCCCACTGCCACCTGGGCAACTCCGAATTCGGTGCGTCCAGACCTCAGATTCCACTGCGGCCTACTAGGAAGGCCAGGTTTGGTGCGTCCGGCCCACATTGTCCCCCACCGTTGTGTATGGAGGGCAGCTTAGGTCCATCTGGCCATCACAATCCCCCTCCGCCTCCTGGGTATAGCCAGGTTGGTGCCTTCAGCCTTTAGATATCCCCACTGCCACTTTGGGGAATCCAGCCTGAGTGCATCTGGCCACACGAGTGAACGACAGGACCGGCAACTGCAGTTTCGCCAGTGGAGGTGACTGTTGCCTGCACAGTCCCCCGCCGCTGTCTTTGTAAGGCCAACTTAGCTGCACCTGGCTGCAAGTCTCCCCCAGCGCCACTTGGGGAAATCCTGCTTAGGTGCATCTGGCCCTCAGAGTTCCCCACTGCCATCTGGGGAAGGCCACCTTAGGTGCTTCTGGCTGCAAGAGTCCCCCGCCACCACTTGGGAAGGTGAAGCTATGGGCATCCGGCCCCTTTTGTCCCCTGCCGTTGTCTGCGGAGGCCACCTAGGTGCATCCTGCCCACAGAATCCCTTGCTGCCTTGTGGGGAAAGGCAGTTTAGGTGCCTTGGATCTTGAGTTTCCCCCACTGCCACCTGGGGAACTCCGGAATAGGTGTGTCCGGACCTCACATTCCCCTGCGGCCTCCTGGGAAGGCCAGGTTTGGTGCGTCCGGCCCACATTGTCCGCCACCGTTGTGTTGGGAGGCCAGCTTAGGTCCATCTGGCCATCACAATCCCCCTCCGCCTCCTGAGTAGAGCCAGCTTAGGTGCCTTCGGTCTTTAGATTCCCCCACAGCCACTTGGGGGAATCTAGCCTAGGTGCATCCGGCCCTACGGGTGAACGACCGGACCGGCATCTGCAGTTTCCACAGTGGAGTTGCCTCTTACCCGCACAGTCCCCCGCCGCCGTCTTGGTAAGGCCAATTTAGCTGCACCTCACTGCAAGACTCCCCCACCGCCACTTGGGGAAATCCTCCTTAGGTGCATCTGGCCCTCAGAGTCCCCCGCCGCCATCTGGGGAAGGCCAACTTAGGTGCATCTGGCTGAAAGAGGCCGCTGCCCACCCCTTGGGGCAATCCAGCATAAGTGCATCCTGCCCTAGGAGTGAACGACCAGACCCTAATCTGCAGTTTCGCCACTGGAGGTGCCTCTTGCCCGCACAGTCCCCCGCCGCCATCTTGGTGAGGCCAACTGAGCTGCACCTGACTGCAAGACTCCCCCACTGCCACTTGG
This sequence comes from Varecia variegata, assembly GCA_028533085.1. NCBI lineage: Eukaryota > Metazoa > Chordata > Mammalia > Primates > Lemuridae > Varecia > Varecia variegata. The sequence continues at coordinate 122,076,952 of CM052442.1, read as the reverse complement.
GGAAATCCTGCTTGGGTGAATCTGGCCCTCAGAGTCCCTCGCCGCCATCTGGGGAAGGCCAATTTAGGTGCATCTGGCTGCAACAGGCCCATGCCGCCCGTTGGCCACATCCAGCATAAGTGCATCCGGCCCTCAGAGTCCCCTGTGGCCTTCTGAAGAAGGCCGGGTTTGGTGCATGTTGACCACACCGTCTACTTCCGTCATGTATTGAAATGCCAGCTTCAGTGCACACGACCCTCAGGTCCCACGCCGCCAACTGGGGAAGGTCGCCTTAGGTGCTTCTGGCGGCAAGAGTCCCTCGACGCCACTTGGGGAGGTCCAGCTAGGTTCATCCGGCCCTACGATTGAACGACCAGACCGGTATCTGCAGTTTCGCCAGTGGAGGTGCCTCTTGCCCGCACAGTACCCGCCGCCGTCTTGGTAAGGCCAACTTAGCTGCAAGACACGTGGCTGCAAGACTCCCCTACCGCCACTTGGGGAAATCCTGCTTAGGTGCATCTGGACTTCAGAGTCCCCCGCCGCCATCTGGGGAAGGCCAACTTAGGTGCATCTGGCTGGAAGAGGCCCCTGTTGCCCCTTGGCCAAATCCAGCATAGGTGCATCCGGCCCTCAGAGTCCCCTGCGGCCTTCGGGGAAGGCCGGGTTTGGTACAAGTTGACCACACCGTCAACTGCTGTCATCTATTGGAATGCCAGCTTCACTGCACACGGCCCTCAGAGTCCCACGCCACCAAGAGCGAAAGGCTGCCTTAGGTGCTTCTGGCTGCAAGAGTCCCACACCGTCACTTGGGGAGGTCCACCCTGGTGCATCCGGCCCCTTTTGTCCCCCGCCGTTGTCTGAGGAGGCCATGTAGGTGCATCCGGCCCTCAGAATCCTTTGCCGCCTTGTGGGGAAAGGCAGGTTATGGGCCTTGGACCTTGAGATTCCCCCACTGTCAACTGGGGAACCCCAGAATAGGTGCGTCCAGACCTCAGATTCCACTGTGGCCTGCTAGGGAAGGCCAGGTTTGGTGCGTCTGGCCCACATTGTCCCCCACCGTTGTGTGGGGAGGCCAGCTTAGGTCCATCTGGCCATCACAATCCCCCTCCGCCTCCTGGGTAGAGCCAGGTTAGGTTCCTTCGGGCTTTAGATTCCCCCACCGCCACTTGGGGGAATCCAGCCTAGGTGCATCCGGCCCTACGAGTGAACGACCGGAACGGCATCTGCAGTTTCGCCAGTGCAGGTGCCTCTTGCCCGCACAGTCCCCCGCCACCCTCTTGGTAAGGCCAACTTAGCTGCTCCTGGCTGCGATACGCCCCCACCACCACTTGGGGAAGTCCAGCATAGGTACATCCGGCCACATTGTTCCCCGCTGTTGTGTGAGGAGGCCAGCTTAGGTGCATCTGGCCCTCAGAATCCCCTGCCGCCTTCTGGGGAAAGCCAGCTGAGGTGCATTCAGCCTTCAGATTTGCCCACCGCCACTTGGAGAAATCCCGCTTAGGTGCATCTGGCCCTGAGAGTCCCCCTCCGCCATCTGGGGAAGGCCAACTTAGGTGCATCTGGCTACAAGAGGCCCCTGTCGCCCGTTGGCGAAATCCAGCATAGGTGCATTCGGCCCTCTGAGTCCCCTGCAGCCTTCTGGGGAAGGCCGCGTTTGGTGCATGTTGACCACACCGTCAACTACCGTCATCTATTTGAATGCCAACTTGAGTGCACCGGCCCCTCAGAGTCCCACGTCGCCAACTGGAGAAGGCCGCCTTAGGTGCTTCTGGTTGCAAGAGTCCCCGCCGCCACTTGGGGAGGTCCAGCTAGGTGCATCCGGCCCCTTTGGTCCCGCGCCGTTGTCTGAGGTGGCCATCTTAGGTGCATCTGGCCCTCAGAATCCCTTGGCGCCTTGTGGGGACAGGCATGTTAGGTGCATTGGACCTTGAGATTCCCCCACTGCCACCTGGGGAACTCCGAAATCGGTGCGTCCAGACCTCAGATTCCACTACGGCCTCCTAGGAAGGCCAGGTTTGGTGCGTCCGGCCTACATTGTCCCCCACCGTTGTGTGGGGACGCCAGCTTAGGTCCATCTGGCCATAACAATCCCCCTCTGCCTCCTGGGTAGAGCCAGCTTAGTTGCCCTCTGCCTTTAGATTCCCCCACCGCCACTTGGGGGAATCCAGCCTAGGTGCATCTGGCCCTACGAGTGAATGACTGGAACGGCATCTGCAGTTTCGCCAGTGGAGGTGCCTCTTGCCCGCAGCGTCCCCCGCCGCTTTCTTGGTAAGGCGAACTTAGGTGCACCTGACTGCAAAACAACCCCACCACCACTTGGGGAAATCCTTCTTAGGGGCATCTGGCCCTCAGAGTCCTCCACCGCCATCTGGGGAAGGCCAACTTAGGTGCATCTGGCTGAAAGAGGCCACTGCCGCCCCTTGGGGCAATCCAGGGTAGGTGCATCCGGCCCTATGAGTGAACGACCAGACCGGCATCTGCAGTTTCGCCAGTGGAGGTGCCTCTTGCCCGCACAGTCCCCCGCCGCCGTCTTGGTAAAGCCAACTTAGCTGCACGTGGCTGCAAGACTCCCCCACCGCCACTTGGGGAAATCCTGCTTAGGTGCATCTGGCCCTCAGAGTCCCCCGCCATCTGGGGAAGGCCAACTTAGGTGCATCTGGCTGAAAGAGGAGGCCACTGCCGCCCCTTGGGGCAATCCAGCCTAGGTGCATCCGGCCCTACGAGTGAACGACCTGACCGGCATCTGCAGTTTCACCAGTTGAGGTGCCTCTTGCCCGCACAACCCCCGCCGCCGTATTGGCAAGGCCAACTTATCTGCACCTGACTGCAAGACTCCCCCACCGCCACTTGGGGAAATTCCGCTTAGGTGTATCTCGCACTCAGTGTCCCCCGCTGCCATCTGGGGAAGGCCAACGCAGGTGCATCTGGCTGCAAGAGGCCCCTGCCGCCCGTTCGCCAAATCCAGCATAGGTGCTTCCGGCCCTCAGAGTCCCCTACGGTCTTCTCGGGAAGGCCGAGTTTGGTGCATGTTGACCACACCGTCAACTGCCGTCATATGTTCGAATGCCAACTTGAGTGCACCAGGCCCTCAGAGTACCACGCCGCCAACTGGGGAAGGCCGGCTTAGGTGCTTCTGGCTGCAAGAGTCCCCCGCCGCCACTTGGGGAGGTCCAACTAGGTGCATCCGGCCACTTTTGTCCCCTGCCGTTGTCTGAGGAGGCCACCTAGGTGCATCCAGCCCTCAGAATCCCTTGCCGCCTTGTGGGGAAAGGCAGGTTAGGTGCCTTGGATCTTGAGTTTCCCCCACTGCCACCTGGGGAACTCCGGAATTGGTGCATCCAACCTCAGATTCCACTGCGGCCTCCGAGGAAGGCCAGGTTTGGTGCGTCCGGTCCCATTGTCCCCTACCGTTGTGTGGGGAGGCCAGCTTAGGTCCATCTGGCCAACACAATCCCCCGCTGCCTCCTGGGTAGAGCCCGCTTAGGTGCCTTCGGGCTTTAGATTCCCCCACCGCCACTTGGGGGAATCCAGCCTAGGTGTATCTGGCCCTACAAGTGAACGACCGGATCGGCATCTGCAGTTTTGCCAGTGGAGGTGCCTCTTGCCCGCACAGTACCCGCCGCCGTCTTGGTAAGGCCAACTAAGCTGCAGCTGGCTGCAAGACTCCCCCACCGCCACTTGGGGAAATCCTGCTTAGGTGCCTCTGGCCCTCAGAGTCCCCCGCTGCCATCTGGGGAAGGCCTACTTAGGTGCATCTGGCTGAAAGAGGCCACTGCCACCCCTTGGGGTAAGCCAACCTAGGTGCATCCGGCCCTACGAGTGAACGACCGGACCAGCATCTGCAGTTTCGCCAGTGGAGGTGCCTCTTGCCCACGCAGTACCAGCCGCCGTCTTGGTAATGCCAACTTAGATGCACATGGCTGTAAGACTCCCCCACCGCCACTTGGGGAAATCCTGCTTAGGTGGATCTGGCCCTCAGAGTACCCTGCCGCCATCTGGGGAAGGCTAACTTAGGTGCATCTGGCTGAAAGAGGCCGCTGCCGCCCCCTGAGGTAATCCAGCCTAGTTGCATCCGGCCCTATGAGTGAATGACCGGACCGGCATCTGCAGTTTCGCCAGTGGAGGTTCCTCTTGCCCGCACAGTACCCGCCGCCGTCTTGGTAAGGCCAACTAAGCTGCACCTGGCTGCAAGACTCCCCCACCACCACTTGGGGAAATCCTGCTTAGGTGCATCTGGCCCTGGGAGTCCACCACCGCCATCTGGGAAGGCCAACTTAGGTGCATCTGGCTGCAAGAGGACCCTGCCGCCCGTTGGCGAAATCCAGCATAGGTGCATTCGGCCCTCAGAGTCCCCTGCAGCCTTCTGGGGAAGGCCGCATTAGGTGCATGGTGACCACACTGTCAACCGCCGTCATCTATTTGAGTGCCAACTTCAGTGCAGCGGGCCCTCAGAATACCACGCCGCCAACTGGAGAAGGCCGCTTTAGGTACTTCTGGCTGCAAGAGTCCCCGCCGCCAGTTGGCGAGGTCCAGCTAGGTGCATCCGGCCCCTTTGGTCCCCCGCCGTTGTCTGAGGTCGCCACCTTAGGTACATCCGGCCCTCAGAATCCCTTGGCGCCTTGTAGGGACAGGCATGTTAGGTGCATTGGACCTTGAGATTCCCCCACTGCCCCCTGGGGAACTCTAAAATAGGTGCATCCAGACCTCAGATTCCCCTGCGGCCTGCTAGGGAAGGCCAGGTTTGGTACGTCCGGCCCACGTTGTACCCCACCGTTGTGTGGGGAGGCCAGCTTAGGTCCATCTGGCAACCAAAATCCCCCTCCGCCTCCTGGGTAGAGCCAGGTTAGGTTCCTTCGGCCTTTAGATTCCCCCACCGCCACTTGGGGGAATCCAGCATAGGTGCATCTGGCCCTGCGAGTGACGGACGGGACCGGCATCTGCAGTTCGCCACTGGATGTGCCTCTTGCCCGCAGAGTCCCCCACCGCCGTCTATGTAAGGCCAACTTAGCAGCACGTGGCTGCAAGACTCCCCCACCGCCACTTGGGGAAATCCTTCTCAGGGGCATCTGGCCCTCAGAGTCCCCAGCCGCCATCTAGGGAAGGCCAACTTAGGTGCATCTGGCTGCAAGAGGCCCCTGCCGCCAGTTGGGCAAATCCAGCATAGGTACATCTGGCCCACAGAATCCCTTGACGCCTTGTGGGGACACGCATGTTAAGTGCATTGGACCTTGAGATTCCCCCACTGCCACCTGGGAAACTCCGAAATCGGTGCGTCCAGAACTCAGATTCCACTGCCGCCTCCTAGGAAGGCCAGGTTTGGTACGTCCGGCCCACATTGTCCCCCACCGTTGTGTGGGGAGGCCAGCTTAGGTCCATCTGGCCATCAAAATCCCCCTCCGCCTCTTGGGTAGAGCCAGGTTAGGTGCCTTCGGCCTTTAGATTCCCCCACCGCCACTTGGGGGAATCCAGCCTAGGTGCATTCGGCCCTGCGAGTGACCGACCGGACCGGCATCTGCAGTTTCGCCAGTGGATGTGCCTATTGCCCGCATCGTCCCCCGCCGCCTTCTTGGTAAGGTGAACTTAGCTGTACCTGGTGAAAGACAACCCCACCGCCACTTGGGGAAATCCTTCTTAGGAGCATCTGGCCCTCAGAGTCCCCTGCCGCCATCTGGGGAAGGCCAACTTTGGTGCATCTGGCTGCAAGAGGCCCCTGCCACCCCTTGGCCAAATCCAGCATAGGTGCATCCGGCCCTCAGAGTCCCCTGCGGCCTTCTGGGGAAGGCCGGGTTTGGTACATGTTGACCACACCGTCCTCTGCAGTCATCTATTGGAATGCCAGCTTCAGTGCACACGGCCCTCAGAGTCCCACGCCGCAAACTGGGGAGGGCCGCCTTATTTGCTTCTGGCTGTAAGAGTCCCCCGCCGCCACTTGGGGAGGTCCAGCTATGTGCATCTGGCACATTTTTTCTCCCGCTGTTGTCCGAGGAGGCCACTTAGCTGCATCCAGCCCTCAGAATCCCTTGCCGCCTTGTGGGGAAAGGCTGGTTAGGTGCCTTGGACCTTGAGATGCCCCCACTGCCCCCTGGGGAACTCCAGAATAGGTGCGTCCAGACCTCAGATTCCCCTGCGGCCTGCTAGGGAAGGCCAGGTTTGGTGCGTCCGGCCCACATTGTCCCCCACCATTGTCTGGGGAGGTCAGCTTAGGTTCATCTGGCCATCACAATCCCCCTCCGCCTCCTGGGTAGAGCCAGGTTAGGTGCCTTCGGCCCTTAGATTCCCCCACCGCCACGTGGGGGAATCCAGCCCAGGAGCATCTGGCCCTGAGAGTGCCCCGCCGCCATGTGGGGAAGGCCAACTTAGGTGCATCTGGCTGAAAGACGCCGCTGCCGCCCCTTGGGGCAATCCAGTCTAGGTGCATCCGGCAATACGAGTGAACGACAGGACCGACATCTGCAGCTTCGCCAGTGGAGGTGCCTCTTGCCCGCACAGTTTCCCGCCATCGTCTTGGTAAGGCCAACTTAGCTGCACCTGGCTGCAAGACTCCCCCACCGCCACTTGGGGGAATCCTCCTTAGGTGCATCTGACCATCAGAATCCCCTACCGCCATCTGGGGAAGGCCATCATAGGTGCATCTGGCTGCAAGAGGCCCCTGCCGCCCGTTGGACAAATCCAGCATAGGTGCATCTGGCCATCAGAGTCCCCTGCGACCTTCTGGGGAATTTCGGGTTTGGTGCATGTTCACCACACCGGCAACTGCAGTCATCTATTGGAATGCCAGCTTCAGTGCAGACGGCCCTCAGAGTCCCACACCGCCAACTGGGGAAGGCCGCCTTAGGTGCTTCTGGCTGCAAGAGTCCCCCGCCGCCACTTGGGGAGGTCCAGCTAGATGGATCTGGCTCCTTTTGATCCCCGCCGTTGTCTGAGGAGGCCACCTAGATGCATCCGGCCCTCAGAATCCGTTGAAGCCTTGTGGGGAAAGGCATGTTAGGTGCCTGGGACCTAGAGATTCCCCCACTTCCACCTGGGGAACTCCAGAATAGGTGCATCCATAGGTCAGATTCCCCTGCAGCCTGCTAGGGAAGGCCAGGTTTGGTGCGTCCGGCCCACATTGTCCCCCACCGTTGTCTGGGGAGGTCAGCTTAGGTCCATCTGGCCATCACAATCCCCCTCCGCCTCCTGGGTAGAGCCAGCTTAGGTGCCTTCGGCCTTTAGATTCCCCCAACGACACTTGGGGGAATCCAGCCTAGGTGCATCCAGCCCTACGAGGCTACGACTGGACCGCCATCTGCAGTTTTGCCAGTGGAGGTGCCCCTTGCCCGCACGGTCCCCCGTTGCCTTATTGCTAAGGCCAACTTAGCTGCACTTGACTGCAAGTCTACCCCACCGCCACCTGGGGAAATCCTGCTTAGGTGCATCTGGCCCTCAGAGTCCCTTGCCACCATCAGGGGAAGGCAAACTTAGGTACATCTGCCTGAAAGAGGCCACTGCCGCCCCTTGAGGCAATCCAACCTAGGTGCATCCGGCCCTACGAGTGAACGACCAGACCAGCATCTGCAGTTTCGCCAGTGCAGGTGCCTCTTGCCCGCACAGTCCCCCGCTGTCCTCTTGGTTAGGCCAACTTACCTGCACCTGGCTGCAAGACTCCCCTACCGCCACTTAGGGAAATACTGCTTAGGTGCATCTGGCCCTCAGAGTCCCCCGCCGCCATGTGGGGAAGGCCAACTTAGGTGAATCTGGCTGTAAGAGGCCCCTGCCGCCTGTTGGCCAAATCCAGCATAGGTGCATCCGGCCCTGAGAGTCCCCTGCGGCTCTGGGGAAGGCCGCGTTTGGTGCATGTTGACACACCGTCAACTACCGTCATCTATTCGAATGCCAGCTTCAGTGCACCGGGCCTTCAGAGTCCCACGCCGCCAACTGGGGAAGGCCGCCTTAGGTGCTTCTGGCTGCAAGAGTTCCCCGCGACCACGTGGGGAGGCCCAGCTAGGTGCATCCGGAACATTTTGTACCCCGCTGTTGTCTGAGGAGGCCACCTAGGTGTATCCGGCCCTCAGAAGCCCTTGGCGCCTTGTGGGGAAAGGCTGGTTAGGTGCCTTGGACCTTGAGATTCCCCCACTGCCACCAGGGGAACTCCCGAATAGGTGCGTCCAGACTTCAGTTTCCCCTGCGGCCTGCTAGGGAAGTCCAGGTTTGGTGCGTCTGGCTCACATTGTCCCCCACCGTTGTGTGGGGAGGCCAGCTTAGGTCCATCTGGCCATCAGAATTCCCCTCAGTCTCCTGAGTAGAGCCAGGTTAGGTGCCTTCGGCCTTTAGATTCCCAGACTGCCACTTGGGGGAATCCAGCCTAGGTGCATCCGGCACTACAAGTGAACGACCGGACCGGCATCTGCAGTTTCGCCAGTGGAGGTGCCTCTTGCCGGCACAGTCCGCCGCCGCCATCTTGGTAAGGCCAACTTAGCTGCACCTGACTGCAAGACTCCCCCACCGCCACTTGGGGAAGTCCAACTTAGGTGCATAGGGCCCACATTGTTCCCCGCCGTTGTCTGAGGAGGCCAGCTTAGGTGCATCTGGCCCTCAGAATCCCCTGCAGCCTTCTAAGGAAAGCCACCTGAGGTGCATTCAGCCTTCACATTGGCCCACTGCCACTTGGGGAAATCCCTCTTAGGTGCATCTGGCCCTGAGAGTCCCCCAACGCCATCTGGGAAGGCCAACTTAGCTGCACCTGGCTGCAAGACTCCCCTACTGCCACTTGGGGAAATCCTGCTTAGGTGCATCTCGTACTGAGAGTCGCCCGCCGCCTTCTGGGGAAGGCCAACTTAGGTGCATCTGGTTGCAAGAGGCCTCTTCCGCCCGTTGCACAAATCCAGCATAGGTGCATCCGGCCCTCAGAGTCCCCTGCGGCCTTCTGGGGAAGGCCAGGTTTGGTGCATGTTGACCACACTGTCAACTGCCGTCATCTATTCGAATGCCAGCTTCAGTGCACCGGGCCCTGGGGAAGGCCGCCTTAGGTGCTTCTGGCTGCAAGAGTCCCCCGCCGCCACTTGGGCAGGTCCAGCTAGGTGTATCCAGCCCCTTTTGTCCCTCGCCGTTGTCTGAGGAGGCCACCTAGGTGCATCCGGCCCTCAGAATCCCCTGCTGCCTTGTGGGTAAACGCAGATTTGGTGCCTTGGACCTTGAGATTCCCCCACTGCCACCAGGGGAACTCCCGAATAGGTGTGTCCAGACCTCAGATTCCCCTGCAGCCTGCTAGGGAAGGCTAGGCTTGGTGCGTCTGGGCCACATTGTCCCCCACCATTGTGTGGGGAGACCAGCTTAGGTCCATCTAGCCATCAGAATCCCCCTCCGCCTCCTGAGTAGAGCCAGGTTAGGTGCCTTCAGCCGTTAGATTCCCAGACCGCCACTTGGGGGAATCCAGCCCAGGACCGGCATGTGCTGTTTCGCTAGTGGACGTGCCTCTTGCCCGCACAGTCCCCCGCCACCGTCTTGGCAAGGCCAACTTAGCTGCACCTGGCTGCAAGACTCCCCCACCGCCACTTGGGGAAATCCTGCTTAGGTGCATCTGGCCCTCAGAGTCCCACGCTGCCATCTGGGGAAGGCCGCCTTAGGTGCTTCTGGCTGCAAGAGTCCCCCGCCGACACTTGGGAGGTCCAGCTAGGTGCATCTGGCCCTCAGAGTCCCCTGAGGCATTCTGGAGACAGCCGGGTTAGGTGCATCCAGCTTTCAGCATTCTCTGCTCCCCTCTAGGTAAGGCCAGGATCAGTGCATCTTATCCACAGTGTCATTGCCATTGTCTAGTGTGTGGAGGCCAAGTGCATCCAGCCCACAGTGTTCCCTGCCGCTCTCTGTGTAAGGCCAGCTTAGCTGCATCCCGTTGCAAGAGCCCCCCTAGCAGTTTCAGAAGTTCAGGTTTGGTGAATCTGGCCCACAGTGTGTGCCGTGGTCTGCTATAGTAATGCCCGTTTCTGTGCGTCCCACCCACACCATCATCCCCCATTGTCTACGGTAAGGATAGGTTGGGTGTATCTTGCCTGCAGCATTGACTGCCCCCATCTGGGTAAAGCCAGGATTGGTATATCTGGCCCACTGAGTCACCGCTATTGTCTACTGCAGGCCCGCCAGGTGCATCCACCCCACATTGTCTCCTGCTGCCTTCTGGGGAAGGCCGGCTTATGTCCATTCTGCTGCGAGAGTCCCCTGCCATCTTTTGGGTAAATAGAGTATAGGTTCATCCAGCCCTGAGAAAGTCCCCTGTCTCCTTGTGAGGATAGCCATGTTCGGTGCATAAGGCCCACAGAGTCAACCGCTGTCTGGCCATCACAATCTAGGCCATAGCCACAAACTAGGGCATAGCCTGGTTACGTGCATCCGTCCTGAGTCCTCCACTGCCACTTGAGGAAATGCAGCTTAGGTGTCTCGGCGAAGGCCACCTTAAGTGCCTCCGGTTCCCAGGGAACTCGCAGTGCCCTGCCACCACGAGGGGAAGGCCAGCTTCGGTGAATCTGGCCCACAGTGTCAACTGCTGTCACTTTGAGAATTCTAGGATAGGTTAATCCGGCCCACAGAGTCCCCTACTGCCACAGGGGGAAGGCCAGCTTAAGTGAAATGGGCCCTCAGAGTCCCTAGGTGCCTGATGAGGGCATGCTTAAGAGCATCTAGTCCTCAGAGTCCCTAGTGGGCTGCAAGAGTCCCAGCCATCACTTGGGAAAGACCAGCGTAGGTGCATCCAGCCAACAGTGTCCCTGCTGCTGTCTGAGAAAGGCAAGCTCAGGTCCTCGGGGCCCCAGAGTCCCCCCAGCCCCCATTATCTTGGGAAGTCCACCTTAGGTGCCTGTGTCCATAGTATCCCCCCACCATCTAGGGGAAGGCCAGCTTAAATGCCTCCGGATCCCAGAGTCTCTGACACAATCTGGGAAGTCCAGCTTAGGTGCCTCGGGGCCCCACAATGTCCCCCACCTGCAGTCTGGGGAAGTCCATCTTAGGTGCCTCTGGGCCCCACAGTGCCCCCTACCCGCAGTCTGGGGAAGGCCAGATTAGGTGCCTTGGGGCCCCACAGTGCCCCCCACCCGCAGTCTGGGGAAGGCCAGATTAGGTGCCTCGGGGCCCCACAGTGCCCCCCACCCACAGTCTGGGGAAGGCCATGTTAGGTGCCTCTGGGCCCCACAGTGTCCCCCACCCACAGTATGGGGAAGGCCAGATTAGGTGCCTGGGGACCCACAGTGTCCCCCACCCGTAGTCTGGGGTAGGCCAGATTAGGCGCCTTGGGGCCCCACAGTGCCCCCCACCCCCAGTCTGGGGAATGCCAGGTTAGGTGCCTCGGGGCCCCACAGTCCCCCCACCCACAGTCTGGGGAAGACCAGATTAGGCGCCTCGCGGCCCCCCAGTCCCCCCCACCCGCAGTCTGGGGAAGGCCAGATTAGGTGCCTTGGGGCCCCACAGTGCCCCCTACCCCCAGTCTGGGGAAGGCCAGATTAGGTGCCTCCGGGCTTCGGGTCACTGGGGTAGCTCCTGACTCACCCACCTCCTGATGTCCAGTTTGGAATTTCAAATCAGAAGCAGTAGACATTCCAGTCTTCGGGCATCAGTGTAGACCCTGGCGTTCCCTTGTCTCAGCTCCTCGTCGCCCCAAGGCCTGCCATCATGTGGCCTCCACTGGCTTCTCTGGCTTCACGGTCTCACACGGCCCCTCTCCAGTCAGACACTCTGATTGCAAGTTCCCAAACTGGCCAGGCTGGCATGTCCTTCCCCCATGTCCCCACCTCCGTCCCTCACCCTCCTGCCTCCACCCCCCATCTGCCCAGCAGGAGGCCTGATGGTTCAAGACTTGGTGCAAAACCATCAGCAACTTTGTGAGGTTTTCCCAGGTCAAGGTAACCACACCCTTTATCTGTGACCTCACTGTGCCAGGTTTAGGTGGGTGCGGCAACTCCTGCAGCACATTGGGAACCTGGTCTGTTTTCGTGTCTTTTGCTTTGAAGACTTTTGAGTTTCAGGCTGTGAGAGAGAGAGAGAAGAGGGTGTCAAAGAGGGTCGCTAACCATTTTGTCAAGTAAAAGGGTGTTTTCCAGAACAACCCAACTCCTCTACATCCCCGATATTTCATTAAAGGTCATATTAACACACAAAACAGTAGGAGAGTCTTGACCTCTGCATTAAGGATGGTCTCAAAAAAAGGCATCTCCCCCCTTCTACATTCATGTATGCACATGTTGGCCTCGGAGCTCTCACTGCTCTCAGGCCACAGGTGGGGACTGACTTTTGAGACCCCTTGTCCTAGACAGTGAGCTCTGGTGGGGATTCCGGGTGGCCTGTGGGGTCACAGGTCCAGCAGCCAAGGTTTCCCTGGCAACCAGAACTCGAGGGATGCCCTTCAGATGCTGTAGAGGCCTCTCCCCTTCTTGCCTCAGTTTAGGTTGTGCATCTGCCGGGAAGCCACGGGGGCCAGTGTCCCCAGGGGACTCCTGCTGCAGTGTGTCCGCTGCTAAGTCCCATTCGATTTTGGAGCCTCAGACTGGAGAGGTTCCTGGGCGGGGCCTGTTGGACGTGACCCGGCTTCCCCCACGGGGTCTGTGTGGGAGGAGGGCTCCGACCCCCAGCAACCAGGAAGGCAGGGTGGAGTCAGGCTCTGAAATCCAGAACTTGACTGTCAGCCCAGGTGCTCAGCTCTCAACTCTAGCACCACCGCCCCCTTTCAGTCCCCTCCCACAATTTCATGTCACTATCAATGTCCCTCCCTTTTTTTCCCCAAAAATGTTAGGAGGGAGAGGGAGATAAAGGAAGGGACTATGTGTCCTTTTTATAATAAATATTTTGAAAGCTCCCTTTACTGTTCTGAAACAAAATATATACATAACTTTGGATCTGCTGGATCATAGGGAAAAAAGTATCCATAACATAGCTGACCTGTGTGTATCACATATGTGGATAATTTGTAATAACATAACTTAAAATAATATTCTCTTATTTATTTTTCATTGTTTTTTTTTGGTTTTTTTTTTTTTTTTTGGAGGCAGTGTCTAATTCTGTCACCCAGCCAAGAGGGCAGTGGCATAATCTTAGCTCACTGTAGCCTTGAACTCCTGGGCTCAAGCAATCCTCCTACCTCAGCCTCCCCAGTAGCTGGGATTATAGGTGTACACCACTACACCCAGCCAGTGTTTCATACATTTTTTGTAGAGACGAGGTCTTTTTATGTTGCCCAGGCTGGTCTCAAAGTACTAGGCTCAAACAATCCTCCTTCCTCGGCCTCCCAAAGTGCTGGGATTACAGACATGAGCCACCACAGCCAGCTGCTGCTGCTGTTTTTTTGCAAAGTGATGTTTTGGGGAGTAAAATACAGTAAGTTATGTTGTTGCTGGTAATTTGATTTTCTGAAATCTATTGGTAAAATACTGAACCAAACAGAACACATCTTTCCTTGATTTACTTGGGAGTTGGAATCCTAGAAAATGCAGTACAGGAGAAAACTGTAAAAATAGAGGAACGCTTATACACCACGGGTGGGACTGCACACTAGTGCAACCTCTGTGGAAAACAGTACGGAGAGTCCTCAGAGAACTGAAACAGACCTACCATTCGATCCAGCAATCCCACTCCTGGGTATCTGCCCAAAGGAAAAGATGTCTTTCTATCAAAAAGACACAGTTCACAATTGCAAAGACATGGAATGAACCTGAGTGCCCATGAGTTCATGAGTGCATTAATAAAATGTGGCATATGTACACCATGGAGTTCTACTCAGCCACAGAAAGGATGAATTAATGGCTTTTGCAAACATTTGGATGGAACCGGAGACCATTCTCCTAAGTGAAGTATCTCAAGGTTGGAAAATAAAATAGCACATGTTTTCATTATTAAGTTGGAACTAACTGTTGAGCACACATGTGCAAAGAGGGAAGTAAAACTCAGTGGCAATCAAGGGAGAAGGGGGCAGGAGGTAAGGTGCAAAAACCTACCTAATGGGTACAATAAATACTATTTTGGTGATGGGCACACCTGTAGCCGCCCTGACTCAAGCATTACAAAAATGATCCATGTAACCAAAAACATTTGTACCCCATTAATATTTTGAATAAATAAAACAGCAAAAATGTTTAATGTTTATATGTAAACATACAAAATGCATGTAAAATGGATCACTAAACAGAAAATGACTAACAGCTGCTTAATCTAGAAGGCCGTTTGGAGAAGCAGTTGAAAGTCAGGCCAAGAGAAACCATTCAGCGATTACTGTGACAAGCCCAAATCTGCCCCTCCCCTCACACCAAAGTTTTCAAACCTCCCCGTTAGAACCACTGATGTGTGGTTTTCAGATAAATCGAGGCACAAGAAGAAAATGATCTGGCCACGGCCAAGCAGCCTGCCAGCCCCCAGCCTGGCCTGGGCCTCTGACCTCCAACCCCAACCAGAGTTCCCTGGAGGGCTACTGCAGAGAGTCAGGGAAGTGCCACACCCTTGGAACCAGAGCAGTTCTGCTTTTATTTTCCTTTAAAAAAATGTGTGAAATAATTGCCAACAATGTTTGGGCATTTGGGTGTGCCAGACACTGCTTACAGAGAGAAGACACTGAGTTCCACCACTGCAACCTCCCGCTGGGGCAAGCGTTAGGGTCCCATTTTACAGATAAAGAGCTAGGGGCCTGAGGTCACATAGTCCCATCTCTCTGGTTTCCTAGACCCTTCCGTGCACAGGCTCCTCCCCTCCTGTTTCTGCAGTGGGCTTCCCAGGGAGGTTTCTTTAAAAAAAAGGGGGGGTGGTTGCTGTAAAACAGCAACTTCACGGAGGCCACTTCAACAGCCCTGGGACATTCGGGTTGGAGGAGTTTGGAAAAGCTTGGTCTTCCCGACCTCCTAGGAGGGGCCAGTGCTGAAGTTGTCCCCTTTACAGAGCTGACGGGCAGAACCCCCTTTGTTAGTGTATAAAAAGCACTCAAGTGATCATTCATTGCAGAAAAGATAGCAGAAAGAACAGGATAAAAACCACCTATAATCCCCTCTTGATGAGGTGGTTACTATTATCATGGTTACTTGGAGGCAGGGTATCACTCTCTTGCCTGGGGAATGAGGGCAGTGGCGTCATCATAGCTCTTTGTAACCTCAAACTCTCACTCTATGAAAAATGACCCTCCTCCCTCAGCCACCTGAGTCGCTAGGACTACAGACGAGCCACCACGCCCAGCTAATTTTTTCTATTTTTTGTGGAGACGGGGTCTCACTCTGGCTCAGGCTGGTCTCACTCTGGCTCAGGCTGGTCTTGAACTCCTGACCTCAAGTGATCCTCCTGCCTCAGCCTCCCAAAGTGCTAGGATTACAGGTGTGAGCCACCACGCCCAGCCGATGAGGTGGTTCTTAACAAATGGTGAATAATCTTCCAGACTAAATATGAGACAATAAATTTATTCATATAGTTTCTTTATATATTTATACAGAGTATATTTAGTAAAATATGTATCATTGAAAATATTCTATTTTATAATTTTCGAACATAATTTTATAATATATACATTTAGATATTTATAACTGAATGGGATAAGAACCCACTCTAGACATAATTGGTAAACCTTCTTTGTCCAAGTGGAGGATGGGCCTGTCTTCTCCTTTCCCAGGTGCTATAGCCCCAGTTTATTTATAATGACAATGCCTGACACTGAACTCTACTTCACAGCTCACTAAGCCCTCTCCAGCCATTATCTCCTTTGATCCTAACAATCTCTGTGGGAGGTCAGTCTATGTTGTCTAATTATCCTCATTTTATAGAGAAGGAAACTCAAGTTCAAAGAGGTTACCAGACTGGCCAGCTTGATCCCGTGTCCTCGCCACCAGCCATCGCCTGCTCTTTTCGGACTGCCGGCGCAGCCTGCGTGCTCCAAGCAAGTGCTTTCCCGGTGAAGGCTGGCTGAGACCTCTGGCCTGTGCGGAGGGCGGAGGATGTGGGCACAGCCCCCGGGAGCTGCCAGGGGCCAGGCTCTGCACAGCGCCCTGGGGTCCCCTCTTGCCAGCTCCTGCAATGCCTGCTTCGTCTCTTAGCAACTGTTGGTGGCATCAACAATAAAGGTGCTGAGAGAGCAAGGCGGGACCCCATTTCAGAGATTGTGAGGTCTTCAGAAGGGGGTTGCTCTTTCCATTCCCCTTAAGTGCCCTTGAGCCCCAGGGTCAGCCTTGCAGGGCATAGGTGGGGGCTGGGCCACTCAGTGCCCTCTCCAGTGGCCTGGCCTTGTCGGACCCTGCCCTTGCCGCAGGGTCTGAGCTCTGGGCACCGAAGGGCAGTCCGCTCCTCCCCGGCCTCTTGCCCAGGCGCCAGGGTGCGGGGCGTCAGATCTGGGGCACTCCTCACATGCCACTCCACCAAGCATGCCTGCAGGTGCCAAGTCTCTGGTATCAGGGGAAATGACCTCAGAGCCTTGGACTCGGCTGGCAGGCCACTTTCCAGACTTAAAGGCCCCCTGGCAGGCACCTGTCACCCAAGCTAGAAGGTCTGTCATCCTTGCCCTGCCTCAGACCTTCCAGAAGGGGGCTGAGGCTTCTGGGAAAGAAGGCAGACTTCTAGGGTAGGGTGAGACACAGAATTTCAAAGCCCCTTTTGTGAATGTTTGGCTCCCTCTTGGGCCAGTGGAGGAAAAGACCTGCTACCTCTAGCTGGGGTTGAGGGGCCCTGAGCGAGGCCCTCTCTTGCTGCCAGGCATCCGTTGCGGTAGCAGGCCGTGGGTGCAGGGTGGGTGGGAGCTGCTCTCCACGCTGTCCACATGGCTCTCCTTCCCTCCAGCCCTGTGAGGGGGGCGGGACTGTTCCATTATGTCCAATTTTTTGCAGCTGAGGAAACCTAGGTTTGTGATTCATCCAAGCAGGGACCAAAACTGGTCAGGGCAGACAGAGCTCATTCTCAAATGCAGATTTTCCAGTGTTTCCACCAAAAGCCAAAGCATTCAGCCATTTACCAGCCAGTTCCTTGAACAGGAGTCAGACTGTACGTCGGTCTGTTCATTTTACCTTTATGTCTACAATCCATTTTGCATTAATTTCTGAGGGGTGGAAGGTCTGTGTCCAGATTCATTTTTTTCCACGAGAATGTCTACTTGTTCTAGCACCGTTTGCTGAAAAGACTATCTTTTCTCCACTGAATTACCTTTGCTCCTTTGTCAAACATTAGGTGACTATATGTGAGTCTCTTTCTAGGCTCTCTATTCTATTTCATTGACCAATTTGTCTATTTCACCAGTACCACACTGTGTAGGTTACTACAGTGTAACCTAAATTTAGATGTCAGGTAGTGTCAGTCCTCCCACTTTGTTCTTCTCTTTCAGTATTGTGTTGGCTATTCTGTACCTTTTTCCTCT
Organism: Varecia variegata; assembly: GCA_028533085.1. Classification (NCBI taxonomy): domain Eukaryota; kingdom Metazoa; phylum Chordata; class Mammalia; order Primates; family Lemuridae; genus Varecia; species Varecia variegata. Next base: position 122,059,647 of record CM052442.1, on the reverse strand, counting down.
TCATATAAACTTTAGAATCAGTTTATTGATAGCCACAAAATAGCTTGTTAGGATTTTTTTTTTTTTTTTTTTTTTTTTTGAGACAGAGTTTCACTCTGTTGCCTGGGCTAGAGTGCCGTGGCGTCAGCCTAGCTCTCAGCAACCTCAAACTCCTGGGCTCAAGTGATCCTCTTGCCTCAGCCTCCTGAGTAGCTGGGAATACATGCAGTGGGCCACCAGGCCTGCCTAATTTTTCTGTTTTTTGTAGGGACGGGGTCTTGCTCTTGCACTTGCTCAGGTTGGTCCGGAACTCCTGAGCTCAAGCGATGCTCCCACCTCGGCCTCCCAGAGTGCTAGAATTACAGGCGTGAGCCACCATGCCTAGCCAATAAAGCATGTTGTGTTTTTTTGCCCCATCACCCCAATAAAGCATGTATTGAGAGAGTATATGTCAACTACTATGAAAAGTGTTGAAAGAAATTACAGCAGTGTGTATAATACCTGAGTTGACTCTCAGAGATTTCATCAACATCAGGGGGCACTTAAAAATGCTTGAAACATATGTATCTATATGAAGCTGTTTGGAAATTGAGACTTTGTGAACTTTGAAAACAAAAGCATCCTGCACCCAAATGATTCCACTGTAACACAGTCTTAGTAAGGGCGGACTACGCAGAAACCTTCCAGATGAACCGCAGGCTTTCTGTCCTGGTGTATGAAACAGTCTCATCTCATTTTCTGACTAGTTTCCACCACTGTCCCACCAAATACCCGCTGTGCATGTGTGTACATGCGGAATTATTTCGTTCTCTTTATAAACACCTTCCACTTTCCCACCTCTGTGCGTTTACTGACATCGGCTCTTCTGACAAGAGTCCTTTTCATCTGTCTAAACATGACCATCCTTATATATGAAAATGCTGGAAATAATTCTTCCTCATCTAATCCTTCACAGTGCTTAAGGTGTCCTTCTCTGCTGGCACTTTCACTGTCTTTGTTAATTACTATTATTGTGTCTCTTCTTCCCTAGTTGGACTTTATGAAAGAAGGGATTATACTATATTTATCTTTCATTTGATTGCTGCAGTATTTTTCAAACCAAAGGATGTATTCTCAGAGTCTGTGCTTTAGAAAAATTTTAACTTTGGCCACTTCCATAGTGATTTTTAAAAGTAACATAAGCATGATTTGGACCATTTGGATAACCAACTTAACCCTGAAACTTGCCAAGCAATTTCAGGACTCACATTTGTTTGCATTTATGATCAATGTTTGGGACCAAGAATGAGCTATGGTCTATAAATGGTGGATGAGCAAGAGGTAAAGACCAAATGACCTGCTGTATGAACAGAAGTTTTTCAGCAAGTCAAAGAGAAGTGGTGGGAGAATTGAATCTTCCCCATAGCACAGAGTAATGTGCATGCCACATTCAAAGGCACCTGTGTAGCCAAGAGCCAGAACTATGTTTATGTGCTATTTAGTGCAGCAAATGTGGATTTCCTTGGTTTCCAGTTTTGTTTGTATTTAATTTGTATCCATTCTTCCATTAAATATTTATTGTTTGGTTTTTATGATTGTGTATGAGCTTTAGGATAGAGTTTATGCCTAGTTTGGTTTGCATGAATTTAAAAAATAGTAATTTAAATAAATCCTAGGGGTAGCAGATATGTAGGGTGAACAAGTCTACAGATCTAATGTACAACATGAGGACTACAGGTCAATAAAATTGTGCTGTATATGAGATTCATGCTAAATGAGATTTTAAATGCTCTTGTCACCCACAAAAAATGGGTAACTGGGTTAAATAATGGATATGTTAATTTGCTATACTATAGTAACCTTCTTACTATCTGTACGTATCCCATAACATTTTGTATTCCTGAAATATACACAATAAAATTTATGTCTAAAAAACCCTAGAGGTGTGTAAGAATGGTTTTCTTTTTTTTTAAAATAAAAGTACCTTATCCATTTTTAGCAACACTAAAAATTGATTTAGATATTTATTTATTTTTTTTTATTTCAGCTTATTATGGGGGTATAAAAGTTCTGGTTATATATATTGCCCATGCCCCCCCATCCCCCCCAAGTCTGAGCTACAATGATTTAGATATTTATTATCCTCTACCCCCTAACAGCCTAAACTTTAGCTTCATGGTAGATCTGTATTTGCTAAAGGGATGGCCGGTTGTGTAGACACAGATGGTGATGCCCCAGCTATGAATGCTCATAGCTTTATTGATCTGTGCAATTTGCTTTCAGCGTATAAGAGCTGCACCTGGGTTCACAACACAAAACAAAAACTTTCGTTTGCTTGGTAAATTGTTCCCAGTTCATAAAAGAATAATACTAATAAAACAAACCCACTAAGATATATGTATTTAAAGGGCCAGGCAGCTGCTGAACCCCCACACTTTCTCTTGCTCACGGTTCACAGGGAACATGTTCTTCAGAGGAAGAACCTGGATTTGGTTCTGCATCAGGACAAGTATCATTCTAGGAAGTGAACTAGATAGCCCAGAGCTACATGAGAAAAATCTTTGTTATCAGCTTAACAGATTTACATGCAGCTTTAAGGAAGCAGAAAATTACTGTCGTGCCCACGGAGGACACCTTGCTCATACTTGGAACAAGGAAGTTCAAGATTTCCTCTGGAACTTTCTGGACGAAGGAGAGAAGTGGTGGATTGGGGAAAACTTTAAGCCAAGAAAACGTCATGAAGGAAACCACCCAGGTAAGGCCCTGGGAGTCAGTGTTTAGGAAGGAACCTCCCTCACATTTTATTTTGGAACAGGAGAAAGAAAACAATTTTAATCTTTCTGCTTTTGTATACAGAAAAATCAGTCACTTTACTTTGTTACCGTAATTCCTCTAAAATATTTTCATGTGCTACGGCCTTCAATTTGTCTGCAACAAAGGTGATGAGATTTTCCTCAGAGCCTATCTAAAGTTAACTTACCTAACATTACACTAAAAATTGTGCTACAATCTAAAGAGGGACACTTTTTATGGTCCTTTTTGACCCCCTAGCAAACATCTCTTTGTTGTTCTCGGCTCCAAGTTTCCTAATGCAAAAACTAGGGCAACGATTATCTACCTATTTTCTTTCTTACGTAGTAGTTTCAAAGTTATGTGCCATAATCTCGAAGTTTTAGAAAAAAACCTCCAAAGCATTATTATATCCTCACCATCTTCATGAGCACGTTACATAGGTGAGTTAATACCAAGCCTTGTGGTGAAGAACACATATGATAAAATAAACAATCTATAATATGTAGGTGGACACCCTGAATTTTCATTTATTGGAAGCCAGCCAAACTTGGTTTGCATATTTTTTTTAAATGTCTGACTTTTAAGTATGAAGCTCATCTGAATCTGGTCTCCTCTCAGCAGATGTCACAGCCCCAGCCCATACACCAGAGCCCTTTGGCTGCACCTACCTGTTCAGAAACTTGACTCGGATCTCATCCAAAAAGGACACGTGCTTACTGGAATATTATTTCATTTGCCAGACTGGTAAGGAAGTAAGTTCCGTGCTACCAAAGACCCAAACTTTTAAAACTGATTCTAAATAAGAACTAAATGTTGGGAGTATTAGTTAGTCTGTGAGTGATACACCAGAAGGTGGCTATGGAGATTCTGATTTTCCTGATATTGATCAGAATGAGAAACTGTGTTCATCTGGAGTGACCAACGGTATGCATCCCACACTGGGAGTTGGAAAAGAGTCATGCCTTGATGTTTCCCTCGTGTTCTGACTTGGGCAGAGTGTGGGAGAAATTGTATTGGTGACCCTCGAGTTGCACGTGTACACCCCTAATCCATTCAGCACTCGGGCTTTAGAGGGATGAAAGGGAAAGCTAAGGAGGAAGGGAGAATACGGTGTAGGAAAACAAGAAGACAAAGGTGAGGAGGTTGTTAGCAGATCAAGGTTAGCTTCCTCAGAAGTAGCAGATCAGGATTAAGCTACATATGTATGTATTTGTGTATGTGTGGTTGTTGTTTTTTAATCAATATTTCTCCTGGTGATGCTTCTGCTTTCATACTTACATAAAGCACTTATTCTTAGCTCAGTGGATTCTCAGAGACCTTATGATGTCTCAGATAGTCTAGGTAGAAATTTTGTTTCACATTTTAAAATATCACAAATACATTCTTATTAAAATAGGAAGCACATGTGGGTAACTAAAACAGGATACATTGCAATCTTTCTCCTACTTGAAGATAACACGACTGTCGATGCAGGTAATTCCCAGGAATCTACCAATCTGCTGGAACTAATAAATGAGTTCAGCAAGGTCACAAGATGCAACATAAACATGCAAAAACCACTTGTGTACTTGCAACGAGGATGTAGACACCAAGATTTAAAATACTGTTCACAATTTTCCCCAAAAATAAAATAGGTATCAACATAAAAAAAAAACATGTATAGGATTTGTATGCTAAAAACTACAAAATGCTGATGAAAGAAATCAAAGAACATTTCGATACAAGAAGGTCTGTGTTCAAGGATTGGAAGGTTCGGTAAAGATGTCAATTCTCCCAAACTGATATATAAGTTTAACAGAATTTCTACAAGAATTTTTACAGATGTAGACAAGATGATTGTAAAATATACATAGAAAGTAGAATAACCTAGATTAGCTTTAAAAAAATTGGAAAAAGAACACAGTGGGAGCAGTTATTTACCTGGTTTTAAGACTTACATAGCTATACCAATTAAGACTCTGTGACCTTAGATGGAAGGGTGGACAAACGGAACAGAATAGAGAGCCCAGAAAAAGACCCATTCAAAAATATGCCCAACTGATTTTTTTAAAAAAGGGGCAAAGGCAATTTAATGAAGGAAAGATAACCTTTTCAACTACTGGTACTGAAGCAATTGAACATCCACAGAAAGAAAAATAAACCTTGACCTAAGTCTCCCATCTTATAAGAGACTAACACAAAATGGATCATGGACTTAAGTGTAAAATTTAAACCTATGAAAGTTTTAGGGAAAAAAAGAGAAAATCTTTGGGATTAAAGGATCTGCAAGGAGTTTTTCGTCTTGACACCAAAAGCACAATTCATAAAAGGAAAAATTGATACAGTAGACCTCAAAAATTTTGAAACTTTTGCTTTGAAGAAGGATCCTATTAAAATGAAAGATAAAGCATGTACTAGAGAAAATATTTGCAAACCACATATCAGACAAAGAACTGGTATCCATCCTCTCCCAGTGAAGTCACAGGAGGAAAAAACAGAACTTGTATCCAGAATGTATAAATAACTCTAAGCTTGCAGAGGTCCTAGCACTTTGGGAGGCTGAGGCAGGAGCATTGCTTGAGGCCAGAAGTTTGAAGTTGCAGTGCGGTATGATGATGCCACTGCACTCTACCCAGTGTGACAGAGCAAGATTCTGTCTAAATAAATAAATAGACAGATAGAAAAATGTCCCTGATGTAAGTATACACATCACTTACCCAGTATTGTTTCCAAAGAATAGAGAAACACAGATTAAAAATAAACTGAGATAATATTTTCCATCTAGCAGATTGGCGTAAATCCACAAACTGAACACATACTGTTGGCCAAGCTGCAAAGAAATAGATACTCTCAGAAATTGCTAATGAGACTGCAATAAAATATCTCTGTGGAGGGGAATTGAGCAATCTCTAGCAAAATTACACACACATGTGCTATCTGACCCAGCGATCTACTCCCAAAGTAATGCTGACAAAAATACAAAAAGACACATGCACAAGACGATTCATTGTAGCTCCCTTTGTAATAGTGAAAAAGCAGAAACAACCCACAAGCCCATCAAGAGGAAACTGGTTGCAAAAAAAAAAAATGAAAATTAAAAAATAATAAGGACAATCTCTACTATGATACATTTTGTTAGTGGTTAAAAAAGGGGCAGAAAAATGTAGTATGTAGTATGCTACTTTAAGAAAGGGAGATGCTATGAATATATTTGCTTATATACACAGACATACATATAATAGAAGAACAAACAAAAACTAATGAAAATAGTTATCTGTAGGGGAGAGGGGGAATGGGGCAGAGAGAATACAGATGGAAATTCGACCTTTCTGAATGTACTTTGTTTTATAGTTTTGACATTGGAACTCTGTAAATGTTTCACATAATGATTTGCAACGGTTTGAATGCGTCTCTTCCAACATTCAGGTGTTGCCAATATTAAGTGACAGTATTAAGAGGTGGGGCCTTAAGAGGTGATTAGGCCGTGCAGGCTCCTCCCTCGTGAACGAGACCAGGTGCCCTTATAAAAAGGATTGATTGGGGGTGGTGGTGCTGGCCCCTCTTTTGCCCTCCCTCTTCCGGGGTTGTGGCTGTTCTTTCCTCAGAAGGATGCTGCCCTTCTCAGATGCCAAACGCCAGGGCCTTCATCTCGGACTTCCAACCTCCAGAACTGTGAGAAAATAGATTTCTGTTCTTTCTAAATTACCCACTCTGTGGTATTGTTATAGCAGCGCACAGAGTGGACAAAGACGATTATAAAACAAATTTAAATCAAAATTTCTAAAAGCAATCCCTACAAATACAAAGGAGAGGAGGAATTGGAGCCTGGCAGGTTTGGCCAATGTTTTAAGGTAATTCTGCTCAAGAGCAGGAAAGAACTGGAGCAGTAATTCAGTAATTCTTTTTTTTTTTTTTTTGAGACAGAGTCTCACTCTGTTGCCCGGGCTAGAGTGAGTGCCGTGGCGTCAGCCTAGCTCACAGCAACCTCACACTCCTGGGCTCAAGCGATCCTACTGCCTCAGCCTCCCGAGTAGCTGGGACTACAGGCATGCGCCACCATGCCCGGCTAATTTTTTCTATATATATTTTTAGTTGGCCAGATAATTTGTTTCTATTTTTTAGTAGAGACGAGGGTCTCGCTGTTGCTCAGGCTGGTCTCGAACTCCTGACCTTGAGCGATCCACCTGCCTTGGCCTCCCAGAGTGCTAGGATTACAGGCGTGAGCCACCTCGCCCGGCCTTGGAGCAGTAATTCTTGAGGCCAATATGGATTGTTTTTTTTTTTTTTTTAAGGCAGGAAGAAGAACATGCTGGAATGATGTGCCTGATCTGAGCTACTGCACAACTAGAGGGGTTTACTCTGAATAGGGCATACAAAGATTTGTAGTATTAACAACATGAGAGGAGGCAGTGTCTGCAGGACAGGTGTTGGTGGTTGGCTAGATTTGGTGGTGGGAGTCATGGAAGGACTCTCTAAATTGCTTCAATTTTCTCCTCGAGTTAAAAAGCAAGGTTATCACCTGGCTGGAGAATGAGGCTAAGGGAGGCTCCTAGTTGTTGGGTGTT
>CM052442.1:122026857-122051852 GCA_028533085.1 Varecia variegata | reverse complement strand
GGGCATACAAAGATTTGTAGTATTAACAACATGAGAGGAGGCAGTGTCTGCAGGACAGGTGTTGGTGGTTGGCTAGATTTGGTGGTGGGAGTCATGGAAGGACTCTCTAAATTGCTTCAATTTTCTCCTCGAGTTAAAAAGCAAGGTTATCACCTGGCTGGAGAATGAGGCTAAGGGAGGCTCCTAGTTGTTGGGTGTTAAGTAGAGAGAAACATGTGGGGGAGAGTGGAAGAGTGAATAGACTCTAGACTGCTGTCATTATCAGGCTGAGTGAAGGCAGGATCCCGAATTCAAGTTAAGATATAGTCAACGTGGTTATGTGACTCTCCAGCCACGTGCAACAGTGTGTAGGAGAAACTCTTGTGCGTGTACGCAAAGAGGCATGTGCAAGAATGTGACTGCCCCCTTCTGAACTCTTCTATTTCTACCAATGAGAGTTACAGAATACAAAGAAGAATATTAGATGTAATTTATTAAAATGAATTTAATTCTGTCTTCTCAGTCTTGACTCAATTGGTGGACCTAATCTGAGATGTTGAATAGTATAAGGGGATGTAACTCCTCCAGAGCAAAAGAGCTACTTCAGAATGCTTGTATTAGTTTTAAAAAATTGGATAGTAATGATTGATTTGTATTTTCTTGATTATCATAGATGTGCATAGAATGGTTATAGACTTACAGCTAGAGCTATAACCCATACATTAACTTTTGTATTGGCCTCCAAATAGATTCCTTTCCAGATCAAGATGCCAGTCATGAAAGAAATGAAAATAATTCCACTTTACGCAAGAGACCCAAGAAGACAAAAAAAGAAGGTGCGATACCAAGTAATGACAGGAAACCAGGTAATGTGCTGGTCCTCTAGTGACCTTAACATCAGTGAAGTCAATTCCTGCGTAAAAAGTGCACAAGACTAAATTAACGCAGAAACATGTCATCATAATGTGCACCCAATAAATACTTGTTGCATTCTATTTTGGCTAATCTTACTGTTGCAATCTTTGGTTTCATTCGTTTTCTATGCTTATTTTCTTGATAACCCTTTGGCCACCTTCTTTGCACAAATGGCCAAATAAATTTTGTGGGTTTTTTTCACCTACAAGATTTTCCATCAAAAAAGAGAAAAGTTGTCTTAAAGTCCTTGCAAAGTCTTTCAAATTATAATGTTCTCCTTTTTAAAAAAATTGAAAAACAAATACTATTTGGGGAAGATGCGTTAGCCTGAAATGATCTCAGTGAACATCAGTGCATGGTTGGTTATAGAGATCACCTGACAGAAAGGGTAAAAAAAGATAAAGTGGATCTAGTGATTATTCCTCGGGTATGACCTCACAGCTGCAAACATTGGATGTGCTTGTCTACAAGCCCTTTAAATATCACTTAAAAGAACAATGTAGAAAGTGGTGGTGTTTAGAGACATGAATATATATCTAAAGAACAAATGTAAAAACCAAGTTTTCTGAATGGTTTGTAAATGTGTACTTGTGAGTTGGGGAGAAAATGTTTGATAGCCTTAGGTGGAAGTAAAGATATATTTTAGAAAACTGGTAAATTATTGGAAAAGTTTTGATTATAATTAAAACAATGATGTTGAAGATGCACGTGCAAAGTTTGAGTTAAAATATGTCATGAAATGTGAGTTTCATGAGAGCAATGTTTCTAAATTAATATGTGACTTCAGATAACGTGATTTTTAAATATGCCTTTATAAAATGAAGTTACTGAATCAAATAACTTGACGTTTGACTGACCTGTATCCTTCAAGTGTATGTAGCTAAGCTTGCCCCCAAACTTTTTTAAATCTCCTTATTGGGAAAAGAATAGATTGCCTCAGGTGGGGGGGAGGATGCCTAATATTTATGTATGTATGGTCCTTTAAATTTTTTTGTCATTTTAAGTGTCTCTCTCAAATTCCATGTAGATGGATCTAATTTTATCTGCTCCAGGAATCTTTATTTTCTTATAGTAGCATTTATCACATTTAGAATATCTTGGTAACAAATACCATTTCTTGCCTTCTGATTCTAATGTTTCCTTGCTACTTTCTTCTGTCTTTGGTTGAAACTTTTGTTCTCCAATATTCTTTTTGTTTGTTTGAGACAGGATCTCACTCTGTTGCCCAGGCCAGTGTGCAGTGGCATCATCGTTAGCTCACTGCAGCCTCAAACTCCTGGGCTCAAGCCATCCTCCTGCCTCAGCCTTCCAAGTAGCTGCGACTACAAGCTCATGCCACCACACCAGGCTAATATTTTTCTATTTTTGGTAGAGACTGGATCTCATTGCTCAGGCTGATCTCAGACTCCTGAACTCAATCAATTCTCCTGCCTCAGCCTCCCAGAGTGCTAGGATTACAGGTGTGAGCCACCACACCTGACCTCAATATTCTTTTAATTGTTTACCTTTAAGGAGTTGTTCTTTTCAAAAACACATTCTTCTACGTACATTTCCTAATTGTCAGGATGGAAGATGAAACATTGTCTTCGGAGACCCCCTCATCTGATTAAGGGAGTGTAGCACGTGTCAGTTTTTCCCTTCCTCATGTTTCTGCCCAAGGTTCTGTTAGTATAATCTGTGGTCTTTATTTGGGCTATTATTTTAAATTACTCTCTTCATATTATATAACTTCTCTCAAGAATGGTTTTTTATTGAAACAGATTTCCAACACTAATTTAGAACTCATTTCTACTTTAAGGTTTTATGTTTATCACGCATTATTTTATACCATAACTTTCCTTTTCTTGAATTCTTAAATTTGCCTCATCTCTGTTCCAACTGTCTTTTCAAGAAGGATCTATTGGTGGAAATATTTCTGGGAACTCCTGAATAGTCAAAAGAGGTCTTTCTCCTCCCTTCCCAGGGAACCATATTTTAGCAGGGCGTACTCATTAAAATACTGGATCAGCTGCCAAAGGCCAAAACAGTAGTTAAACAGGAGAGTATCTCATTTCTCTTTAACATACAGTCCAAATGGGCAGTCCAGGGCTGACAGGTGGCTCCACAGTTTCAGAGACCCAAGCTCGCTCTTCCTTGTCCTGCTATCATCCATGTGGAACTTCTATCTTGTCCAAAAAAGCTGCTTTAGCCTCCTACTCGAAGTTCACATTCCAGCAAGTGAGAAGAGAGGAGAAAATAGAGGGCCTGATCCTTTCTTTTAAGGGCACAGCCTGGAAATTATACCTATAACTTCTGCTTGAGTCCATTAGCCAGGACCTGATCACGTGGCTACACACAGCTGCAAGGAAGTCTGGGAAATGTAGTTCTTCGTGGAGTCCTTAGCTGGGATACCAAGTTCATATGTTAATAGAAGGAAGAGGACATAGTGGAGAATAATTGGCAGCAGTGAAAATGATACATAATTATAGGGTCATAGTCTTCCCTTCAAAACTTTATAGACATTTTCCCCTTGTCCTTGGGCATTTAATACTATGGTGAAAAAAACTAAGGCTAGTTTTTCTTTCTATAGGCAGCCTTTTCTTCCCCCCATCAGATTACTTGTAGAATTTTTTGTAATCCAGACATTTTCTTAGTATGTATCCAGGTTACCTTTCCCTGATTTTGGCTAGAATGTAATGTTATCTATACCCATCTTTTCTGGCTGAAGAAAGTTACATTCTACCCATTTATCACTTCAGTTTCATTTGTTCTGGTTTTGTCCTTAAGCAGTAGCAGGTGTTTATGTGCTGCCGAGCTGGTTTCTGTTCTCTGTATCTTTCCTGTCATCCCTTTAAAAGAAAAGGATGGTTTCGTACTTACCACCCTTCCTGTTGCAGGGTGAGAGAACTCTTCACCTTCATCCACCATGTCGGCAACTTGATTTTTCCACATCAGTTCTGTTCTGTATCAACTCCAATGTGGAATTTTTTTTTTTTTTTTTTTGAGACAGAGTCTCACTCTGTTGCCTGGGCTACAGTGCTGTGGCATCAGCCTAGCTCACAGCAACCTCAAACTCCTGGGCTTAAGCGATCCTACTGCCTCAGCCTCCCGAGTAGCTGGGACTACAGGCATGCGCCACCATGCCCGTCTATTTTTTTTTCTATATATATTTTTAGTTGGCCAGAGAATTTCTTTCTATTTTTAGTAAAGACGGGGTCTTGCTCTTGCTCAGGCTGGTCTCAAACTCCTGACCTCGAGCAATCCACCTGCCTCGGCCTCCCAGAGTGCTAGGATTACAGGTGTGAGCCACTGCGCCCGGCCTCCAATGTGGATTTTAATGTTCATGTGGGATTTTAGTTTTCTTGAAATCGTCTCATAGAATTTATTTCTCTCTCAATCTGTCTCACTCTGGTGCCTTTTCACCTTAGTTGGTTATCCTTAAGATTTTCTGTTCCGGCCAGGCGTGGGGGCTCACACCTGTAATCCTAGCACGCTGGGAGGCCGAGGTGGGAAAATAACTTGAGCTCAGGAGTTTGAGACCACACTGAGCAAGAGTGAGACTGTCCCCCCCCCCACCACCATCTCTACTAAAAATAGAAAAAATTAGCCAGGCGACTTAAAAAAAAAATTAGCCAGGCATGGTGGTACACGCCTGTAGTCCCAGCTACCCAGGAGATTGAAGCAGGAGGATCGCTTGAGCCCAGGAGTTTGAGGTTGCTGTGTGCTAGGCTGACACCACTGCACTGTAGCCCGGGCAACAGAGTAAGACTCTGTCTCAAAAAAAAAACAAAAATTCTGTTGAGGATGTATTAAACAGCTTTCTGAAATTTTTTTTTTCTGGGTTTTGCTGTGGATAATTTCCAGGGGTGTGCTTTCCTCTGATTCCTCTAGATTCAATTTCCCTGCTCCCTTTGGGTGGTTTTTTTTCCCTTTTAAGGCAAGATCTGTCCAAATGCAATGTTTGTCAGTGGAACAAGAAATTGGACCACTCTAATGCAGCAGGCTGTCAGCTTATTTAATGATCAGAGCCCCTTTTCAGATCTACAGCTAAAGTGCTGGGTCAGTGCCCTGTTCCCAGCAAGCTGTCCATCTCATGACCCTCATCTGAGCTGACGTTTTCTCCAGTGTCCGTGGCCTGGTTTCCTAGTGCTCTGAGCCCGTGCACGTGAAGAACTGCAACTCCCAGCAGCGTTGGCCTTCCTGACACTCAGGTCTCCCCGGGACTCCACCCTCGATCCCCTTCCCTGTGCTTTCCTTGGGGGGCTGTACTGGTGGGGCCCCCAGTACGTCACAGAATTCGTCACACCCTTGCCAGCTCCTGTTCTCTTGCCTGCCTAGTCGTTGTCTGTCATGACCAGGGGCCTCCCAGGTTTGGGAAATGGCATGAGTTAGAGACGCCACTGAGAACAGCGACTACAGCGAGTGTGCTTATCTCGCAGAATGGGACTTGGGGAAGAAGCGAAAACGCTGCCCGCGTTTCTGACGGGTGAAGGCCCTGGGTGTGTGAGTCAAGTTCCTTCCCACCCAAACTGACCAGGCCGTCTTCCACACGGTGAAGGACGAGGGGCAAGCTCTATAGGTCTTCACCGTCCATTCCATCCACATCTTCCTTTGTGTCAGTTCTTCTTGTTAAAGAAAGACATTATTCTGATGCTCTTTAAAACAGGAAGACTTTATTCAGCACAGTTGTGGTAAGTGTCAAGACAACTGCAAGAGAGCAGGGAGACCGAGCTCAACTCCAGATACAAGGACAGGTGGGGATTTATAGCCGAGGACCAGGCTGGGGGTGGGGTGGGAGGATGGGTGGAAACTACTAAGAGGAGAAATCAAGGCTGGGCGTTCTTGCCGAGGGCAGGCCAGGGTGATCGGGTATGGGGGTGGGACAGAGGGGAGGAAGGATTCTCTCTAAACGGACTTAGCAGGATTCTTGCTAAAATTGGGCCATCCAGGTCTGGCAAGGACAGGACCAAGGTCAAGACCTAGTTGAGAAGAAGGCTTAGAGAAGCCTGACTAGAATTTGGTTAAAGAGAGAATCTTAGTTACTCCCAAATGCTAGCATTAGTCATGGTTTATAGTAAAGTGACTTCTCATCTTTTTCTCTCTTTGTGAATATTGTAGAAAAAAGCAGGGAGATTTATGTAAGCTGTAGTCGTAAGCTGTTTGGAACTAATGTAACTATTAAAAACCAACTCTGGACCAGGTGCAGTGGCTCATTCCTGTAATCCCAGCACTTTGGGAGGCTGAGGTGGGAGGATCAGCTGAGGCCAGGAGTTCTTCACAGTTAAGGGAAAAACAGCTCTGGAACTCGGGTCTTTTCGACTCAGCTTCCAGTTTGTTTATTCAACCCTGTGTCATCTTTGCCTTGTTAGATATGACATCTGATCAGAAGAGCGTCCCAGAACTGTGTCCTTCCCTCGCAGAAGTACCTGCCATGGTTCTTCTGCTAAATACACACATCAGTCCTATGAACAACAGAGGGAATGTTGCAAGAAAAGATACAAGGCAAAGTAGCCTTGCTATAGCTGGGTACATTTTAATAGGTTTTAAAAGCTCATGCCTTGAAGGAAGTCAACCTAAGCTAATAGCAAACAGAGTTAACGCACAGATATTGTTGCCATGTGGCCAGGTTCATTTGCCTGCTGCCCAAGAAGCAGCCAGTGTGCTGAGTCGGTGTGCTGTGCTTTCTCGGTGGACGGCCGAGAAAGTCTTTATTCTGCATAGCGCAAAGCGGGGAAAGAGGAGAAATTTCTCAAATCCACCTCTCCGACAACTTTGGAGACAGGGTTTTTAAGGATAGTTTGACAGGCAAGGGATTAGGCAATTAGGTTTGTTAATTGGGGCGAACTCCTAGGGATGTAGAAATCATCCTCTTGTGTTGTTTCACTCCGTGGGGTCACAATTCCAATTGAGTTGGTTTCTTGGTTTAGGCTGTTGGTCTGGGTGGGCTATTCGATCCACTGGAATGCAGGGCCTAGAAGATATCTTCAGAACTACCGTTAGAGACAGAGAGCTCTGCCAATGTAACATCACCTTCGAAGAGGTGATGTTACCTACAGAGAAAGGTAAGAATCTTTATGGACGCCAGCTATGGAGGAAGAATCTTTACGACTATCAGCTGCGTGGCTCCGGAATGTCAATTACAGGGGGATAGTTACTAATTGTTATTTTTTAGCTAGGTCTGTGCATTATTTTTAGCTGGGCCCTTACCACAGTTCTCACCTTGCACCCCGTTATAGAAGGGCGGTGTCAATAGGGCCTTCAGGTCATGAGTTGCCTACTGGAAAATGTGGAAAGAGAAAGCAATAACAGTAATCTGGTAAAAAATTTTGTTAAATGATAATTTTCCAAATGATTTTTTGATTAACTAATCAAGAGCTCCTCTTTGGTTAAAATTATGAGGCAGATAATTCTGCAGTAATATTTATATACTGGTAACTTTATGATTGATTTAATGTTTATTTTCTTTGTACAGAGGTCTTTGAACAGTAAACAAATGGATTAGACATTAATGATTTGTAATGTTTCAGCTCCAGAAATCTTGTTTCTCTACAGATGTATCAACAGTGGGAAATACTCACTTTGATTTCCTGCGTACAACAATTTGCATTGTTTCTAGCCACAAAGAAGACATCCTGAGATAAAATACAAGTAAATGTTTCTGTCCTAGACTTTTATTTGAGGTTAATCTGGTTTCTTTTTTCCATAGGAGTTCATCATTACCCCTCATGTCACCATCCCGATCGTGCTGAACGTGTAAGTACCTACTCACCTTCACAATACACGTCTTGGATTATCAATCTCTTCATCATACCTGGTAGATCCTGCCAGAACTCTCCTCTGTCTCAGAGAGAGCTCTGGATAGAGTTTTCTAATTATGAACGTACTTAAGTGCAGGAGAGAATTGGGTTTGATTGGTGCTTTATGAAAGAACATTCTAACGCCTATCCTTGGCTTTCATGGTGGTATAATTATTTATTTGTAGGTTGGTTATTCCCTGCTGCATTCCAAAAAGGACTTGTGGCATCTTACAGAAATATATACAATGCAATAAAATGTAAAAGCCAAACAGAAAAGGAGAGAAATCAGAGAGAAAGGGAAATAAAGGCAGGAGCTGTCTGCATAATCTATAAAATTTCACCTTCAGGAAATTTCTCAGCCTTCTTGCCTTTGTGTCCTACATAGAAACCCTTTAGTGGATGCCTAAATGTAGATTTACATGTATTTGATGTTAACTGCAAAATAATGTTAATGTTAACTGCAAAAGTAAGTGTTTCTAGCAGTATAATATAGAGAACAAGGACGAAGTAAAAATTCCTCAAATCAGTGTTCTCCAAGCTGTGTTGTGCAGAATAACCAGCAGTAGCCCTTGGAACTGAAGGAGTTAAAAATACCCCTCTGGCATATGTCAGTTACAGACACTTGAAAAACAATAGGTGCAAAAAGATCTCTCTGACCTTTGTGCTGTTTCTTAAAAGCAAGAGAGAAAAATCCCCAAGTGAAATATGCAACATCCTTATCCTCAAGGGCAAGAAGTCAAGACAGAATTCTGTCTCCTTAAAATAACTCTTTTAAGCCTACTCACACAATTTACTTTTTCACAATTTACCACTCTTTGTCCGACTCAGTATATGAGTTACTGACTCTGCTTCTTTGGGGTCCTCATTTCTTTATGAGGGCTCTTATGCCACCCAAAACTTGTATTAAATAAATTGGTGTCCTTTTCTCCTGTTAACCTATCTTCTGTCTGTTTCATTCTCGGGCCCAGACGGGACCCCAAGAGGATGGAGATAGACTTTTGTCACCCCTACAAAATGTCACCAGAAGGGAAGAAAACAAAGATTTTTGACTACAGGACTTCTCAGAGCCTTTCCCATGTCCCAAATCTAACTAACCCCTCCTCACCGGTGTCAACACTGTCACACCTTGGTCCAAACTACCACTATTATCACCCATCCAAACTTTTGCTTTTGCCTCCTGCTGATCTCTGGGCTTCTACTGTTGCCCCCTTTTCTGTTCTCCGGACAGAATGGTTGAGCCTTTAACACAGAAGTCAGTTCATGCCACTGGTCTGCAAGGCCCCCAGTATCTTCCCATCTCATTCAAAGTCAAGTTCATACTCCCTTCGGTTGCCTGACACTTGACACACCCCCCTCACCCCCAGGATCTTTCCTATCCTCCTCCTACCACCTTTGCTCATCTAGCCTCCTTGGTCTTCCTCAAACAAACCCAGCAGGCTGTGGCCTCAGGACCTTTGCACTCCTCACATGCTCTTCTCTAACACATTGGCAGAGCTCTCTGTCTCCCTGTATTCTACTCACAGCAGAAATGTCTCCTTACCTCCACATACCCTATCCAAAACACACCCTTTCTCTCCATCTGCTTACCCTTATTTTTTTCTTTGCACTTAGTCAATACATGATGTAATTGATCTGCCTCCACCACTAGCATGGAAGCTCCCCAAGGGGAGAAACTTGGCTCATTTTGTTCACTGCTGTTTTTGACCCCCAATAAGTGACAGAGGCAAAGATCTCAATCAGCGGAGGTTTATGGAAGCCAAAGTTGAGGATGTGCCTGGGAAAAAGACACATCACAGACAAATCTCTGGCTGTTTTTCTGAAGGGGAATTTGAAAGTTTCAGTATTTAAAGGGGGAGTAGGGCAAACAGAAAGGGAAAGAAAAAAGTGGGGGATAGGAGTAGTGAGACAAAATGGTAACATTCTTGTGAGACCCAGGAAAATACACATATTACATAAGATAAGGTGAATGTTAGAAAAAGGGAGTGAAGGAAGCATCAAGTATGTAGATGTCCCTGGGTGGGTGGAAGAATGTTCCATCCTGTCTTGCCTCTGTTCTACACCTGTGAAGATAAACTTGTAATTCATTATTAGGGTAACATTGAAGAGACTTGAGTTTTAGGAGCTAGATGTAGCCTACAGACCTAACGTTGCAATTTGCATGTCCTTGCGTATAGGCGGCCATTAAAAATCCCTCAAAAAATTTCCTTATTGAATGAATTGTGGGGCCAGACCTTCCCTGGTGCCTGAGGTCTTTAACCTTCCCTTGTGCATAAGAAGTGGGGGGAGGGGGTCCTGAGATTTTTATTTTCTTTGGCACTGTATTCCAAGTTCTCAGGAACATGGCTTAGCACCGTATAGATGGTTTAGGGTTTTGTTTTTGTTGTTTTAACTTACCAAGTCTAGCAAGAAGCAGCATATATTACAGATGTTTAATTTATTGAATGATTGATGGTAAATACACTAACAAAAATTGTGCGTCTTAAAGAGATAATACATTGTGCAGCTTTCTCAAAGCTGTTTGAGCATCACTGGATCTTTTGACAGAATTGCCTATTAATATCTCATGGGATGTGGGCGTTTCAGAGCAATCTGGGAAATGCTGTCTTAATTATTCACTATTTGGTAAGATCAGATTCAGCCTTTTCCTTTACATATTTTTATCTTTTAATTCAAGCCCCTGTGTTACCCCAGCCACCCCTTTTCAATACAACCGGACGTCACACCACTGGTATTATCAGTCGTGTCTGTGCCGACCAGGCAGCCTCTCCCTGTGACGACAGAGCTCACCAGACCTGTCACACGTGCTGGAAAATCTCAGGTAGAAATGACTTCAGGAGCAAAGGAGGACTCGCATCTCGATGTCTTCACCACTCAGCCGCAAGCATCATTTCAGAACGCATCTGTCACACCTCCTGGAAAATTTCTGGCAGAAATGACTTCAAGCCCAAAGGAGGACTCACAGGCGGAAGTCTTCACTTACCTACAAGCATCGTTTCAGAATGCGTCTGACCAGGTAAACATGGAAAACCGAAGTCACCACTGAGTAGCCCTGTGGCACTGAAAAAGCACTTTTATTCTTTCCTTCTATTATCGTGATGTTTCAAAAATAATGGTGATAAGAATGAGCCTGGTTTATACTTCCACCTCCTGGCAGAACTATACCTAGGAATGCCTGAGGGACCGGCACATGTCCCAGTTAAAAGCAAAACCAAAACAAGGTCATGAAAATATTCCACAATGGGTTATATGCCGTGTCAGTATTTAATGACTCAGTATTTAATGCCATTGGACGCCATGCTGCAGGCGGGGAAGAAGCTTTGCTCACCTGCTTCGCTTTTTCAGCAGCAGCAAACCCTTCTGCACAACAACCCCTCCTCCTCCTCTGCATTTTCCTTTCACCTCCTTTCCTTTCTCCCACACACAGAAAAACAAACGGGGAAGCTATTTGGACAATGTTGACTAAAGAAAATCATCCTGCTTCCCCCCTGCCTTTTTTTTTATTAACACAAACTCTGTTTGTATGCAGTCTAACATGTCCCTGCTAAAACAGATTCCTGTTTACTCCGGATCTGTTTGCAGTGGTTATTGAAGTTAGATGTTCCATATGGGCTCAGCAGTGGACTGGGGAAGAAAACCTGACCTATGGTAGTTTAAACAAAGAGTGTTTTTTCCCTTAAAGAGAAGTCTGAAGTATAGAATATCCAAGAGTCTATGGAACAATTACTGGAAATACGAAGAGAATTTAGCAGTGTTGCTGAATACCACATCAGTATACTAAAGCTAATTGTGTTTTTACGTATCAGCGACAATCAGTTCGAAAATTAAATTTTAAAAACATATCATACGGGAGGCTGAGGCAGGAGGATCGCTTGAGCCCAGGAGTTTGAGGTTGCTGTGAGCTAGGCTGACGCCACGGCACTCTAGCCCGGGCAACAAAGCGAGACTCTGTCTCCAAAAAAAAAAAAAAAAAAAAAATATCATAGCAGTGCCTAGGATTCAATGTAACCAAAAATGTGCAAAATTTCTCTGGAGACAACTATATAACTTTATGAAGATACATTTTTAAAAGACTAGATAAACGGTGGGATCTACCATGATTCAGCCCAGGTTACAAGTTCTGTTCTGACATGTCAGATAAGGCCCCCTAGTGACCTTCCTGGCTGCAGCTAGAATGGCATCAAGCCCTGGCCGCTGTTGGCAAATGTGTGGTTGGGTGGGAACTATGTATCTCACCCGTATCTTCACGCCTGCTTATTTACGCCTCCGTCCCACCGTATAAAACCAAAATTGGGTGCTCCTCAATTCTAAGATCACTTTATAAATGACTTGACCTCTCACAAACCCCTGGAATCAGGAATCACCCTATGGGACTGTGTGGTTCCCAAGGGCAGGGACCATGGCTGACTTTAACTGCTCTAGCACCTGGCAGTACACACTAGGCATTTAATAAAGGTTTCTCGAATATGTGATTGGATTAAGCTATAAATGGGCTGTTCTCTAGAAATGGAACGAGTAGTTGGCGTCCACAGAGCCTCGGGGTAGGATGTCCAGTTCCAAAGCAGCAGCCTCTTCAGCGCTGGGATCATGTCAGGTTTGCTCAGCTTGTTTTTTCAGGAGGTTTTCTGCCTCCCACCTGCTGTGTGGGATTTCACTTAGCTCCCCCTGGAACACAAACTCCTGAATGGAGGGAACCAAACACCATGGGAAACCTGAGGTGGGGGGGAAGATACTTCTGAATAGAAAAGTTTGTTTCTGTTGTTTTGATTTCCCGGTTTCCCTCACCTTTGATCATGCTCTTAGGCTTACAGGCACTCCTATCATCTTATTCCCATACTCATTTGCCCTTGGACTATAATCACTATATAATCTTGTTACTCATTTTGTGTACTGTATGGAAGAAGTGAAAATAAATTCTGTGCATTTGCAGAAGAGCTTCTTGAAAGGAAAACTGTTTTTGGAGAGCCTGTGCTTCCTAGAGCTTAATGTTACCAAAAGTCAACTCTGGTTAAGACAATGTCTCAAACTGTTGAAGTCTGATGATTATATGCAAGTAATTTTGACCAAGTTCTTTGTTTCCAATAGGTCATAGATGACGTAGCTGGGAAATTCAGCAGAGCGGTTTATGGTTTGCAAGCTCACGACAAGCTACAGCAAGCTTGCGAGGTCCTCCAGACGCTGACAGCCTTTGCCCCACGGTTTTCTAAGCCAGCTCACGTAAGCAGACGATGATCAGGAGGGAACCAGACAGAAAAAGGGGGAAAGCGAAAAACAGAAAAAGAGAATCTGGAGATTGTGCCCTGTGCAGGATTTGTGCAGCCTGAATTTAAACATTAGCAAGTACATTTGTATCTTTAAAGATTGTGAATAAGTTCACGAGTAGTGACATCCTTGGACATGCTGTGTTTATGTTCATTTGTTTATTTATCAGGTTTACTGCCTTTGAGTTGTGTTTGTTAGAAGAAATAATGGGAGACGAAATAGATCCACTCCTGGCGGTGGGTAGAGTAGTAGTATAGTACAGTCTGGAAACGGGCGTCAAAAATCAGCATGGTCGTGCTACTTGGATTTGTCACAACCACGTTTACCAAGGTCACTTTCCCCCGATTGTTTCGTGCCTAGGGAGTAGAAGGGCTTCCTACACATAGGTAAAGGAAGGTGGTCAGATTCGTGGGAATTGTAACTTTCTCTTTCCCATTTTCTGTATTTTTGAATGTTCTACAATAAGCACGTAAATGTAATCTGTTTTGGTTTCCTTGGGCTTTTTTTTTTTTTTTTTGGGACAGAGTCTCACTTTGTTGCCCGGCCTAGAGTGAGTGCCGTGGCGTCAGCCTAGCTCACAGCAACCTCAAACTCCTCGGCTTAAGCAATCCTACTGCCTCAGCCTCCCAAGTAGCTGGGACTACAGGCATGCGCCACCATGCCCAGCTAATTTTTTCTATATATATTTTTAGCTGTCCAAATAATTTCTATTTTTAGTAGAGACGGGGGTCTCGCTCTTGCTCAGGCTGGTCTCGAACTCCTGACCTCGAGCGATCCACCCGCTTCGGCCTCCCAGAGTGCTAGGATTACAGGCATGAGCCACCTCGCCCTGCCACCTTGGGCTTTTTAATGACAGAAATAATGCGTATCATTTAAAAAATCAGAACAAAAGCGTACACAGTAAAAAGCTAGAGCCCTCACTCTCCCTGTCCTTCTTGCCAATCCCACTCCCTAGATGCAATTGCTGTTTTCAGTTTGTTGTTAACTTGCTGCACATAACTTTCTAGGCTTTTTTCTGTGCATACATAAGCTCTTTTTGTTTTGGTGGGGTTTTCTTTCTTAATAAAAATAGTGCTAAGGTATACAAATTTTTTGGAACCTTGATTTTTTTTTCTTAAACTTAGTACCTTGTCATGGACATTTTTTCATGTCAGTACACATAAATGGACTCAATGTTCATTTAGATTTTTTTCATTTGATTACTTCGACAAACAGCATGTCCGTGAACATCCTTGTACCTATATCTTTGAGCACATATGCAAATATTTCTGTGGGATACAATGCTAAAAGTAGAACTGACGGGCTTTTAAATTTTCAATAGATACAACAAAAATCCCTCTTAAAAGGCACGATTTGGCCAGGTGCGGTGGCTCACGCCTGTAATCCAAGCACTCTGGGAGGCCGAGGCAGGAGCGTCGCTTGAGCTCAGGAGTTGCAGACCAGCCTGAGCAAGAGCGAGACCCAGTCTCCACTAAAAATAGGAAAAATTATCCGGGCATGGTCACGTGCACCTCTAGTCCCAGCTACTCAAGAGACTGAGGCAGGAGGATCACTTGAGCCCAGGAGTTTGAGGTTGCCGTGAGCTGGGCTAACACCACGGCACTGTAGCCTGGGCAACAGACTGAGACTCAGTCTCAAAAAAAAAAAAAAAAATCCGTACCATGTTACATTCCCACCAAGCATTTCCCCACACTCTCATTTTTGCCAATTTCAAAAGCAAGAAAAGAAAAGATAGAAAAGGTAGAGGGGCATCTGGTTGATCACTAAGGAGGCTGAGCATCATTTTATATATTTATTGACCTTTTTATTTCTGCTCTGAATTGTTTCTTGTCCTTCATCCATTCTCCTCCCCGCATTGGGTTGTCTTTTGCTTGTTTGAGCTCTATTTATTACGAATGTTAACCTTTTCTATATACGTTGCACATACTTTGTCTTAATTTTAACATTGCTTACTATGTCTTTTGCAGAAGTTTTTAATAAATGTAACTGTGAGGATAAAATTTCAAAACAAAAATAGTAGTACCTACAGTGAATATTTCAGTAAATACCTGTGAATTTGCCTAACCTTTCTTATTTGATCTTTTTCATGAGAACGACCTACGTTGAAAGAGAATTGGTATTTTCTGTTCCATTTAGAATTTCTTTGTTCTGTATTTTAAATCTATCTCGAATGCTTTATATCAAAAGATATCTCAAGATAGACTAGATATAAGCGGACAGTCTACTCAGCATTGCCCTTTTCCTCAGCACTCCTTTTCTTACCTTAGTTTTGTTAGCTAGACATTTGGTATACTTACCACTCCAAAGAGTTACCAGCTTTTTGAATGGCATGAAATATGAATCCTCCCCTATAGGTAATATGAAATAATATATTTTCCTTCCTTGCCAAATTGTAATGTTGCTTTTGTAAAAAAGCATTTAAAATCTGTAAAGAATATTGAACTGCTAATAAGAACACAAATTGAAAACCATCATAACCAGTTCAGAGATGTGCGTTTGCTTCCTGATGTTCCCAGGTCAGTGTCATCGATTCTCTTATTTACCTGAGTGAGCAGTTACTGAAGATCCCGTTTCAGAACAACAGCAGTCTGAGCTTCAGAGTCCCTCTGACCGCCTGTCTCTTCCACTCCCTCAACAGCGTCACGGAAGCTGGTGAGGAAAGTTCGCAGAACTCCGAGCAGGATGCTGAGCGGGTAGGTGCACTAGATGCAAGTGGCCAACTCTGTTTAGAAACGTTTTAATCTTGAAAGGTCCAGCCTCTCCCTAGACCTTCAAAGAGCATCCAGCTGAGCTGTGCGCTGCTGAAGAGACCACTCCGCCAAGCCTTCTCGGGGGCTCCCTCTCCACCGTACCAGGGAGCCGAGACTACCTAGTGCTGTGGTACCAAGTGACAAGGACACTTAGCAAAGTGTTGGTACATACTAAACACACAGTAAATCATGTTTGGTAGTCATATGAAAATATGTTCAACATCATTAGTGAACTGTAAGTCGAAACCAAAATGGGATACCACTGTACACCCAAAAAAGGCAAACAATAACGAGTATTGGCAAGGATGCGTAGAAATCTCAATCCTTATACATTTGTGCATTGTAAAATGATGCAGCCGCTTTGGAAAACAGTTGGGCAGTTCCTCAAAATATTAAAAATAGAATTGCCATGTTAACCTAGTGATTCTGCTCCTTGGTATACACCCAAGAGAACTGAAAACATATGTCCATTCAAAACCTTGTATGCTTGTGTTCATAGCAGCATTGTCCAAATAGCTAAACAGCAAAAGAGCAGAAACCACCCAAATGTCCATGATCTGATCAGTGGACAAATAAAATGTGCTGTATCCATGCGATGAATATTTTTCAGCAACAAAGAAATGAAGTACATGGTCCAACATGAATGATCTTTGAAAACACTATGCCAAATGAAAGAAACCAGTCACAAAAGACCATATATTGTGATTTATTTATATGCAACATCCAGAAGAGGCAAATTTGTAGGTATAGAAAATAGATTAGTGGTTATCTAGGAACAGGAAGGGTAGGGATGGGGGAATGGAGAGTGACTGCTAGTGGATGTCGGGTTTATTTTAGGGAGGATGGATCCTAATATTAGATTGTGGTGATGGCTACACAACCCTATGCATATACGAAAAAACACTGACTTACCTACTGTCGGTGGGTGAGTTGTATTTGTGAAATCCATCTTAAAGCTGTCTTTTAAAAAAGAAAAAAACATCATGAGCAGGTCTAGGACAATTACATAATGGGGCAGAGGAACATTTCCTTGGCTGGCTCTCTTAGTTGATAAAAAGGATGGTAAGTCTTTAGCCAGACTGCAGGTACTTTGTGTGGGGTTCCAAGGTCTTCTCCATTGAATGTCATCTTACGTTACATCACTGACAAACCTTCCACCTTTCTAAAACCGTTACTTCACTAACACAATACATGGAGGTTATACAAGTCACATGGCGTTTCCCTCTAAAAGCAGGTAGAAGACATGCTAGAAATGTCCTTGGTGGCGCTTGGGAACATCCAGGAAGCATTTCTACAGGAGCACCAGTTTCCTGCATCTCCAGTGACCCTGACCTCTTCCATTGCCACTCTGATGCTGAGCAGGTTAACATAGGAGGAAAGAAGGGGGGGAGACTTTCATTTTTAAGTTTTTTTTGTGTGTTTGTTTTGTTTTTTTGAGACAGAGTCTCGCTTTGTTGCCCAGGCTAGAGTGAGTGCCGTGGCGTCAGCCTAGCTCACAGCAACCGCAAACTCCTGGGCTGAAGCGATCCTTCTGCCTCAGCCTCCCGAGTAGCTGGGACTACAGGCATGCGCCACCATGCCCGGCTAATTTTTTCTATATATATTTTAGTTGGCCAGATAATTTCTGTTTTTAGTAGAGATGGGGGTCTCACTATTGCTCAGGCTAGTATCGAACTCCTGACCTTGAGCGATCCACCCGCCTCGGCCTCCCAGAGTGCTAGGATTACAGGCGTGAGCCCACCACACCCAGCCCATTTTTAAGTTTTTGACCTTTAGAGAACATACAAAAATTGATTTCCATTTTAACTTCTTTTTCAGTAGCCAAAATATATCAACTTTGCCTCTGAGCTCTTATACTCTGGGTCACCCGGCACCTGTGAGGTTATGCTTTCCATCGGCTTCGGCTTTGGAGGAGCTCCTGAACAAACACCCGGCAGTGAATGTCCAAGTGAGGGTGAAATTGATTTCGATCAGAATGAAAATGGGGTTGGATGGCCAGGGAGGCATTTGGGTGAAAGGAGTGTACCGTGAAATGTATGTAAGCTGGCCGGACCACACGAGAGAGGTTTTGTGGCAACAGTTTTTATTTTACACTGGCAGGGAGAAAAGTTGAGAGCATTAAACAGGTTTCTGGATTTAACTAGGCTTCTGTGTTGTGAATTGAAATGATCTCAGCTCTTCACTATTTACACAAAGCTGGGAATATCTCAATAATTACTGACTTGATATACCAACCTGGTCATGTCCATGCATTGTATTTCTTTCAGCATTACCTGACAAGCACAAATAGCATTGCTGCTTTACTCCCTAGTAAAACAGAATCCTCCGTGTACAAAGATGTAAAAAAAGAAAAAAATTCTAAGGGTCCCAAATATAGTATGATTTGTCTTTAATTATTGCTCATAGATGTTACAGTACAAAACCTTATTTCATTTGAGATATGAGCAGGGGGAAAATCCCAACATTCACTTTATGATATCTGATACCTTGTAACCTATCACGGGGTCACTTATAAATATTTCAGCAATTGATGAAACTGGACTTTTCTTTGTCTCCAGGTGGCAGGACTAGCTTTAAATCCCTTCAAGGATTTTGGTGACGGAAACATTGTCGGAAGCACTGGAAGTGTGAAACTAAGCTCTAATCATACATTGCTCCAAGTCCGTGATTTAATGGAAGACATTGAGGTAGGAATTGATTCTCGGGGAATAAAATAAAGGGCACAGGCCATCCTGGAGAGTAGGACGGAAGGATGCAGTGACTTGCAGGAAATCATTTTAGATTGATGGCAGTGCCATTATTTAGTTTTGACCATCTTTGGGAATTTTTACAAAAAGATTCCTTATCCTTAGAAAAAGGTGTTTTAGGTCTTAGACTATATACTCTCCCTTAACCCTTGGAAGTACGTTAGCTACTAATATTCAAAGAGGAAGACTAGAAAGTTTCACAACCTTATTAATATAAAGGAAATTGAAAGGCATTAATGGAGGACCATCTTAAACTTGAAGAGTGACTGTCTCTTATTCTAGATCATTCTCTGGAGAAATGTGAACATGGAAACCCATCCCTTCAGCCTCAACACAAGCACGGACCGTTTTGTGATCACAGTGAACATCACCTCTTTGGAGAAAACTCTGATAGTGAGCATAGAGCCTGAAAGTCCCCTGTTCATGACACTCTACCTGGGCTTCCAGTATCAGCCTAACCACACTCACTTCCACCTGAACGTCACCCTTCCAAAGGATCAGGTGTGGCAGAAAGGTAAAACCCCAATCAGACGTTGGAAACATACCTTGAAATGGATTTCTTTCTTTCTTTTTTAAACTTTCCATTTTGAGATAATGGTAGGTTCACATGCAATTGTAAGAAATAGCTCGTAAACCTTTAATCCAGTTTCCCCTAATGGTAACTTCCTTCAGGATTATAGTACAATATCACAACCAGGAAATGACAATGATATATATCATACATCAACTTTATTCAGCTTTCACCAGGTTTACAAGCATTCATTTCTCTGTGTGTGTATTTGGTTCTGTGTAATTTTAACACATGTAGATGCATGTGACCATGAAATGCATTTGAAAAAAGGATGGGGGCCAGGCACAGTGGCTCACGTTGCTAATCCCAGCACTCTGGGAGGCTGAGGTGGGAGAATCACTTAAGGACAGGAGTTCGAGACCAGCCTGGGCAATATAGTGAGACCCCATCTCTGCAAAAAAAATTTAAAAACAGCCAGGCATGGTGGGGCACACCTGTAGTCGTAGCTACTAGAAGGCAAAGGGGGGAGGATAGCTTCAGAACATAGGCGTTCTTGGCTGCAGTGAGCTATGACTGTGCCATTGTACTCCAGCCTGGGTGACAGAGTGAAACCCTGTCCCCCAAAACAAAAAACAAACAAAAATGGATTATGGGATGGAGAAAAGGATATATGTAAGAAAGCAAATTTAGTAAAACATTAATTGTAGAATCTAGTGATTGTATGGGTGTTCACTATAAAAATTCTCCCAACTTTCCCTATGGTTAAATTTTCATAATTAAATGTTGAGACCTATAGCAAAAGTAAAGTTCCAGCAACATGGATCATATATACTTTAAATCTTACATATTGTAGATGAATACATATATGAAATATGTCATATATTTCAATTTCATTTCTAATCTTAGGTTTGGGTAAGGCTATCTCAGTAAGTCTTGGTATAAGACCAGAAACACTACATTGTAGTTTAGAAAAGCTAAGAATTGGAGACATTATTGGTTAAAAATTTCTAAGATACACAAATAGTGCCTACATATACTTGATCAAAACCAACAGGCTTTTTTCCGATTCAGAAGGTGCCCTCGGTTTTTCATGCTGATCTTGGCAATAATAATGTGTCACTTAAAGCTGGAAGGGGCCTGAGAGATCCTTTGTTTGAAAGACAAGACTCCTTGTTTGAAAGATGAGGAAACCGAGGCCCAGAGAGATTGGGTGACTTGCCTTAGCCCTTAAGCAGCCACCTGGTGACGGAGCCGGGCCTGGCATCAGGCCCCGGACATGCAGGGCAGGACTCTCTTGCTGGAATGACATTATTCCTACCCTTGCTTCGCCCTTGGCTTTCTTGTATTATCTGGATCTTCTATTAATTTAGATGTGTGATTATTTCCTGTTTTTCTTTTTCTGTTTTTTGAGACAGAGTCTCACTCTGTTCCCCGGGCTAGAGTGCCATGACGTCAGCCTAGCTCACAGCAACCTCAAACTCCTGGGCTCAAGCGATCCTCCGGCCTCAGCCTCCCGAGTAGCTGGGACTACAGGCATGCACCACCATGCCTGGCTAATTTTTTCTATATATTTTTAGCTTTCCATATAATTTCTTTCTATTTTTTAGTGGAGACAGGGTCTCGCTTTTGCTCAGGCTGGTCTCGAACTCCTGAGCTCAAAGGATCCGCCCACCTCGGCCTCCCAGAGTGCTAGGATTACAGGCGTGAGCCACCTTGCCCGGCCTATTTCGTATTTTTCTAAAACTCATAATACATTCTAATTCATTAGGCCTAAATTTTCATTTATCAAAAGAGTATGATCCTTTACCAGAACACGGGTAATCCAGAGCCCGGGATTGCATCACTGATCATTTCCTTTGAAATCATTTGTGATTCTTGGCTTGTCATTTCCTCATTTGTAAAATAAAATAACAACAGACCCATCAGAACAGAAGTTCTACCAGCACTGTTGTCCCCTGTGAAATATAGGTCAGCCGTGTTCTTCACTCGAAGAGGAGGAGTACACATGGGTGCTGACGCCAGAGAGCCTGTGGTACGGGACTGGCACCTACTACATAACGGCCGTGTGGCAAGGGAGCCAGGATGGCGCTCAGCTGACAGCCCCGCTGGTCTCCGTCGTCACTGCCGTCACCCAGTGTTATTTCTGGGACAGCCACAACAGGACGTGGAGGAGCAACGGATGCCAAGTGAGAAACCGACACTTCTCAGGCCTCTCTTCTACCTTAGCTGCCCCGTTAAACAGGGCGCATCTGCTATCTGGGCCCAGAAAGAAAAATAATCAAAAGGGAAATAAATCAGCCTGGGGAACAGGAGGGGCTGTGCGTGGTGGGCAGGGAAAGTGTGTCTCTCTGGGGCAGGAGCAGGTTTGTGCTTTACCTTTGTAATTTCTTTCTCAGACACAGTCCAGGGTGCAACTGACGGTTGTAGATGAAATAAGGAAAGCAGTATCTAGGGAGCTGCAAAAGTCTTGAAGTATTAAATGTGGTGTGGATAAAACGAAACAAACTTCCTGCTGAACAAAAGAGAATTTTTATAGCTAAGAAAAAACTGCAGATTCTTGTATATTCCAGGCCAGATGGGAACACAGTGGCATTTTCGTCATTATCACCTTGTTCCTGATGTCTAACCACTTTAAATCGGCACTGTCCATGTACACACACTCTGAGCTCCTGCCTGATTCAAGTCTTGGTTCAGGAGCACAAAGAATGCAGTGCAATTACTGGAGGGGGTTATGAAGCTCTTCTTAAAACAGCTGAGAAAGTGTCATCCAGATGGGGAAGAGAAGGAAAGGGGATTCCCAGGGAGGCGTCTGCATCGTTCCTGGCCTCAAGCAGTGGTTTCGGGATGGCGGCTTCTCAAGCAACTCCTCAAACTGGGAGCTTGTTAAAGTGCGGATTCTGATGCACAGGCTCTGGGGCCAGGCCTGAGATCCTGCGCTTCCCAGGAGCTCCTGGCGATGCCGGTGCCTCGTCCTGGGGAAGCCACACTGTGAGTGGCCAGGCTGGAGACCCATTGATCGCGGGAGGCATCGGGTATCTCCCACCTCCTCGAAGCTCCCTGTAGTGCTTGGACCCTGTGAAAGGACTAAAGCTGCCAAGCACAGCATGAGAGCTCTCCCCAGGGCAGAGCACAGAGGTGGGGCGTCCAGAACTTAACCTTGTGCCACGGACAGAAGTCAGTCCTAATGACCATATCTTAGGCTTTTCATCCACAAAACCGAACACAGAATTGGTGGCTTCCACTTATTCACCTACTGATATTTTTAAAAAATATTTATTATGAAGAAATGTTATATGGGAATAAGATGATAAACATTAAATGTACACTCAGCTTTATCAAAGTTAGTATTTTGCTCCATTTACTGCAGATTTTTTAAAAATAATACACTCGGGAGTAACTGAAGCTGTCTGTGTATCCCTCTCTAATCTCCCTCCCTTCCACCAAAGGGTGACCACTGTCCCGAGTCTGGTGTATGTGTCCATTCTTTCAGCCAGTATTTACTGAGTATCTTCCACATGCCATTCCCAAGTCTAGGAACTAGAGACACAGCAATGAACAAGAAAGTATCCTCGTGAGGTTACATTCTAGAGAGAAACTGAAACTGAATAGATAACTAAGTGTTGTTTTGCATGCTTTTAGGCTTTGTGTAAATGGTACCATATGGTACATATCCTTGTTTTATTCACTCGGCGTTTGTCCGTGTTGATACATCTACTTCTCATTCATTGATTTTTTTAACTGCCGTACAGTATTCCATCAGTTTGACTCTACTTATATACTTAGGCGCTTGTTATGTACGTATATACTTGTTAATATGTTACGTTCTGCTGTTACTGGACATGCAGGTTGTTTCCTATTTTTGACAGTTACAAACAGTGCTGACAAAACATTCTTTTTCATATATCATCGTGCAAAGTTCCCCTAGGATATATGTTCAGAACTGGATCAGGATTCAGAGTTTTGAGCTTCTCCAGCCTCACTGGCTGTTGCCAAATTGCTCCCCGCATTGGTTACAATTGTTCACACCACCACCAGCAGTGAGCGAGAGGTCCAGACGTCCTTTTCCATCTCGAAACTACCTGTGTTTTACATCTTAGGTTTGTCCCTTCCTCAGCACTCTGATGAGAATCAGCATCTCGACTCTCATTCCAGGTTGGGCCGCAGAGCACAATTTGGAGGACACAGTGTCTCTGTAACCACCTGACCTTCTTCAGCAGCGACTTCTTCATTGTTCCCAGGACAGTGCATGTTGAAGACACGATCAAACTGTTCCTTCGTGTGACCAGCAATCCTATTGGGGTGTCCTTGCTGGCCAGCCTCTTAGGATTCTATATGATCATCGTCG
The DNA here is from genome assembly GCA_028533085.1 of Varecia variegata. Taxonomy (NCBI): domain Eukaryota; kingdom Metazoa; phylum Chordata; class Mammalia; order Primates; family Lemuridae; genus Varecia; species Varecia variegata. The sequence goes on along the minus strand of CM052442.1, from coordinate 122,028,570 downwards.
TGTGGGCTTGGAGGAAGGACCAAGCAGATGTGCAGAAGGTAATGCGACTTTGATTCCAAAAGCTTTGTCATAGTGTCTTGAGGGTATTAAATAAAACTGGGGGTTGGGGGAGACTTTGATCAGAAGAAGCAGGTAGCATGTGACACTAGGTAGCATAGAAATCCAAGTGGGACTTTTCTTAAATTTCTCTTCGTATCTACTGTCTCAAGACCTAAGACCTTAACTCTTCAATCTCTATTATTTTTTAAGCCAAGGATGTATCCTCATGAAAACACTGGAAACACCCTGGAAATTCTAGAATATGCAAAGTATCTATTTGTCTGTTGCCCCGGGTGGAGAGTTGCCAGCTCTAGTAAATTAAAATACGGGATACCCAGTCAAATTTGCATTTTAAATGCATAGTGAATGCAGTTTAAGTATGGCACAAATTATTCATCGTTTGTCTGAAATTCAAGTTTAACTGGGCATCCTCTCTGTTAGCTGGCAGTCCTCCCTGAGTGGGAGGGAAGTAGGATTTAGAGGCCCAAGACTTCATCAGTTGATTCTGTGAATATTCCATGTTAAAGGCATAAGCTCTGGAATTTCAGGCCTCATCCTCGCTCCAGTCACTTAACTTAGGTCTGCTGGTTTGTCTGTCTTCTGACCACACCCCGCCACTGCTCTCCATCCGGTTGCCAAACCCCCATGGCCGAGGCCCTTTTCCCCGAAGGAGGCGCCCGCGTCGGGGCTGTTCGGGGGGGAGCCCCGCAGCTCTGCTGGCCCCATGCCCGCTGGGGCCACTCTCGGCCCGCGGAACTCGTGGGCCTTGTGGAGGCCACTGACCCCGAACTCTCTGGACCGCCAGCCTTGGGCCGACAAACACCCAGATCTGTTGACCTGCGGCCCCTGCCTGCAGACTTTGCCGTTGGAGGCCGTCACTGCTTTCATGGACCACAAGAAGCTGGGCCGTCAGCTCTTGAGAGGCCCCAGCCCCTGCCAGGGCTCAGAACACGAGGACCTAAAGGCTTTGAACTGCCTCCGCTGTGGCAGACAGTTCACAAGGGCCTGGAAACTGCTACGTCACGCCCAGTGGGACCACGGACTGTCCATGTACCAGACGGAATCGGAGGCCCCAGAGGCCCCACTGCTGGGCCTGGCCGAAGTGGCCGCAGCTGTGTCGGCAGTGCTGGGGCCGGCGGCTGAGGTCAAGAGCCCCCAGGTGAACAGCCTCAACCGGCGAAGCCCCACCTGCCTTGTATGCAAGAAGACCCTCAGCTCCTTCAGCAACCTCAAGCTGCACATGCGCTCGCACACGGGCGAGCGGCCCTATGCCTGCACCCAAAGCAGCAAACTCAACCGCCACAAGAAGACCCACCGGCAGCTGCTGCCCCAGAGCCCCTGCATGGCTGACACCAGCCAGGAGCAGGCCTCCGCAGCCCCTCCGGAGCCAGCTGCCCATGCCGCGGCCCCAGCCGGCACCCTGCCGTGCAGCGCTGGTGAGGGGGCTGGAGCCGCCGCCACAGCGGGTGTCCAGGAACCTGGGGCTCCCGGCAGTGGGGCTCAGGCGGGCCCTGGCGGGGATGGTTGGAGAGCTATCACCAAGGAGGAACAGAGAATCGACCCAGCAAACAGTCAGAAGACATCATCCAAGAAGATGCCCAAGTCAGTGGGTAAGAGCCCTGCGAGAAGCACTTCACCAACAGCAGCAACCTCTGAGGGTGCACAGGCGCTCGC
>CM052442.1:122012743-122026757 GCA_028533085.1 Varecia variegata | reverse complement strand
CCCCCCGCAAGTAAATTGTCCTTGTTATTTAAAAAAAAAAAAGTGGTGCCTCCTGCTGCTCCTTCGCTGGAGGAGGCAGGAGGCTGTGCTGCGTGGAGGCCTGCTAAGTTTCTTGGTTCTGCTTTTCCTGCAGGTGAAGGTCACTGTCCTGGCTGATAATGACCCCGATGCTCAATTTCGCTACCTTATTCAGGTCTACACAGGGTATCGAAGAAGGGCCGCTACAACAGCTAAGGTTAATGAGATAAACGTTCTCCATTCATTGCTTTGTGTTTCCCAACACGTGAGACCCACTCTGACTTGGTGACATCCTGGCACTTTCCAACAGCACTTTCAAAGGGATCACAGAGATTAGGATTTCCTGGTTCTACGTTGTAAATGCAAAGCGCCCTCTATCCTTGTCTAAGATTCCAAAGACTTCTCTTAAGTACGGTTTTCTATGTCTTCATCTTTCTTCTTAGGGGTAAACCCAAAGAAGCATGTTAAAATTTCCTATATCTTATCTTTCGTTGTCGCATTTTAGGTTGTCATCACCCTCTATGGATCAGAGGGCCGGAGTGAGCCCCATCACCTTTGGGACCCCCAGAAGACGGTGTTTGAGCGGGGAGGCCTGGACGTCTTCCTTCTCACCACTCGGTCCTCGCTGGGGGAGCTGCACAGCCTCCGGCTCTGGCACGACAGTTCGGGCGCCAGTCCTTCCTGGTGAGCACCCACATCTTGCTGCCTTGTTTCTTCTTTACGGCTCATGGAGAAAGAAAAGCAAAGCCATCACCATTAATAACTGAATCTCCGGGCCAAACAGTAACAAATGATGACTACTAGGTTTAAGTTTTAAAGCTATCTACAAAGAACAAACTCTGGAAAGAAAGATGGCATATCAAAAATATGATATTTTTTGGATAGTAGAAGGATAGATATCTTTTCTTCTTATTTTCATTAAATGTTGTCACGATTATGAACAGCAAATAAGAATGAAATATTGCTCCAATGTATGGTAAATTAAAAATATTTCTAAATACAAAAAAAATCTTCAGGGTAAATTTTACAAACAAGTATCTACTGAATTTACTTTGGGTCAAAATGAAGAGATTAAGGAGAAGGGAAAGAATAGAATGAGCATGTGGGGTGTGTCCAGGGAGCTGGAGAGATGATGCAAGGACAATGATAGAGCCCATGAACTTGGCACATGTTTGGTCTGCATGAATCAGCATCTCCTTCAGCACCCTGAGAATTAGGAGAAGGTGGTGGAGAAAGTAGGTAATAAAATTAATTAAAGAATGAAGATTATTGGTTTTTTGGAGTTAGGAAAAAAGAAGGCAATGGAGTGAAAGTTCTAAGGTGCAGGCAGTCAAAAGGATGAGTTGCCGAACGTTGCCCACCTGAGAAGAGCACGCAGTCCGCCTAAAGTTATTAGCCAAATAAGGTTTTTCCTACTGGGCTAGATACACTGACCACTAGGCGGGCAGAGCCTAATCACTTCCGTGCTTCTCCCATTCTGTTCAGATGCGTACAAAACAGTTTGTATACCGTCATTTCAGTTTTATTTATAAAGGTGAATAATGTATAAAAAGCACTTGAGGCCGGGTGTGGTGGCTCACGGCTGTAATCCTAGCACTCTCGGAGGCCGAGGCAGGAGGATCGCTCGAGATCAGGAGTTCGAGACCAGCCTGAGCAAGAGCCAAGACCCCGTCTCTACTCAAAATAGAAAGAAATTATATGGACAGCTAAAAATACATAGAAAAAATGATCCAGGCATGGTGGCGCATGCCTGTAGTCCCAGCTACTTGGGAGGCTGAGGCAGAAGGATTGCTTGAGCCCAGGAGTTTGAGGTTGCTGTGAGCTGGGCTGACGACATGGCACTCCAGTCCAGGCACCAGAAAAAAAAAAAAAAAGCACTTCAAAAGGTGCTTGATGTCATTAGTCATCAGGAAATGCAAATGAAAACCACAGTGGAAGAGCACTAACCGCCCATCAGAATGGCTTACATTAAAAGTTCTGACAAAGCCAAGTTCAGGTGAGGATGGGAGCACCTGGAACTCCCACACCACTGGTGGGAGTGTGCAATGGTACAGCTACTTCAGAGAACTGTCTGGCAGTTTCTTGTAAAGTTAAGCATGGATTTACCAGGTGACCCAGAAATTCCTCTCCTTGGTATTTACCCAGGATAAATGAAAACGTGTGTCCACTCCAAGACTTGTACATGTGGTCATAGCAGCTTTATTAATAATAGCCAAAATCTGGAAACAGCACAGATGTCCATCAAATGAATGAATAAACAAATCCTAGTATGTTCATTCAATGGAATACTACTCAACAAAGAAAGAGACAACTATTGATATACAAAAAGCATGGATGAATTTAAAAGAGAAAATCATACTGAGCAAAAGAACCAGATACAAAGAAGACATACTGCAGGAATTTGCATTATATGAAATTCTTAAAAAGGTGAACTAGTCTATAGAGACAGAAAGTAGGTTCATGGTCTCCTGAGGCCAGGAGTGAGGGCATGGGAGGTTACTGGAAAGAGTCACAAGGGAACTTTTTGGGGTGGTATTTTCAGGGGTGGTGGTGGTGCTTACACACGTATGTACAATTTTCAGAATGCATTGAGCTGTATATTTAAAATAGGGTGCAATTTATCATGTGTAAATTATGTCCAGTAAAGTTGATTATTTTTAAAAAATATGTATATACGGGAAAGTACATCATATTTGATAATTATTATCAATAATTACCTCTGGGAAGTAGGGTCACAACATTTCAAAATTTTCTTCAGTACACTTTTAGGTATTTTAAAATTTGTAAGAGTGAATTCCTATTAGTTTATAATCATAGGAAGATAATTTTAAAATTTAAAGTAGATAACTCTTTCACAGGAAGCACTTAAATTCACACCTATGTAATAGTTTCTACTTTTCTCGCTAATACATATCACTAGTTTACATCAATCGTAACTTTATATGTAGTCTTCGATTATAAAATTTTAGCTCACAATGGTCTTATGCTCTTCAAGGGTAAAGATACTGTGTTATTCACGTTTGTCTTCTCAGCAGCCAGTCCAGTGGCACGATTATATTAGGACTGAATATATATTTGTTACAATTAATGATTATAGTTAATACTATAGCAATAAATATTTATTGCATATAAATTCTCAGGGTTATGTGTCACCTCTAGAGCTTTCTATCAGCTTGGTACTAAAGTGGGTTTGTTTTTTTTTTTTTCTTTTTTGAGACAGGGTCTCGCTTTGTTGCCTGGGCTAGAGTGCTGTGGCCTCCTTATAGCTCACTGCAGCCTCAATCTCCTGGGCTCTAAGCGAACCTCCTGCCTCAGCCTCCCAGTTAGCTGGGACTACAGATGGGGGTAGTACCCAAGGCAATGGAGTGTGACACTCTGTCTAAACAAAAACAAACAAGGCAACTGAGCATGCCTGCTCACAACCCCCAGCCCCTTCATATTTAAAATCAATCAGTCAATAAAGTACACACACATACTGAGCTGCTCATAGGTAATAGGAGTTGGCAGTCTGGTGTCTGACACGTGAACTCTCTTAGGGGTAGGAAGGGAGAGACAGGCTCAACTCTCCTTTTTTTCCTTGGTTCTTGCCTTGTGCTGACACCACTCATTTACTAGGACATCCACTGATGGTGAAAGATTACTTCTCACGTGACTCAAGCCCACCTTCCTAATGTGATTATCTGCATTTGACTCTAGGTATGTGAGCCAGGTGATTGTCAGTGACGTGGCAGTCAAGAGGAAATGGCACTTCCTGTGCAACTGCTGGCTGGCCGTGGACCTAGGAGATTGCCAGCAGGACCGGGTCTTCCTACCAGCCGCAAAGAGAGAGCTCTTTTCCTTCAGGTACTGTTGGGAAATCACTGTTAGCGGTAAATATTGATGTGCCGTCCAGGTGCATGTACCTTGACTACCTGCTCCATTTCTTCCCTGCAGTTTTTTGGGTTCAGTGATACCAGGGCTCTTGGCTTTTTCCTCATGAGAACTAGATGACTGACTTCAGGAAGTCCAAGCACCTTACATAAAAATGCCTTAAAGGCGAAAAAGGTGGAACTGCTTCTTCCAGAGCCTGATGCCCTCTCCTTTTTAAAAATTGTGCTGAATTCTTCCTCACGAATGTTTCCTTTTTCTCCTCTTGTGTGATTGAGTAGTCAGGACTTCCAGAATAGCAAGAAATTCTTAGTTCTTTATTAAGAATCATTCCGATTACTATTTCTGCTCCCAAAACTTAGTGGATTAAAACGACTGTTTTATTTTCTCGTGATTCTGTGGGTCAGAATTTGGGAAGGGCTTCACTGGGCAGTTTTCCCTTGGGCTCCTGCATAGTCGTCTCTGGGCTCCGTGGTGTTAGAGATCCAAGAGTGGCTCACCGGCCTGGCCAGCAGGTGGTGCTGCCTGCCAGCTGGGAGCGCATCTGTGGCTTCAGAGACAGTGTCTGCACCTGGCCTCCATTCAACATGGCAGCCTCGGGATAGCTGGATGTTTTGCATGCTGGCTGGCTTCTCCCAGGATGGGCATTTCAAGAGAACTAACTGGAAGCTCTCTGGCCTTTTATGACCTAGCTTTGAAAAATCAGATTCAAGGGGAAGGGACATAGACCCTGTTTTTGATGGGAGAAGTAACAAAGAATTCTGAAACTTTTTTTCTGAAATGCCACAAGAACACAAATCTCATTTTGGTTTTTTTTGCTTGTTTTTATTTTTTTCCTCTATTTTTTTATTTGTATATATTCACGGAGTACAAGTGCAATTTTGCTACATTGATATTAATATATTGTGGCCGGGCGCGGTGGCTCACGCCTATAATTGTAGCACTCTGGGAGGCCGAGGCAGGAGGATCGCTCAAAGTCAGGAGTTTGAGACCAGCCTGAGAAAGAGCAAAACCCCGTCTCTACTGAAAAAAAAAAAATGGAAAGAAATTATTTGGACAACTAAAGATATATATTGAGAGAAAAAGTTAGCCGGGCATGGAGGCAAACGCCTGTAGTCCCAGCTCCTTGGGATGGTGAGGCAGGAGGATGGCTTGAGTCCAGGAGTTTGAGGTTGCTGTGAGCTAGGCTGACACCACTGCACTCTAGCCTGGGCAACAGAGCGAAACTCTGTCTCAAAAAAAAAAAAAAAAAGTTAGATAATATATTGCATGCTGGTGAAGTCAGGGCCTTCAGCACATTCATCATTGGAGCAATGTGCATTGTACCCACCAAGCACCTCCCATCATCCACTCCCTCCCCACTCCCACTCCTCCGAGTCTCTGTCCATCATTCTATGCTCTGCTTCCATGGATACACATTCTTTAGCTCCTACTTGTGAGAACATGCTGTATTTGTCTTTGTGTCTGAATTGTTTCATTTAAGATAATGGTCTCCAGTTCCATCTATATTGCTGCTTGATTTCTGATGAATGTCATTTCCATATGTCCCCATAAGTGTTGATCAATTAGTTCCAATTTAATGGTGAGTACGTATGGTGTTTATTTTTCCATTCTTGTCACACTTCACTTAGAAGTATGGTCTCCAGTTCCGTCCAGGTTAATACAAGAGGTATTAATTCACCACTGTTTTTTATGGCTGTGTAGTACTCCGTGGTGTACACATACCACATTGCATTGATCCACTCATGTACTGATGGGCACCTGGGTTTCCACATCTTTGCAATTGTGCATTGTGCTTTTGGTGGTTTGTTTGCCATAGCAAAAGTTGTTTGGTTTGAATTTGCCTGTGTCCTTTAGCAATATGGAAGCTCACATTTGACTTGTGTGCTAGCTAAAGTTATATCATCTTTTATTGAGAAGTGCCGTAGCAGATTTCCCCCTAGGTTTCTTTGGCTAAACTAAAACACATTTCTATCCCTAAACAGTGACAATGGGCATGGGGCCACCTTAATTGACTTAAAACAATCATGATTCTCTCTCTGGGGTGACTATACCCATGTTGCTACTTGTTACTGGAAAATCAGGTTTCTACTAGAAAAGAGGAAGAAGGAAATAAATGGCTGTTGGATAGGCAACCAAGAGTGTCTGCCAATCTGCAGAGAACGTTCTGGTATCTGTCCTTCTTCAGATATGTGCTGAAATTCTTTGGGGTATGTACCTGGAAGTGGAATTTCTGAGTTGAAGGGTGTGCACATTATAAACAAAAATGACAGTCTGATAATTCCAGGGATTGAAGAGGTTGTGCAACAATGGGAAGTATTATGTACTGGTTGTAAGTGTCAAATGGTAGAGTCTGCTTTTAAAGTAGATATCTTTCTAAAATTACATTTTTTTTTTTTTTTTTTGAGGCAGAGTCCCGCTCTGTCACCCTGGCTAGAGTGACGTGGCGTCAGCCTAGCTCACAGCAACCTCAAACTCCTGGGCTCAAGCAATCCTTCTGCCTCAGCCTCCCAAGTAGCTGGGACTACAGGCATGCGCCACCATACCCGGCTAATTTTTTCTATGTATTTTTAGTTGTCCAGCTAATTTCTTTTTATTTCTTAGTAGAGACGGGGTCTTGCTCTTGCTTAGGCTGGTTTGGAACTCCTGAACTCAAACCATCCCCCCGCCTCGGCCTCCCAGAATGCTAGGATTACAGACGTGAGCCACCTCGCCCGGCCCAAAATTACATATTTCAAACTGTTTGTTGCTTGTGTATAGGAGTAAACTGGTAGAAATTTCCTCTTCTTTATGAAAAACTTACGTGGTAAATAAGTATCCATACCCCATCCCAATACCTGACTCAGTTCTAGTATGTTTTATTTTTGAGATGGGATCTCCCAGTGTTGCCCGGGCTGGTCTCAAACTCCTGGGCTCAAGCACTCCTGCCTTAGCCTCTCAAGTAGCTGGGATTACAGATGCATGCCACTGTGCCCAGCTAGTTCTAGTATTTTTTATAATATATGGGTATATTTAAGAATTCAAGTATATTCATTTTGTTGAAATGTGATTGTTTAATCTGTTTCTCATAGAAGTATTATGATGAATTTGTTAATTCTCCTTTCATTATGTATGTTTTTACCACATACACATATTTTGAAGATATTTTATTAGGAAATGTAAGTGTATATTATTCTGGGTGAATTTTTCCTTTTCCTTTTTTTGTTACATAGCTTTCCTTTTGGCCGGGCATGGTGGCTCACGCCTGTAATCCTAGCACTTGGGAGGCCGAGGCGGGCGGATCGTTTGAGCTCAGGAGTTCGAGACCAGCCTGAGCAAGAGCAAGACCCCGTCTCTACTAAAAATAGAAAGAAATTATCTGGCCAACTAAAAATATATAGAAAAAAATTAGCCGAGCATGGTGGCACATGCCTGTAGTCCCAGCTATTCGGGAGGCTGAGGCAGGAGGATCACTTGAGTCCAGGAGTTTGAGGTTGCTGTGAGCTACGAGGATGCCATGGCACTCACTCTAGCCCAGGCAACTGAGTGGGACTCTGTCTCAAAAAAAAAAATATATATATATATATATATGTATGTATGTATGTGTGTGTGTATATATATATATATATGGCTTTCCTTTTTATCCTTTTAACACTTTTTATCTTAAATTCTATTTTGTCTCATATTGAAATTAGTATGTCAACTTTCTTTGGTTAATGTTTCTATTGAATATATATATATTTTTTATTTATTATAGCTTATTATGGGAGTACAACCGTTCTGGTTACATATATTGCCCATGCCCCTCCCAACCCCCCGAGTCTGAGCTTCAAGAGTGTCCATTCCCCAGACAGTGCTCTATTGAATATCTTTATCTGTTTATTTACAGCCCTTTCCTATGATTTTGTTTAGATGCATGTCTTAAAAGCCACATATCATTGTATTTTTTAAAGTAAGATCTAATCTGTGTATCTTAATATATGAGCTTAATATGTTTACATTAATTATGATTACTGATCCATTTGGACTGTACCGTCTTATTTTGCATTATTTGTTACCATCCTTTCTGTTGGAGTGACAGGGTTTTTTTTTTAAATGTTCCTTACCTCTTGTATTGTTAATCTTTCCTGGTTTAGAAACTATACATTGCATTTCTCTCATCTTCTTCCTCTTCTGTTTCTACCTCCTGCTGCTGTTCCTCCTCTTTTTCCTTCTAATTCTTTCTGGTGGTTAGCTTTAACATTTTAACATATTTTTTTCACTATTAATTTTCTAAGAAGGTCTTACTTAGAATATGTTTGTTCTTCCTGAACATGACAAAGAACTAGAAATGCTTTAACCACTCTTGAATAACCTCTCTGCGAACTCCCATGTTTTAAATCAACTGTCTTGGCCGGGCGCAGTGGGTGACACCTGTAATCCTAGCACTTTGGGAGGCCGAGGCGGGAGGATCATTTGAGACCAACCTCGGCAACATAGCAAGACCTTGCCTCTACAAAAAATTTTAAAAATTAGCCAGGTGTGGTGGCATGCACCTGTAGTCCCAGCTACTCGGGAGGCTGAGACTTGAGCCCAGGAGTTGGAGGTTGCGGTGAGCTATGAACGCACCACTGCACTCCAGCCTAGGCTACAGTCATACTCCCACCTCTGTGTCCTGCTTTCTTCCAGGCCTAGAGCTGCTCCATAGTCCTGTGGCTTCTAAGTCACTCACCACCTTGTTTTCTCATTCCATTTCTCTTCCTTGGATATACTTATTTTGTTTCTAAACGCAGCCGAGTCTTTTTGGTTCTTTATATGTTATTTACCATTCCTCCACATTTGGGATAGACTAGGTGCTCAAAGGATGAATTATCCAAACTATTTTGAGTGGAAGCTTAATGTAAACGTCTGAAGAATGACAGAATTTTCAAAACTCTTATAAAGCTAAAACAACAGTTTTTTAAATTTTAAACCCTTATAACAATATAAATTATCCTTATCCTGAGAAACCTTTTATCCTAAAATAACAAAAGAATGAAATTATCTGAAAGCCTGTCTGTACAGGTGTAGAACAGAGGCTGGGGAGTTGCCATGTAGCCGATTGCTGGGCAAACGGCATCTTAGTCTAGCGCACTCTCAGACTGAAATCTTTTATTTTTCCTATTCTGATTTCTCTTTGTAGACACACGTTTTCCTCCATGATTGTGGAGAAGTTCACCCAGGATTACCTGTGGCTCTCGGTGGCAACTCGGCATCCCTGGAACCAGTTCACGAGAGTCCAGCGGCTCTCCTGCTGCGTGACGCTGCTCCTCTGCAACACGGTCACCAGCGTCATGTTCTGGAAGAGAAGCAGCACCGCTGCCGAGAGAGACGAGCACACATGTACGAGCCCCAGCGTGTGGCATGGGTCGCGTGCAACCCTCGCACTACGCTCTGCCCTCCTTTTTTTTTTTTTATTCCTATTTCAGCATATTGTGGGGGTGCAAAAGTTTAGGTTACATATATTGCCCTTGCCCCCCCAGTCCCCCCCCCCCGAGTCAGAGCTTTAAACGTGTCCATCCCCTAGACGGTGCGCATCGCACTCATTATGTGTGTATACAACCATCCCCTCCCCCGTCCACATCTGCCCGACACCCGATCAATGTTATTCCTAAATGTGCTCTTAGGTGATGATCAGTGAAACCAATTTGATGGTGAGTACATGTGGTGCTTATTTTTCCATTCTTGGGACACTTCACTTAGTAGAATGGGTTCCAACTCTTTCCAGGAAAATACAAGAGGTGCTATATCACCATTGTTTCTTATAGCTGAGTAGTACTCCTTAACTTCAGGGTTAGAAGCAGAATCATGATGTATCTTCTTCATTTTCCACCCCCTGCCCTAACATTAGAATACTCTAGCAAGTTTTCCCACTGTTCTCGTTCATTAACAAATGGAGCAGTCTTAGGAACACATCGGGATCTTTACTGCCGTGATAATTGTCTATCCCTAGATAAACGTAGCTAAATTCCTAAATAAATAGTCAAACCTCGGAGAGGAATGACTTTGTGAGGATTTTGGTTGTTGCGAATGAAGGTTGACATGGTGCTTTTCTTTCAGTGAGTCCATTTGCTGTGACCTGGTCCGAACTGCTTGTCAGCATCCAAACTGCTGTCATCCTTTTCCCAATCAATCTTGTCATTGGGCAGCTCTTCCCGTTGATTCAACCACAGGAAACTCTGCCTCCTTTACCCCCCGGCCAGGCCTCCTGCCTCTCGGATGCTTCTGTCGAGCCCCCCTGTCTCACAAAGGTGGTCGAGGTAAGGTAAATGACACGGTCCCCTTCCCTACGTAATGGGAAAGAGCAGTGGAGACGATCTCCTGGAAGGCTCTTGGGGTCCTTTTACCCTTAATATCTTCCCCCTAATTCCTGTCCCCTGAGTTGTGATCAGTCGTACCTCTAGCTTTTACTCTTGACTATAAAGTATTCTGAGGACGGAGTGGGAATGATTATGTGCTACTCGAGTTGTTTTAGTGTTTGATGTTTGATCAAACTGTCCCTTCTTCCATTCCATATTCTCTCACAAAACTGGTTTTGAATCTACTGTGAGGTGACTGCTCTCTGCAATATTAGAAAATGAAAACTTGAGCTTCATTACACTGCGCCTATCCGCCTCTGACTGTAAGAAACAGCCTGACCATCTGTAATCGCTACCCGTCCTGGATAAAGGTACAGCAGACTGATTTTTCTCATCTTGTTTCTACCTTCAGGAATTAAAGGAAACTGTGGGATTCCTGCTCAGGAGAAATCCATATCTGTTCTCAGAGTGTGAACAATCTTCATGGAGTTCTTCTGACATTAACAAGCTGGTGACACTCTTATCCAGCCTCATTTATTCTCACTTAGAGGGTCAAGGTGGTCATCAGCAGGCAGAACGCCGCTGGGCAAATGGTAAAGGTGGGTCGATTTTAGTAACTCACCTTTCATCTGCCTCCCACTCCCTTGCGCGTCTCTTGCTTTCTTACTCATTCATAACCAACAGTCATGATACAACCACCTGCTTGTTTTAATTTCTTTAAGCTTCCAGTATAGAGCTAGTAGCTCTGATCCCTTTGACGGCTTCTAGACAATCTACCTGGTGATTCAAAGTACAGGATTTAGGAAAAGAAAACCACAAAAATATTCTCTGTATCAGACCCCCGTATTCCATCTGCTTTGGTAAAGGCTGTTGGAACTTGTCATTCTTTCTCTTCCAAGGAATGGTGAGATTATGCAGTGTATCAAACTCGAATACAGTTTGAGTCTCCTGGGCACTTACTAGTATAGGTTGATGTCCTGCCGTTCTAGAGAAATAGCTCAATGGGGTTTTAAAAGTCTTTAGATCAAAGTTTACAATTTTACAATTGTTAAAAATTCACCAGCATCCTCAGAGAAGACAGTAAGACTGTAGGTATTGGGTCCAATCTCCATTAATACAGGGAAAATGTAACCTTATCATCAATTAATGAATTGCTGATCTCTACCGCTAATTGCTACTTACTGAAATCTTCCACTTGTTGAAAGTGTCAACTTGAATTATATTTTCAGTGGTTCCTGAAAACCACCGTCACTTCTGCTGTTACCTGCTCAGAGTTCTGCAGAGGCTGAAATCTCACGTAGGCAGACTGGGTCTCACCCAGCTTCACCAGCCCTGTGACTTCCTACACGCAGCCAGCCAGCTTCAGAAACTCCAGGAACTCTTGGAAACGCATATTCTTCCCACGGAGGAAGAGCCATCCAGGTATGCACCGCACCAGGCTTTCTCTATCACCTGTCATCCTCTCTCTCAGCTGTTGGGTACAAGATGATTCCTTCTACTTTTCTCCTTCAGGGAGGTGACCAGTTTCCCCATCCTGAGCCCAGCAGAAGGGAAGAATCCCATCTTTGGCACCCTGCCCACATGGTTGCCTTACATCTGCTGGCTCCTCCTAGGGGTCACTAGCCTGGCTTCCGCCTTTTTTACTGCACTTTATAGCTTAGAATTGAACAAAGACCAAGCCACCTGCTGGGTTGTTTCGATTATTTTATCAGTGCTTCAGAACATCATCATCACCCAGCCAGTAAAGGTACGTGAGGACTGGAACAAACCATTACAGTCGCAGGGAGCTTGGGAAACTGAGGTCCCATGGATGTCAATCCAAGACGCCTAATGGTTTTTGAAAATTTAATAACAAAAATAAAACAAGAAAAAGAATGCAAAAAACAGAACTAGGCAGAGTGACCATTGTTAGGGGTGTGTGTAAGACCATCAAAGGTCTCCCAAAGATACTGAGAGACATCATTGAACAACTTACACACGTCATCACAAATCATTTAACAGTTTAAGCTTTCCTAGCCAACCACATTAAGGACTACAAACAAAATATGAATATTAACAGTATGTAGACTCTTGGGACCCTTCCAGGGCCCCATCATTATGAAAAGAAAATGAGTAGAAAATCAGTTCATTGTCAGTTATCCATAAAACTAAAGGGCCAAGGATTGAAATTTATTAATACCCACCTTTACCTTTGTCTGTCATCTTCTTGGATCTGTCCTGTCTGCTCATTAAGTTCTCCTCCTACAATTTTCTTGTCCAGGTGATCGTCCTCACACTCTTACTCTCACTGATGATGAACAGGATGCCGTGGCTTAACAAGGAGAAGGAACGACAAACGAGGAGGGTTTTGGCACTCTTGGGTAATTCAAGTAGTTCTAACTACTATCTAATTTTGCAAAGACCAAATTATATCAGACTGGTAGAATTCTAACCACTTTACTGACACATTTATCTGCCTGCTGACAGATGTATGCATTCACAGATCTTGGCTGTCTGTAATCAGCTGGCTCCTCTTCCTCTTCTGCTCAAGGCTAATCAGTGTGTCCCCAAAACTCTACACATGCCTCCCTAGATCATCACACCCTCTCTCCGAGCTTCATCTCTCCCCAGCATTCTAGATGTCCTTCTCAATCTCTTCTTTCTCTCCTGATCCCCAGGCACTATTTTCAGCTGCTCACCATCTGTAGCTGAGTGCCTGCAGGTGTCTCAAATTAAAAGAAATTGTTTACCTGCCCCACAGATCTGCTTCTCCACTATATTTTCTCATTTCAATCAAGAGCCACCACCATTCCCTAAAAATGTCAGAGTACCACGTCCTAAGTTCCTGTCTTATTCCCCACATTCAGTCACCAGGCCTGAGAAATGTCTACCCTCTAAACCAGGAGCCTCTCAAACCACCTGGATGAGGCACACAAACTCAACCTTGGGAAAAACAAGTTGTGGAAAAATTAGCACAGTATTTTAATCATGTAAAAACAGTGCATGTCTTGACTAGAGGATATATATATATCTACTTTATAAATTTATAGATAAAGTATAAAGAAATCCATCGGAATGATAAACAAATGTTGGTGAGTGACCACTTAATCTACATTTGAATTTTTGACAGCAAAGTGTTCTTCACCACCATTACCTGGTTTGAAAGATAAGAACAACCCCATCTACGTAGCCCCACCTATGAACAGTCCACCTAAGCACCCAGAAAGAACTTTGAAAGAGAAGAAACTCTTCAGGCTGACTGGAGATATTTTGGGTACGGAGAAGAAATGGCAACATGTCCATACTGCAGCACACTTTCCAGGAGGGAGAAGGGGGTGGGCGGATAAAATGGAAAATATGCAAGGGTGAAAAGGTATCCTTTAAAATCTTCACCTTGTGAAAATTGAGATTCTGGTAAACAAAGTGGTGTGATAAATAGAGTCCTCAACTTGGAGTCCTGAGATTTCATTGTGTACTTGAGTAAGTCACTTTCTCCACCTACAAAATGTAATGACAGTCTTTGATCATTAAATGCATACATATGGGGTGGAGGGAAAATGAAAATGCTTTGGAAAATGGCTCTTCTGTAGGTGCTAGGTGACTGGCTTCAACACATCTAGTGCTCTGTTGGATTCCCTAGACCAAACAGGATAGGTTCTGTTTTATCATGCCGTCGCTTTTTGTGAACACGGACAATTGAGAGGAAGCAAGAGAGAGAAGGAGTGCACGCATGCGCACATGCTTAGTTCTAAGAACTAAGCACAGTATTTTTGTGTGGGATTTTTTGTATCTTATTTTAAGTAAAACTTCTGATTAGTAGCAGAATCGTTCTAGGAAGGAATTTATATGTGTGT
>CM052442.1:121990002-122012243 GCA_028533085.1 Varecia variegata | reverse complement strand
GACCCCGTCTCTACTAAAAATAGAAACAAATTATCTGGCCAACTAAAAATATATATAGAAAAAATTAGCCGGGCATGGTGGCGCATGCCTGTAGTCCCAGCTTCTCGGGAGGCTGAGGCAGTAGGATCGCTTAAGCCCAGGAGTTTGAGGTTGCTGTGAGCTAGGCTGACGCCACGGCACTCACTCTAGCCCGGGCAACTGAGTGAGACTCTGTCTCAAAAAAAAAAAAAAAAAAAAGAAATACGTGTCAGCCCATATTCTTTGCCCATTTTCCATTGGGCTGCTTCGTTTTGTTTACCTGTTTTGACTTGTAGGAGCTTTTTATATATTAAGAGCTTTTCTAGTAGATTTATATAGATTAAGAACCTATAAAGATTAATTTAGAGATACTTTTATTACGTTATCTTCTTACCTAGGAGCATGGTATGCTTTTCTGTCTTCATTTCCACTGTACCCTTCAGTAATATTAAGAACTTTTCTTCATATGGTTTTTGCGTTATCCCTTGTTGGGTTCATTTTATCTTTTGTATTGCTATTACAAATGAGATATTTTATTTCTTTATACCTTGTAAGTAAATGTTATGTGGCCATATGAAAGCTATTGATTGACATTTATTTAGTACCCAGCCACCTTGCTGAATTATCTTGTAACTATACTTGAGCCTTGAATAACACGGGGGATTTAGAGGCACTTGACCCCTCATGCAATAGAAAATCCACATATAACTCTTAACTCCCCCAAAACTTAACTCCTACTAGCCTATTGACCAAAAGCCTTACTGATAACGTCAATAGTCAATTAACACATATTTTGTATGTTATATGTATTATATACTATATTCTTACAATAAATAAGCTAGAGAAAAGAAAATGTTATTAAGAAAATCATAAGGAAGAGAAAATAGGCCAGGTGCAGTGGCTCACCCCTGTAATCCTAGCACTCTGGGGGGCCAAGTCGGGAGAATCGCTTGAGCCCAGGAGTTTGAGACCAGCCTGAGCAAGAGCAAGACCCTCTCTCTAAAAAAGTAAATAAACAAATTTTAAAAAAGACAATATTTGTAGTGTTCATTAAGTAGAAGTGGATCATCATAAAGGTCGTCATCCTGATCATCTTCACATTGAGTAGGCAGAGGAGCAGGAAGAGGAGAGGGGTTGGTCTTGCCGTCTCAGGGTGGCAGAGGCAGAAGGAAATCTGCTTGTAAATGGACCTGTGCAGTTGAAACCTGTGGTGTGTTGCTCAAGGGTCAACTGTAATAGCTTTTCACTTGATTCTCTTAATTTAACTATATACATATATATTAATAACTTACAAATGGTGATAATTTCACTTCCCATTTTTAATTTTCATACTTCTTTTTCTTATCTAATTGCATTAGCTAGTACCTCTAAAAATGTTTTCAAACACAGTGGTGAAAGTATGCATCTTTGTCTTGTCAGTAAGGTAATGAGGCAATTTATAAAACTGTTTCTTTTACTTTTTCACTAGGATTTATTACTGACGGGAACTCCTTTCTTTTGGGCAACGTTCTGCTTCGTCAGATTCGCACTCCCAATGCCACACTCTTCCCAGCTACAGTGTCTCCCCAAGTACGAGAGAGGCCATCTCACCAACATCAGGAGGATACAGAGAACTATGGGGTAAATTGGGGACCACTTGATACGAACATCACAGAATCAGATAGCATTTGGCAGTATCAGAAGCAGGAGACACTGGGTGGTTATCCTATCCAAGGGGAGTTCGCCACTTACTCAGGAGGCGGATATGTTGTCAAACTTGGAAGAAACTCCAGTACTGCAACCAGGTGAGCGAGCCTGAGCCCTGAACAAGAGGACCAAGTTGTGTTTGCTTCTGGCTATTCACAGGACGATTAAGAATTCAGGACCCATTTGAGTAGTTTCAACAGCCACTATACTGTCTATACCAATTGTAGACACTTTTATTTTAGGCTTCAAAAGAAATATACTTTCTGGTTAAAAAAAAAATTCCTTGTTCAGTTTCAAACTACAGAGGTATGTTTAGGTTTGGCAATTTGCCAAATTTTGCCTCATCTGGAAAAATACCATTTCAATCATAGTTGCTGTTAAATTCAGGTAACTCTAGCTTGGACACATTGTCATCTTCAACTATAAAAGGCAACACTGCCCTTCACGAGCCATGATGTGTACATCAATCCAAAATTCAAATGCCAATATTAAATTTCCAGAGACTTATAGAATGGTTTAGTATTTAGAGACTCTTTGTCATTACATATGAAAAAGTCAGAATTAAAATAATTATCTCTTCATGTAAACTTACAACAAAGAATTAATTACTCAAAAATAATAATGCCAACTAAATGACATTTATACTCCTGCCTCTTACAATGGAATAGCTGTTAGTAAAGAGTAGCATTTACTATTTCAAATGGAAGTAGCTTACATAGCATATGAAATTAATTACACCTCAGACCTTAATGCCAAATACATTTTCCTAAATGTTTAACCTTGGTGTGAATGCTGTTGTGACAACTTTCATTTTTTGTAGTCTACTAAATTTCATCTTAACACTAGTGAAAGTTTGGGCATTAGTAATCATAAAATATTTTATAAGGAAACTAGATTGGGAAATGTAGCTTCTTACTTGGTATGTGACAGTGATGTTGGAAATGTCAAGACATTTTTCTCCTTTGCAGTGCTGAATGAAGAAAGTAGCTGGCCTTGTCCTTCTCTTTCCCCAGAGTTCTACAGCATCTTGAACAGAGGCACTGGCTAGACCGAGGCACAAAATGCCTCTTTGTGGAATTTGTGGTCTTCGATGCTAATGTGAACCTGTTCTGTGTTGTGACCCTGATTTTGGAGTCCAGTGATGTGGGTATGAAGGCCTCTGCTCTCCTCCCTCTGTGATCTGGTGCTGTGATTTGGATGTTTGTCTTCTCTAAACCTCATGTTAAAATTTAATCCCTAATGTTGGAGATGGGGCCTGATGGGGGAGATATTTGGGCCATGGGGGTGGATCCCTCATAAATCAATTAATGCCCTCCCTTGGGGTTAAGTTCTCACTCTATTAGATCCAGAGAAAACTGCTTGTTAAAAAAGAGCTTGGCACCTCCCCTGTCTCTCTGGCTTCCTCTCTCGCCATGTGACCTCTGCACACACAGGATCCCCTTCACCTCTGCCACCAGTAGAAGCAGCCCGAGGCCTTCACCAGATGCAGATGCTCACCTTGAACTTTCTAGCTTTCAGAATTGTGAGCCAAATAAATCATCTTTCTTTATAAATTTCCCAAACTGAGATATTCCTTTATAGTAACATAAAACAGACTAAGACACCCGAGTATCTCAGGAGAAGGCCCAATTTCTTTCTCTATCTTACACTCTTCATTAAAAGATATTATTTTAATTAAGGTTATTATGCATAAATATTTTTTTTTAAAGACAGGGTCTCACTATGTTGTACAGGTTGGCCTTGAACTCAGGGGCTCAAGCAATGCTCCCACCTTAGCCTCCCGAGTTAGTGGGATTATAGGTGCCCACCACTGAGCCCAGCTCACAAATACTATATAATTTTATTTTATTTTATTTATTTATTTTTTTTTTTGAGACAGAGTCTCGCTTTTGTTGCCGGGCTAGAGTGAGTGCCGTGGCATCAGCCTAGCTCACAGCAACCTCAAACTCCTGGGCTCAAGCGATCCTGCTGCCTCAGCCTCCCAAGTAGCTGGGACTACAGGAATGCGCCACCATGCCCGGCTAATTTTTTCTATTTTAGTTGGCCAGATAATTTCTATTTTTAGTCGAAACGGGGTCTCACTCTTGCTCAGGCTGGTCTCAAACTCCTGACGTCAAGTGATCCACCCGCCTCGGCCTCCCAGAGTGCTAGGATTACAGGCGTGAGCCACCACGCCTGGCCTATAATTTTAAAAGTCAAATAGTTGAAGGACAAAAACCAGCAGTTCTCAGTTCATTCCTACTCCCTATAAGCATCTACTTTCAGGTTTTTTAAATGAGTTCTTTCAGAGTTGAAAAATAATTAACATGCTTATTAGCTATTTCATGAATTTTCAGTTTTAGATATTATTTCTTTGAAGATGAAGATTTAGCTTTCTTATACCCACATATATCCCAAATACATACACACTTATACACATCTTTCCTCTTCATTCTTCCAATGTATTAATAGTAATATGTTTGAGTATTTCCATTGTGATTATGTTTTTTAAAGATGAGAGAGACATGTAATGTTATGACTAAATTTCCTTTCTTTTAGAACTTTATTTTCCCTGGAATTTATAATTTTTTTTAATTTGCTTGGTTTTATATGTATCTGTCATTGATTCATCTCCAAACTCTTCCTAGAAGCAAAAAATCTTTCTGTTGAAGAGTATCACATAAAGTATCATTTTATCTTTGCCTTAGAGACACCCTCTAAGGGAGCTGTCATCCAGGCTCTGCCTTCACCGTCACCCTGGGAATTATCTCTTTTTCCCTCTATCAGATTCCAAGTCTTCCTCTCTTGGTTTACTTCCTCATTTTGCTAGAGCACATCCTCCAGTAACTTCCTGGAAGAGTGCAAGGTAGGTAAACTTTTTGAAGCCTCCATGTCCAAAAAATGTTTTTATTCTGCTATCACATTAGATTGCAGACATACACACATATATATGAATGATGTCCTTCCGACTCCCAGCCCCTACCCCCAAAAGTATTTAGATTTCTTTTTTTGTCCCCAGGGTTATGAAAGGACCTCATGGTAAGCCCTCTTACCTGGAAACTTGTGTCCTTAAGTTCTGAGACATTTTCTTCTTTTCCCTGTTGATTTCTTCTCCATCTTCTCTGTTCACTTCTTTTGATATTCTTGGCATTTTGATGTTAGAACTCCTAGACCGATGTTTTTGCTTGTATTTTCCATATTTTTCTTCTAATATCTGAGAGGTTACTTCAACTTTATCCTTCAAACCATTTGCTGAATTTTTCCTTTGTATGATGTTTTAATTTCCAAAAATAGTTTTTATTCCCATACTACTTTGTTTCAGTCACTTTTTTTAATGGATGCAATATCCTCTCGTAACTCTGAGGATATTATAGTGTTTTTCTTCTTCTGCTCCTTCACTTTCTCTAATTCCTCTGAGCTGCTTTTTTTGATGTTTTGTTTTGATCCACAGTTTTCAATGTTAGAGGTTCCAGTGTCTGGCTGTCCTTTTTACATTTAAAAGGAAGGCAATAGAAAGCAAATAAATGCTAATTAGAAGTCTAAGCCCATGGATAGAGCTTGTCAACTGGTATCCATCTTTTCTTTTGGGCGGTCAGTTTTCACAGAAGGACCCTCCAAACCCCTGCCTGGGGGATGTGAGCATTATACTTCTCAGACCAGTTAAGGGAAAGGGACTGAGAAGTCTCACCATGCAGTATGTAAATTTTCTCTAATTCCCTTTTTCAGTAAACCATTGCTCTCCATTGTACCTGGCTGGTGTCCCTGAGTCCAGATTCTCTTTAGTTCCGCATCCCTAGGAAATAAACCTTTATTCTTGGGGTGGTGGTGGAAGGCAGGATGAATAGCAACTACCTGGTTGTGAATGGTGAGAGAGGAAGTCTGGGATCTAATTGTTTGTGTTCAGACTCTAAATCACTGCTATTATCAGTTCTACCTCCAGAGATCCCTGATGCTTCCAATTTCTGAGCCTTTCTAGGGTTGTGTGGTTAGAATTGGCTTACTCTTCTGGGTCCTACGCCGCTGGCTTAGGTTTCTGTTTTCTTGAACTTGCTAAGTCAGTATTATTCCTCTGTTTCTCAGCTTCCAACACTTCCGTCACTCTCATCTGCCCTCTTCATCTTTGGGGTCATTTTATTTTAATCCCTTCACTGTCATTGTAGTGGCCTTTTGTAAGGGATTCGAGGGAAGCTGGTGCATTCAATTCCCCCACCTTTAACAAGGAGTCAGCCCTAATCCAACTGCTTTTCTCCTCTTTTTCTCCCCCAGAATTGACCCACAAGTGTCCTTCCATTTACCATTAGGCCCTACTCCTCATCAGGAATTTTTTCTTCCCAGACCCTCAAAGAGAAGACCACTGCTATCCTTATTTCTAAATAAAGCATAACAGCTTACTGAGGGTTTTCAGTAGTAACTACCAAAAATTGGATGGGGTAAAAATAAACATGTCGAAAGTCCTGGTCTTGACAACTCACTATGTGAAACAAATTCAGTTTGTTCTTAAATGTCGTTCCTACCTAAAAGGAGTACATCTTAGCTCTAATATTTTGGAGCTTTATGAAAAGTTTATATTCACAAGACCTTTCATGATTTTATAAATATTCTGTCCTAGGTGGAAGCTGAAGCTTTTTAGTTCATCCTCATTTAAACATCTGGAATATCCATGGGATACTACAGTACTTTCAGGATGCTAGTGCTTTAGACTTTGTCTGCGACCATGCTAATAGCCCTTAAGCCACTGACGCTTCCTCTAGGTGGGGTCAGATCTCATTTAATGTTCACAGCAGCTCTACAGGAAATACTAAGTGGAGTGTAAAAGACTCAGAATCATTTGAATTGATGATATAGGAACAGTTGGGGTTATTCAAAAAGCAAGTTTGAAGAGAAGAGGGCAAAAGTTTTAAAGACTTGTGACTCCAGGTGTTCTGTTATTCCCAGGTGCTTTCTTCACTTCCGTGAGACTGGACACTTTGCCTTACCTGCAGACATCAAAGAAGGGCTTTGCCTGGTCTGTCGTCGCACAAGTCATCTATTATCTGCTCGTCTGTTACAATGCCTTCGTACAGGTGAACTGAATGTGGAAGATGTGAGAAATAATAAAGATTGCCAGATTGTATTTGGGGGAGCTCTATAAAGACCTGTTACTGGAATTATGGTTATGATTTTGGTCCTTTATAGAAACCTGAATTCAGTTAGAGGCTGACTTGTTTTTCACCAAGCAGAGTTTTGACTTGGTGACTTGTTTTTCACCAAGGCAAAGAATTAAGTCTGTAGAAATATTATTTTATGTACAGTTTTTACTACCCCTATATGTGGTATCAAAGTGTGAAAGAGCAAGTACTGAAAAATACAAATAATTGCACTCAAAAGAGAATGTATCTTAAGCCAAACAGAGTTTTTTCTTTATTCTCAGACTTGATTAATTTAGAAGTATTTTTTAAAGTGGCAGGTCTATAATCTCCAAGAAAAAGAATGTATGTACCCAGTGGAAATTTTATTAGAGACTACCTTTTCTGTAAGCATCTGAGTGACAACAGAGCAGAACCAAGACCATAGCCATTTGTCCAAATTAGATCTGATAGATGTGCTTTGCCTGTAGGACTCAGCTGTGCTTTTAACACTTAATTAGCAAGAGACCTTTCCGACTGGTGTGTTTCAGGGTCGGCGGCTGAAACGGCAGAGATGGAGGTTCTTCGCTAGGAAGAGAAACATTCTGGGTACGAGTATAATCCTCATTAGCTTCACCATCTTGGGGCTTGACATGAAGAGCATTTCTCTCCATAAGAAAAACATGGCACAATACCACCGTGACCGCAACAGGTAAGGCGGAGCCAGAGGAGCACAGGTCATCCCTACCTCATGTCTGAAGGTTCCTGGTTACACACACGTATTCTTTGAAACTCCTCTCCTCCTCCACTGCCCAACCAGAAGTGTATTTGTATAATATCAGAGTTAAAACACAACTTGGACTCATGTCCACAGCAGAGAAAACCATTAACTACAAACCATTTAACTGCTGGCCACATTTAAAGCTCTTCTGCCTTCACAGTGCTTAGGTATGTGCTTGTCAAGGACAATCCATTTAAATTTCAGAGCAAGGTCCTGGAATTGGTCATTATTTTGCACCATGGCCAAGGCATAAAGCCCAAGGCATGACAAATAATCACCTTTTAAATAAAACCACACCTAGTCCATCGTTTAAATGCCAATGGAATTGCTTTCTGGGTAGGGATGTTCATCCAGACTCATCCCGAGAGATGTTTGGTGCCCCTTCGGCCACCTTCTCTGGTCTTCCCATGGAGAGGAGAATCAAGTATTCCCACACCAGGTATTGCCCATTGCAACAGCCTGGACTGTGACCTGTGTGACTTTTCTTGAGGCCCTGTCCCAGTGGGCCTTATGGAAAGTTGTCCATACAGGGACAGTAGGGCTGCAGCTTGAATGGAGATGGCAGCCCAAGTCCAGCCTGCCGTGTGGCAGTGCCTAGGTCTTAGACAGTTAAAAGAATTGTGATCAAGTGCCAACTTGTTTGTGTCTATGGGGGTCCTTCTGAGTAACCTAGTTGCTGCAACATGAAATTATGTCATCTCTCATATAACAAAACCTAATTTGGTGAGCAACACCCCTCGCCTCTAGTTCGTTATCCATCATCTGTTCTAAGCACTAGTAAACCTATAGGTCAATTATTTACTACCACAGAACAATACAGGAGCAGAGTGCTACAGAAAACAGATTAGCATGATGGTTCTTCTCATTGGGTTAACTCATCTCCTTTTGAGAGGGGAGATTTAGCTCAGACCCCAGAGCAGTACAGTTAAGCTGGTTTTGATTTCCAGGTGACTCTGGACTAAATAAAATCAGCTAGAAGTCACATTTCAACCTCAGCACAGCTCCCAACCAGATACACGGCCTTTTGCTAACGTTCTCACATCTGCTGCCAGGACAAGAGGCCACACTAGAAAGCACAGTTCTTACATCAGCAAGTGTTCGACCTAACAGGACTCAGAGCTGCTGCGCTTCGGCAGCAGGAGCACTGGAGAAACTGCCATCACAGGAATTGATGATGGCACATACTTCCTGCTGAGTAACTGCCAGCTTTCCTTGGTGCAGGTTCATCAGCTTCTACGAGGCAGTAAAAGTGAACTCTGCTGCCATTCACCTCGCAGGCTTCCTGGTTCTGCTGGCCACTGTTCAGTTGTGGAATCTGCTGCATCATAATGCCAGGCTGCAGGTCATTGGCAGGACGCTCAGCAAAGCCTGGGGCGAGATGGTGGGCTTCCTGCTGATCATCCTGATCCTGCTCACAAGCTATGCCATTGCTGTAAGCCCCTGGGCCCAGTGTCTGTCTGTCCCCACGTGCTGTGATCCTGGAATCACATCACTCCCCTTAGAAAAGAAAACCCGTGAGTTTTGGAAAAAAGTTAGCAGAGTTAAGAAAGTTGGGTTTAGTTTCTATACTTAATTAGTATAACTTAAACCCAGATGTTTGTCTCCTGTCTAAAATGGGGATAAAATGTAGCTCACTGGGTAATGTGATGGTCAAATAAATTTAAATGACAATACTATGTAGTTACAAAGGAATTTTATGTAATTTTTGGGCACAGTAATATGAATGCCACAAGGAATTTCTTTCCATTCCACTGGTTCTGTGTTGGCCACATCATCAAGCACCTCAGGACAGAGACCTGCATTCCCACCCACTGACTCGCCTTTCTTCTCTTAAGTTTAACCTGCTGTTTGGATGGACTATCTCTGACTACCAGACTTTTGTCAGCTCAGCAATGACTGTTGTTGGTCTCCTGATGGGAATTTCTCACCACAAGGAGGTAAAAAACAAAACTCATCCTAGTGTCCCTGTAGAGTCCTATTTGGTTTAATTCTATTTTAAATTTCTACATAATTCTATTTGTTTTAATTTTCCCCAAGGGACTATCAATACAAATCCTTGTCCTCCTCAACATAAAAGATAAAGTAGAAAACCAAAATGAGGATTTGGGCTCCAAACACTAGCACATGATCGGCAAATTTGCACAGGGAAAGAAAAACACTGCAGTTTTAGTTAGTGAAACTGGCAAGACTTTGATCAAGGCTGATCATCCTGATGATCTGAAATGCAAAGTTTACTAAATAAAATAGGAAAGTTCCGTTTCTAATGTGGGAAATTACCACTCTCTGAGAAAGAACATACAGTCAGCCCTCTGTATCTGTAGAATCTATATCCAGATTCAATATTTGGAAATAAAATTAAAAATGCAATGAAAAAATACAAATCTTGGCCAGGCAGAGTAGCTCATGCCTGTAATCCTAGCACTTTGGGAGGCCAAGGCAGGAGGGCTGCTTGAGGCCAGGAGTTTGAGAACAGTCTGAGCAACAAAGAGGAGACCCTGTCTCTACCAAAGGAAAAAAGAAAAATTAACCATGCATGGTGGCATACACCTGTAGTCTCAGCTACTTGGGAGGCTGAGGCAGGAGGATCACTTGAGTCCAGGAGTTTGAGGTTGCAGTCGTGAGCTATGATGATGCCACTGTACTCCAGCCTGGGTGCACTGTAAGACCATGTATCCAAAAAAAATTTAAGAATTATTTACATCGCATTTCTACTATATTAGGTATTGTAAGTAATTCAGATCTGACAAGGTGTACAAGAGGGTACGCAAAAGTTATATGCAAATGCTATGCCATTTTACATAAGGGACTTAAGCATTTGGATTTTGGTATCCAAAGGGGTTCTGGAACCAATCTCCAGCTACTGAGGGGCGACTGTAACTGCTATTTTGGCTGGACTATTTTTTTGTGGGTCCCAGCTCCAATCACTAGGGAATGAGCCCTCAACCCCTGGAGCACTTTGTATCCTAAAGCTCCTAAAGGAAGTAACAACCAGAATAAACTACTGCTAACGTACTTTTTGATTAGAAAAAATTTTTTTTCTGCTTTCAATGAAATTGTGCAATGTGAAGGAAAAACAGTAAACTCGTGGGAAAGAATCTTGTATCTCAAACTCAGACTGCCCAGATTATTCAGTTCACCTGGAATTGTTATATTGTTAGATAATTAAGCATTTTTAAGTGGCTGACAGGTTGGTGCTTGAAAATATTTTGTCATCTGGAGAGGCCTGTCAGGGTAGTGTTTATTACAAGTAAACTGTCCTCTCAGTTGGGGTTTTTTTTTTTTTTTTTTTTTTTTAACAGTGCCCTAGTGGCAAC
Source organism: Varecia variegata (assembly GCA_028533085.1). NCBI lineage: Eukaryota > Metazoa > Chordata > Mammalia > Primates > Lemuridae > Varecia > Varecia variegata. Next base: position 122,001,360 of record CM052442.1, on the reverse strand, counting down.
AAGGAATAGGTCAATACCAAGGGAAAATAAACATCTGTTAAAAAGAACACCCAGGTTAAAAAATATATATATCATTGTTATGAAAACCATTCTAGTTGGCCTGGAATTTGAGAAAATTTCTCTTCATGCAGAAAAGTAAATGACAGAACTTTCAGAGGTAGTTTCTGTCTCAAGAAAAAAAATTGACAGGACTTGGTAATTATAATGATAATGGAAAAAAATCCTGTAATAAAAGCCAATTTTCTGTAGTTCACTTTGTTAAAATTTTATCAGAATCCTCCTGTGTTTTACAGTAGAAGTTTCTTTTTCTTTTTTTGAGACAGAGTCTGACTCTCTCGCCCTGGGTAGAGTGCAGTGGTATCATTGTATCTGACTGCAACCTCCAATTCCTGGGCACAAGCCATCCTCCTCCCTCGGCCTCCTGAGTCACTGGGACTACAGGTGCACACCACGATGCCTGTCTAATTTTTCTATTTTTAGTAGAGATGAGGTCTTGCTCTTAGGTTGATACCCAACTCCTGAACTCCAGCGATCCTCCTGCCTCGGCCTCCCAGAGTGCTAGGAGTTACAGACGTGAGCCACTGTGCCCAGCAGAGTAGAAGTTTCTTAATATGGCAGAGACCCTCTGCATTCTCACTTCTGGCATGCATTTATTCTTTCAGTGCACATCTGCTATCCCTTCAAGCTTCCATGTTTAGATGTATTTTTGGAACAGTCAAAACTTACTTACATGCGATTTCAATCATTTACAATTCCACTATTTTCTTCTTGTGAAAGCCCTGCAGTCAAAATTATTTTAACATCCTTATAGTCAGTCATTCCTGCTCTGCTCATTTAAATTATTTTCCTTTTTAATATCTTCTTGCCTCTCTCCCTCATTTCTACCAGCCATCTCTTAATGAGTGGATCCGAAACGGCAGCATATAGCTATGTTCGTGAAGTAGAAAATAAATTGTTAGTCTCTCAAAGTGTTCTTATTGTCTTTCCAGGTTATTGCTTTAGACCCAGTCCTGGGCTCCTTTCTGATCCTCACCAGTGTCATCTTGATAGTACTTGTGATAATTAATCTTTTTGTTTCTGCCATTCTAATGGCCTTTAGAAAAGAAAGAAAGTCCCTTAAGGTAGGTAACTCTGGCTTGGTAACTGAAAAATGAACTGTATCACTGGGAAAGCTCAACTGTAAGACTTAGGATTCCAGACTGACAAACACAGTATCGGCATATTCCCTTTATTAGTTTCAACAGCTCTGCCCACTATTTTCCTAGGAAACCCACATAACCAGGACAACTTAATATTCTATAGCCAATGTCCCATAAAAAGCTGGCCTTCAACCGTTAAGTCACAGAAACACTCCAGTGCTTGAGAATGAATCATTAATTTTTTTTATCTTTGGTCTTTCTTTACTTGAACATTAGCAATAATTTCGATTTTTCCCTTTTGTCTTCAAATACTCAGAGAGAAGCTACACTGGTAGATATGCTGCTAAAGAAGTTCTCAAGTTTGTTAGGAATCCGGCGACACAAGAATCCTCCATCTAAGCAAGAAGCCATGACAGCAATGGCCAATGACACTGAAGTTTTAGAAGATAAACAACCTTAATCCTGGTACTTCCTATCTTGGCTTATTTCCTAGCATATTATTATCTTTGCATAGCTTAGAAAATTATATATGTATATAACACACTTTTTAAATTTTTCCCCCCCACCACCCCCTCCCTATACTTTGTTGTTAATTCTGTTAGTAAGGAATCAAAGTCCCTCTGGCTCCAACTTCTTGCTTACGGATCTTGGCACTGTCAGGATAGGATAACACTGCAAGAACACTACAGGATAAACCAGCTATGCTGCCAAGCAGCAAGTAACAGAACACCACCCGTGCCACAGGATGGCTGTGAGAACTGAATGCGTCAGAAGTGTGCTCACTGCAACTTACTAAACATAAAGATACAAACATGAGCTCTGGCTACTGCAGAACCCTGCCACAGGAGTAGCTAAACTCGCAGATGCTATCGGTGCTTAAATGCAGAGATCACAATAAGCCCTGCACCGCTTGGGACATCTGCATGACTGAGGGAGCCGAAGGTGAGGGCTGGCTCTGACTTGTATGCCAACATGGATCACTTACAATATTCTCCACTAAAATCCAAATTTGTACATCATTGTTTGACCCAAGAGTGAAGAAATGAGGATACAGGATCTTCTAACTTTATTAGCAATTACTAGGCCATGAGATACAACCCAATCAAAAACACTAAAGTTGGTTGAAAACAGGTATGTACAGAGATGTTCCACAGAAACAAAAGTTTTTATCTTTTGAGTCCCAAAACCATCCCTGTGAGGAAGGATGGCTTTAGCTACGGGGCAAAGGAGCATGTGAGTTACAACAGTAAGAGCCTCATCCCTTCCAGAAAGCCATGAATTACAGCCACATGGGCACCAAAAGTTTATCTGAGATCAGTTTTTAAAGATTCCACCACCCGTAAAGTTTTCAAATGAAAACAAGTACTCCTCTTCTCCTGTAGGCTTTCCAGCTCACTACCCAAGAGACTTGAGTACTGGTATTAAGGCAGCTGGAAGCCCACCCTAGGCTTGAATGGCAGCTTCTGCCCAGTATGTGGCCTGTCCTCCCTCTGCCAGTAATGCAATCCAACACAGAACATGCCATTTGGAAAACAGAAATTTCTACAGTGCTGCCCTCTTGTAAAAGGGAAACACAGCACTCAAAATAAAGCAAAAGGCCACAGAGGGCTCCCTGAGAATCCAGCAGAACTAAGAGAGGCCTTCAAGTTTCCAAATAAACTTTGCAACTGGATCCGGGTCAAACAGTGCCTTGCAGCAAGGAGTAGTGTATATACCAATGAGAGGGCCCAGCTTCCAGGAACCGTTCCAACAATGGCCTCCTGAGTCATTTTCTCTCTCTCCCCCATTCATAGTAGAGCGTGAGAAAACACACCAGGGCCCTGATTCTCTCACCTCAATCCCCCTGTACAGAGAGGGGTTTGTTTCTAAGTCTGGAACCTCAACACGAGGCTGAGAGGCTTCATGGGGTGCTCTCCTCCACTGCTCAGCCATCTCTGATAGCTCTCCTCACAAGGTGTTCATCTTACCGCTCTCCTGTGGAGAGACCAGGAGAGAACCTGGGATCACTCTGGCAGGAAATGGACAAGCACAGCTGCCAGGAGCCAGCTATTCTGGCCACAGAGTCTCCGGTTATTAGTCTCTTAAGATCAATAGAGAATTGGAAAGCAGCAGAATCTGGAGAAACAGGAAGAGAGCCCCAAGGAAGTGTGCTCAGTGATGGTTAATAGAGGAAACGGAATTTCATGGAGATTCTTTGTTACATGAAAAACTGCTCAGTCTCAACTTTCAGAACTTGGAAGCTGCCTGGTTTAAAAGGCCTATGTTTTCTTTTTCAGCTCTTCAAACCTCCGGGAAAGATCGTCAAAGTCAATGTCTTCAGATGCTGAGGTGCTGGCACCAGCAGATGCATTTGGTAGTGTGTCTGGCACAGATGGCAACTCTGGCAGTACAAAGTTGTTGTAGTTATCCACAGGTCGGGAAGGGGGCTTTGCAGATGCTTCCGGCTTGGGTCCAGGACCTAATTAGATTAGGGCAAGAGGAACACGATGTTACAAATGCCAGAGCAATAGCTCAGATCCCCTTTGGCAGAAAAAAATAAAACTATTAAAATATAGGAGAAAACACCAGGTTTTAACAAATAATTAACATTTACTTCTTTTTTTTTTTTAGAGACAGAGTCTTGCTCTGTTGCCCGGGCTAGAGTGCCGTGGCATCAACCTAGCTCACAGCAACCTGAAACTACTGGGTTCAAGCCATCCTTCTGCCTCAGCCTCCCGAGTAGCTGGGACTACAGGCATGTGCCACTAGGCCCGGCTAATTTTTTCTATATTATTTTTAGCAGAGACGGGGTCTCGCTCTTGCTCAGGCTGGTCTCGAACTCCTGACCTCGAGCGATCCTCCCACCTCGGCCTCCCAGAGTGCAAGGATGACAGGCGTGAGCCACCGTGCCCGGCCAACATTTACTTCTTAAGGGAAGTCAAAGTGTAATGCATGGGGCCAGGTCCACAGAACATTCATCTAAACAGACAGTTCCCTTTCACAAAAGTCTGGTGCTGCTGTAACAACCTATTTTATCTGATATAATGGCCTAATGTGTATTTCCAGTCTTCTGCTTTGTATTTTATGTTAAAATCGTCCCCCCATTTACCTATTATGTTTCTATTTATATCTTAGGTTCTTCTGGACTAGGCAAAACTGAATTACTAAACAGCACTTGCCTATGGGGGAAAGGGTGAAAATTCCTGGGGTGCTGGAAACATTCTGTTCCTTGACTCCCGTGGTATCTGAGTGTGTATAAAAACTCAGTCTGTACGGTTTTTTTTAATTTAAATTGTACTTTAATAAAATTACTGTCTCTAAGTTTAAAATTATGTCCCCTCTGGGTTTCGTTTTAATTGCAAGGAGAGCTACATGAACATGCTTGCTTTGTGAAAATCAACTGAGCTATTCTCTTACGGTCTGTGCTTATGTTCACCTCTTTAACATCTCTCTAGTGCCCTGATTTTAAAAAACTTTTTTTGTATTTCCAGGCACAATGGAAACTGAAGCAACAACAATAAAAAACTTGCATGTAAACTGATCTTTACAAGATCACAAAGAATAGTGATGCCAGGCATGGCCCATGCCTTTAATCCCAGTGCTTTTGGGAGGGTGGCAGGTGTGCACTGCTTGAGCCAGGAGTTTGAGACCAACCAGGGCACTCCAGCAAGACCCTGTCTCTATAAAAAATTTTTAAAAACTTAGCCAGGCATGGTGGTGCCATGCCACCAGTCCTCCCTCCAAGAGAGGCTGAGGCAGGAACATTGCTTGAGCCCAGGAGTCAAGGCTACAGTGAGCTAAGATTGAGCCACTGCACTTCTAGCCTGGGCAACAGAGTGAGATCCTGTTGGGGGAAAAAAAGGTTATACCACTGACAGAAACAGGGAACTTGGGAAATTCTTTTGAGTCAAGGAAAATCTTTTATCTTTGGAAGCAAGAAATCTTGAGTTCTGTTTTAGCCATACTCCTTCTGGGAAGAGAATAGGAAATGTGGATAGAATACCATGGATGTGGAAACAGTCTCTGGGGGAAGAACAATAATGACAAAACAGAGGAATCAGAAACCTGGAAGGTTTCTGACACACTCACCAACAATCTGTGTAGAAGAAACATTCTCATCAGCATTAATGTCATCAACCTGAAACACAAAGATATTGTTATCAGAGGATAAAGCAATGGCATCACTAGAGAAATACGAGTATAAATAAGCCCCTGTGTTTTCCAAGAGCTAAGCTGCTCAGCAAAAACAACAGAACCTGCTCCAAAGAACTGCGCCCTCCCCCGCCCCCCCCCCCCCGCCCACTTCTTCCAACCAGGCCAGATACCATGCTGAACTCTTAACTGCCAAACAGAGAAAAGGAAAATTCTTACCACACCGTGACACCTTTTTTTTTAATGATACCTTCACCTTCCAGGCAAAGAGAAAGCACTAAACCACTGAATGTACCTATAAGAATCAAGTCCTCAAATACTGTTAAAGATCTTCTACCTCATTCCTAGAAACAGCTGTGGGTCATGCTTTGACACATGCAAGACCAAAGCATAAGAAAAATTCAAGCCCAAAGTAAAACAAATCACCTAGAGATAAAACCAAAAAATAGCTCAGGAACAGGGAGATTTTCCTAGATGAGTAATTTACACACCAAGTGCCATACCAATTTGTTTTCTCAGTAAAGTGTCAGATGGAAACAGGGGTCAAAAGGCATATACTGAGGAAACAAGGCTGGCAGAGAAAAAAATCTAATTCTGAACCAAAGCTGTTAACAACCACTTAAAATTCAAGGCATCATTATTATACTAGCTATTAATATAAATAGCAAGTTTTAACTATAAGACTAAAATGTGAAATCAATGCTATAGGCTGAAATTTGCTAAATGCTTCTGTTAGGTAAAAGAATAGTGACCAAATTTTTATCTTAAGTGTTGAGAACTTTTAATGGTACTATTTTAGTAATTATGATATTCTAGCACCAAGACTATACCAGCTCAATTTTCTGCCTAGCTAGTTAAAAAAAACAAAAAAAACTGGTTAAGTACCCTCAGAGGGTACTACAACTCTAAGAGACCTGCAGCTCCTTCCTGATTCCTGGCTTAATTGCATGGACAAAGCATTGCCACCAATGACGCTGCCATCACCGCCACTCCCCATTTCCAGGGTAGCATTAAAGCAACACAAGAATCCCAAAGCCACAGCAATGCTGGTACTAGGAGTTGATGAAAACTTTGCCTTCCCTGTGGTCATTATTTTGCGCTCTCTTCGTGGGACTCTCTCCTGTTGCTTATAAAAGAGGCTCAGGCACTTACAGATTCATATGATGGGGGAGTTCCTGGTATCTGAGGTGGATGAATATTGGGAAAGGCCTGATAAGTCCCCACTGGCAATCCATTGAAATCCGACTGCAAGAGGAGAAAGGCAACATCAGAGACACTGCCCCCGATTTGCAATTTCTGAAGTTTGTGTGTGTGGGAAGGAAGAAATATATATATATATCCTCACATTGAATATATATATTCAAGATGCCCAAAAGGACCACATGTGGTTGGGAGGATTCCAGGTTTTTAAAGATCTACAGCTAATAGCTATTCTTCAAATTACTTAAGTGCTTCATTGTCTACAAAGGAAAATTCTAATCAGACTTCCATACTAGCTATGACCTCTTTCTCCTTGTCCACAAAGGGGTTTTTCGGGCTGGTAATAAGTGGTGGTTTATTCATTTGTGGAAAAAGCTGCTAGCATGACTGCAGCAAGTCCCAAAGATATTAAGTAAACCTATAGAAAAAGGCTTTTTCTAACACCATTTTTCTAGATTTTCCCACTCCATTACCTATAACCTCAGCCAAAAGACTTTCTCTGAATCCCAATGCTATTTTTTCCCACAACGTGATCACTAAGCTAATACCAAATGTTCATACTGCTAAATGCTCCTGACAACCTATAATTCCTGAGTGTATTCACAGAGCTGACTTGTCATCTTCTGTATCATTTTATAAAGCTTACATCCACACTTATTTATATATATATACTTACTGGTCCCTTTGGCAGTGGATATGAGAAAGGTGTATTCGGAGATGGCATGGGCATGGGCATAGGCATGGGCATTGGCACTGTTCCATCAGGTCCGCCAACTGGTGCCGTGAATCCGCCCCCTCCTCCTCCTCTTCCAGGGCCACCTTTCTTCACATCATCTGTGAATCCAACATCAATAAGATCTGTCTCTACCCCAGGAGGAGCTTCTGCCTGAGAAAAAGAGAGAAACCTCTATCATTAATCCATGTCCAAAGCCAGGTTTCTCAGGAAACAGACTCTGAGAGGGAGATTAGCAAGAAGGAAGTTTACGGGAGAGTGCTCTTGGGATGAACACCTGTGGGGAAAGTGAAGGCAGCAGACTAGGCTAGTCGGACAAGTTGGACTGCACCGTGGTCACAACAAAGGCCTCAGCCAATTCTCCAGTGAGTTCTGGAGCTGGGATAGACCCGCAGAAGTATCCTCAACTAGGACTAAAGGGAGTGACTGAGCAGCACACCAAAGCACCCACCACACCCTGTCAACTTTAACTGTGATGATTATTGTTTGCATATTTACCTACCTTATATACTGTAAGGTCTCAGGACAGAGACCTTGTTTTTATGTATCTCTGTATTCTCAGCCTTCTATGCACTATCTGGCACATGGTGGGCACCCAAGAAATGTTTTAGAAACTGTTTAGGTCTTGGGACATTTGTTGCTACCCATAGGAGGGATTCCCAATTTCTTGACTTTCACTATATATTTTTACCAGCAATAATAATGGCATTTTATATTTGTATCAAGGTCTGTACCTTCTCAAAGTGCTTGCATTTATTCACCTAATCTGATTCTTAAGTATACTCTGAGAAATATGGGTGGCATATTTATCATCACTCAAAAAGGCAGTAACTGAACAAAGGCTTAAATTCACATCCACAAACTTAAGTTAGTACAAAGAATATGGTTATTTTTTCAAAGAAGGCCATATTTAGAAACTCATTTGCCTTTGCACTGTGGGATAAACTTACCATGACCACAGAGTCAGGCTCATAGGGTACGTTGTAATTCTTGGCAATTTCAATTAGGTACCTTTCCACCAGGATTTTGGGTGGGGCTTCCACACTCAGTTTGTGCATTAGCTATAAGTAAAAGACCCATGGTTAAGATGGATCTACATCAACCAGCCTAATCCTAACCTGTCTCACTATTTAAACCTAGTTCCTCTTATTTCACAAGTAAAGTTGAGGAAAAAAGAGGTTCAGAGCAGTTCGATGTTTTGTTTTTTTTTTCCAGAATCACAAGGCATGTCACAGCACCCATCTCTCCCTCACATTCTCCAGTTACACATCATTCAGGTGTTGGTAAAAGACTGACACAGCTTCCTTCCACGTTTCAATTCATCCACACTTCTCCCCACCTCACTTCCTACCTTCACAGATCACAAGGGGCACAAAGGATGAGGGAAAAGCCAGGAATGACAGCATCACAGTTAGAGGTGCTGGGCAGGGGTAAGGAGTTGACTGCACTGCCAGTCACACAGCTGTTCTTCTCGTCCTCACTATGAAATGTGCAATCCTAGATGAACTGAGTCACACAGTGGCACCCACTAAAATCACCACAAGCAATGAAATATCCTGCCCCCACCCATGCATTGCTTCATTTTTACCAAGTATGCTCATTACCCTGTCATTGACAGTTCCAATCTGATTGGTCCTACATAACTTGCCATATTCCTTGCTATACTTGGCACAGAGCTGATCAGCAACCTGTAGAGAAAAAAGAATAGTAAATAAAAATGGAAGCCATTCCTACAGACCGCTTCAAGCTTCCTTCTATCAATAGTTAACATACTTCTATTACAGGATTTCCAAAAAACTGGAGTCTATAAAACCTTCAAGGATACCCATTCATTCATTCATTGACTTATCTGTTTATCCATACAATTAACAGCAACCAAGTGCCAAACACTATACAAACAAGCATTATGGCATGCAATATAAATATAATGATGAACAAATATAGGTATTTGTTCCTACTCATAGAATCTTATAGTCTCTGGGGAAAACAGTCATTAACCAAATTATCACACAAATAAAGGTACAACTGCAGCTGTGATAAATGCTACCAAGGGGAAGGTACACCATGCTATCACCAGCTTATAACAGGACAACCATATCTGATGAGAAAAGTATATGGCTTTCTGAAGGAAATGATGCTTCAAGAAGAAAGAAGATTCCAGGAAAAGAAAACAGCATGTGCAAAGAAAAAACATGGCCAATCCCTCAAGCCTGAAATAAAGGCAGGGAGCCTCTAGTACAGAGCCTGAGGGAGGAGTATGGTAGGAAACTAAGTAAGAAAGGCAGGTGGGAGCCAGACAATGCAGGGCCATGTCGACCACATTAAGAAGTTTTGTTTTGATCACAAGAGCAACAGAAAGATACTAAACGGCTTTAAAGCAAGAGGTAGTGACAGGATTCGATCTGCGTTTGAATAAAACCTTCAGGTTGTTCTGATGGAATGGTAAATAGACTGAAGGAAGTCAAAATGGGTTTAAGAAAGAATATTCAAGAAGCTACTATATGGCGCATGCCTGTAGTCCCAGCTACTGGGGAGGCTGAGGCAGCAGGATCGCTTGAGCCCAGGAGTTTGAGGTTGCTGTGAGCTAGGCTGACGCCACAGCACTCACTCTAGCCCGGGCAACAAAGTGAGGCTCTGTCTCAAAAAAAAAAGAAGCTACTATAATAGTCCAGGCAGGAGATGACAGTGACACTGAACAAGAGTGGTCCCAACATTCTGGGAGCCCAGTGAAGGAGTTCTTACTGTTCCATATGTAGACTTTTAGGGTACCTGGTACCTATGATATAAATGTCATTTGTCTTTTGACCTATGACTTTTGTTTTGCTTTGCACTATACACAGACTATTTTATTTTTACTTATATTAATTTATCATTCTTTGTTTATGGCTTTGGGTTTTGTGACATATAAGCCTTTTCCACTATGAGATTATTTTTAAAGGAAGAGTATAGGAGAGACTAAAAATGAGATTGAGATTAAAAATCTGTATAAGGCCAGGTGCTGTGGCTCACGCCTATAATCCTAGCACTCTGGGAGGCCAAGGTGGGTGGATTGTTTGAGCTCAGGAGTTCAAGACCAGCCTGAGCAAGATCGAGGCCCCGTCTCGACTAAAAATAGAAAGAAATTAGCTGGACAACTAAAAATATATGTAGAAAAAATTAGCCAGGCATGGTGGCGCATGCCTGTAGTCCCAGCTACTTGGGAGGCTGAGGCAGGAGGATTGCTTAAGCCCAGGAGTTTGAGGTTGCTGTGAGCTAGGCTGATGCCACGGCACTCTAGCCGGGACAACACAGCAAGGACAACACAGCAAGACTCTGTCTCCAAAAAAAAAAAAAAAAAGTCTGTGTAAGAAGCAGTTGCCTTTATTCTCCCCTTTCTCTGTCCACGTAACTCAATGACTACCCTCCCTACCCTAGCAGAAAATAGGAGGTTTATGCTCTGGGGAAGTAAAATCAGAGGGACTCTGGACTCCACACACAGGACAGAGCAGAGATACTTACTGACAACATGAGAATTAAGTGTAAGTCTACATGTTAAACAGTGAGACTTTTGGCTTCCTTCTTCACTGAGCTCTCAGAAACCCTGGCAGCAAGCTTATACCCTCCAGGTAAAAGAGGATTCCTCTGGGGAAAATGACCAACCCAAAGAAAGAAAACTAGTTTCTGACAGTCTGCAAGTCCCCCAAGAAAGGGCTCAGCTAGCTCACTCAATCATAAGGGCATCTGGTAGTAAACCCCATCTATGCACACAGAGGCTCCAATCTGTTTTCCAGTGCCTCTCTCTCAAACGTAAACCAACAGCCAAGGACCACCAAACCTTTGGAAAAACCTCTACTACAAAACAGAGTCTAAAACTAAGAAATAAAAAAAAAGAACTTGAAGGAAATAAACATAACAGAAAGAAAAAAAAGTTAAAAAGAAACTATAATTAATATCCTCAGAAAGTTAGAAGGCATGAAACAAAAGCAATAGACTATGGTGCCTGTAAGTCCCAGTTACTTGGGAGGCTGAGGGAAGAGGATCACTTGAGCCCAGGAGTTCAAGACCAACCTGGGCAACATACTGAGAGCCAATCTCCAAAAGCAAAAAAAATAGATTATAAAAAATCTTCGGTCAGGCGCAGTGGCTCACGCCTGTAATCCTAGCACTTGGGAGGCT
>CM052442.1:121920749-121989902 GCA_028533085.1 Varecia variegata | reverse complement strand
TTATCTGGCCAACTAAAAATATATATAGAAAAAATTAGCTGGGCATGGTGGCACATGCCTGTAGTCCCAGCTACTCGGGAGGCTGAGGCAGTAGGATCGCTTAAGCCCAGGAGTTTGAGGTTGCTGTGAGCTAGGCTGACGCCACGGCACTCACTCTAGCCTGGGCAACAGAGCGAGACTCTGTCTCAAAAAAAAAAAAAAAAAAAAAAAATCTTCAAAGAATTAAAAAGACCTCTGGAAAAATAAAAACATATAGAAGACAAATCTCAAAAGATGGAATAGGAGATAAGACTGAGACAAACTCCTAGAAAATAAAACAAAAAGGCAAAGATGCAGAAAATAGAAAACAACTCAACTGAATTTGTATCCTGGCAGTCAGTACCGTACCCATGCCATGATGTGCAATTTTTTGGTTAATGTCCATCTATCTCTTCCACTAGACTTTAAGCTACAACAGTATGGCTGCTGCCACACTGTGCTCACCACTGTTACCCTCAGCACTCACCTAGCTCACAGCATCCACTCAATAAATAGTTGTGGAATTAACAAATAAAGCAAAACATCTATCACCTTAAATTACTGTCATTTTAACTTTGCTGGTTTACAATTGTATAAGAACTTTTCTGTTTGTATAAATAACATTATAATAAAAATAATTTAAGACAAAACTGGAGATACACAAAACTTTGCTCCTTAAAATAATTATTCAAGTTTGCAAAATACTGTTCTATCATCTGAGGCCTGAAAAGGAAAAAGAAATTTACAAAGCTGTTTGAAAAGCATGCGAAGGGTACAAAATACCTGGTCAAATGAGCAGAAGTAACTTACATTAACCAACCTTTCTCATAAAATGAAAAGCTACAAACAGCACTGAAACTGGTTGTACTCACTATTTTCAACTCAGCCACTTCAGACTGGAGTCGAGGAGCAGCCCATATTAGTGTAGACACAGATTCAGCCAGACCAGAATCTAGCTCCCTAGTCAAGGAAAAAGTTAATGTAACTTAACCATTCAAAATCAACAAAACCATGCCTTTTGTATCATATATTTGGTAGCCTCTAAAGCTATTTCAACAATCTCACTGGATTCTCACAGTAACTCTAGGCTTCTAGCCATTTTCATTACCCTATTTTTCTTTTAGGGAAATTCAACTAGGCAACAAAGTCCCAAGGCCACAGGTTGAGCCAAACTCAAACTCAATTTCAGATTCTATATTTTCTTTTCAACAGTTATCTACATTGAGATCAGACCTTCAAGCCAACTGGTAGGAAACACATCCTTCGATATGTAAAATAATCCCTTAGCAGGAAGAGATCATTATTACTCCCTTCTCAAAGTCCAGAAGTGATTTAGGTCTTTGAATCAAAATATCTTACTTCATAGACTGGATGAGGCCAAACCGAGCCAGCAGCAGGTCACAGTACAACTCCAGAATCTCCATGGCCTCCACAAGGTAGTCTTCACGGATAATGTGCTCCACACGGATCCGAGCTCGTTCATCTTTTCCAGCAGCCAGATAGTCAGCAATCTCCTTCCTTGCTTTCTGAGCCAGTTCCGCTAAGGTACAAATTCCACTCCAGTCACAAAGCAGTAGTGCACTGGCACCTGGTCTGCAAGCTGACCTCCATCCCAACAGAGAACTGGGTATTCCCACTATATCCCAGCACATTCTCCCTTAGGAAATCTAGTTCCATCCCATCTACTCTAGAACTTTGTCTAGGTAAGGATATAGTTCCTGTGGCTTGACATCTCCAACTCAGGAGTAACGTTACCTATTCCACAGCAAGACTACGTCCCTTTCCCTGCAACAAAGTGATTCGGTCTAACTAGTTACAGAAGGCAGAAATGCATCAGACGTTCAAAACATATGAGATCCCTTAGACTTCACAGTACTGGCCTAAAAGATCTAGTACCGCGGTGCTGGCACCCACTGACATATTGTAGTGAAAAAAAGGTAGAGCAATCATATGCTACTTACTTTTTTTTTTCTCCAATAGTTTAAGACGATTTATGACTAATCTCAAATTGACTCGTAAGCGCTCAGCTTTAAATCCAGAGCCCAGCATGTTGTGCTGTTCCTCCTAGAAAAAGAAGCAGCACAATGACTATTTTCAAGTCAAAATTGTTTCAGGAACTAACACCACTTAAAGGTGAATTATTTGATACAATAAACCACTGGTTTTCCAATACAAGAAAATGACATGATCTAATTTACATTTTTTACAAATCATTTTGGTGGTTGTATAGAGAACTGATCAGGGAAAAGTAATACTGCAGGCAAGAAGACCAAAGGGAAGGCTAATACTATAGTACAGACAAGAGATAGCAATAGCTTAGACCAGGGTGGTTTACAACTGGATGTGAAATCTACTTTGAAGGCACAGCTGAAAGAACTTGGTGATAGATGAAATGAGCACCTAGGTATTGCCATAGGACTGGGATGATAAAAAGACAAAGAAGCAGTAAGGCCTCCTGCTTCTCCCCAAAAATCTCAACCGAGGTGCTGATGGGAAAAGATTATCAAATTTACATCCAAAACCAAATATATTCTTATCTTCTTAATTCCTCAAATCCTGCTACTAAATCTCAGCCTTAGGGAAAAAGGTACTGCCCAACATCACAGAAATATCATTACCATCTACTCAAGTACAGAGATATACAAAGGGGTGAAAAGCCCAAGGGGAAAAAAAATGCTCTACAAAATTCTACAACGAAAGGCTATTTACCAAGAATTTCACTGAACAGCAAAAGTTACAGTCAACAAAACTATCCTTCCTCTATCCACAAGACTTTAGGGTATACCACTGCCAACTGTGCATTCTATATCAAGACAGCACAATTTCAATTTCACTCAACCGTGGACTCAATCTTCAAAATAGGTAATATCCAAACAAAAGCTAGGTCTAACAAAGCAAGTGAAAAACAGACAAATTAAAAGGGATCCAACGTAATAAGACACTAAGAATAGTACTTGTCTACTTGTGAATAAACCACTAATAGAAAACATCAGATGTATTTTCCTTTTGGGAAATTGCCTCCAGAAGCCTTTATGTTACATTTAAAAATGAACCCAAGTCCCATTTTAAAAGGAGGCTCGTATGTCACGAGGTATCTGGAATCCATTATCCTGATTTATGTTCAATTCATTCAACAAATATGTACTGATGACCTGTATGTCAGACACTAGCTAGATGCTGGAGATAAAAAGTATAAATACGGTACAGGCCCTGTCCTCAAGGGAACTTACATTCTATTGAAAAAAACAGCTAAGAAAATCTGAAAACTATAATATTATTGTATAAGGACTTTAATTCTAGATTCTAATTCTCATTCAGCAGTGATTTTGTTCCCCAGGGGACATCTGGCAATGACTGGAGACATTTTGGGTTTTGCAAGTGGAGAGAATGCTACTGGCATCTGGTGGGCAGAGGCCTGGGATGCTGATAAACACCTGCAATGAACAGGACAGTGCACCAACAACAAAAAAACTACCCAGTCCAAACTGTTAACGGTGCCATGACTGAGAAACCTATCCTAGAGAAAACACACCCAACCTGCTGAGGGAGATGATGAAAGCTTTCCAGAAGGGAAAGCCTAAGATGAGTCCTAAAGACAAACAAGATATTTGTAAAAACCTGGGTATAAGTATCCCAGGAAGAGGGAGCGGTGTGTGCTAAAACCAAGGTACTAGAGAGAACAAGGAGCTTTCTGAGAGACACAAGTTCAGTACAGTTGAAGTATGGGATTAACCATAGTTTATGCCATAACGTGCCTCTCATTATCATAACTTCAAGACTTCAATTCAACAAATTTATAAGATGTCAAGCGCTGTAGTAGGTTCTGGTGCTAGCTAGATCCAGAAAGTATCCTTGTTCTCAAGGCATTCATAACCAGAAATGGATAAGTGGGAAGGCAGCCAGAAAAACAGTAAATACTACTATCATTTATTCTACCAGGCATTTGCCCAGATCAGTTAACAACTAAATGGTAGCGCTAAGAATAAAACCTAAGTGTATCTGAATTCAAAACCCAAGTAAACAGTCTTAATCATACACTACTGTATCATTTTTGGCCCTATATATCATAATGTTTTTTAAACCCTTTCTGACAAATATTTACTGAATGCCTACTACACTATAACAGGCACTGGAGATATATTAGTAAGGAAAAGCATACAGAGTTATTACTGCCCTCATGGAGATTACACTTGAAGAAACTTATTGTGTCACTAACTGCAAAATAACAACTGTAGTCAGTGACACAAAGAAATAAATGGTATTCTGGACTTATTATAAGGGGATCTGACATCGTTAGCTTCTTGCTTGGAAATTGTCTGAAAGATAAAAGATAACAAAATTGGGGGTCTAATACAGAGTCACAAGTTATGACATACAAATGTCAAGATTTCTGTGTGGTTCTTCAGTAGTCTGTGTTGGGGTCTATAAGTATCAATTTTGTGATGTGTCAATGCCTGCAGACAAAACTTTCGTCATGTCTGTATTTCAAATATTTTCAAGAGGCTTAAAAACACATATATTTTTGGGCCAGGTGTGATGGCTCATGCCTTGAATTCTAGCACTTCGGGAGGCCAAGGCGGGAGGATCACTTGAGCCCACAAGTTCTAGATCAGCCTAGGCAACATAGTGAGATTCTGTTTCTACAAAAAATTTCAAAAATTAGCCAGACATGGTGGCAAGTACCTGCAGTCCTAGCTATGGGAGACCAAGCAGAGGGATCACTTGAGCTCAGGAGTTCGAGGATGCAGTGAGCTATGATTGCGCCAGTGCACTTCAGCCTAGGTGACAGAGTAAGACCCCTGTCTCTAAAACAAACAAAATAAATATATATGTATGTATGTATGTATGTATTTAGACCTAGTAATTCCACTCCTAAGAACTTACCCTAAGGAATAGAGCTTCATGCATATATTTTTATTTATGTATTTATTTATTTTTTGGAGACAGAGTCTGTTGCCCGGGCTAGCATGCCATGGTGTCAGCCTAGCTCAGAGCAACCTCAAACTCCTGGGCTTAAGCAATCCTCCTGCCTCAGCCTCCCCGGTAGCTGGGACTACAGGCATGTGCCACCATGCCCGGCTAATTTTTTTTTTCTATATATTTTTAGTTGTCCAGCTAATTTCTTTCTATTTTTAGTAGAGACAGGGTCTCACGCTTGTTCAGGCTGGTCTCAAACTCCTGACCTCGAGCGATCCTCCCACCTTGGCCTCCCAGAGTGCTAGGATTACAGGCGTGAGCCACCACACCCGGTCAATGCACATATTTTTACATGAAAATATTTATCACATTTTAAGACCAAAAAATTAGAGTTAAACTGTATAATGAACTAATATTGCTTATTAGTTAAATAAATTATAGTATATAACTTTTCATAGCCATTAGAATATTTTTAAAAAGCATTTACTGATATGAGGATATATTAATGATATAATGACATACAGTTTAAAAAGTTATGACGGCTGGGCGCAGTGGCTCACGCCTGTAGTCCTAGCACTCTGGGAGGCCGAGGAGGGAGGATTGCTCGAGGTCAGCAGTTCGAGACCAGCCTGAGCAAGAGTGAGATCCCATCTCCACTAAAAATAGAAAGAAATTAGCTGGACAACTAAAAATGTATATATAAAAAATTAGCCAGGCATGGTGGCGCATGCCTGTAGTCCCAGCTACTTGGGAGGCTGAGGCAGAAAGATTGCTTAGGCCCAGGAGTTTGAGGTTGCTGTGAGCTAGGCTGACGCCACGGCACTCTAGCCTGGACAACAAAGTGAGACTCTCTCTCAAAAAAAAAAAAAAAAAAAAAAGTTATGACTATATATATGAAGTATGACCTCAAATTCTAAAAAAGCACATATGCACAAAGACTAGACTTAAAAAAATTTAGCCATTCCTATATGTAAACCCTTTTCACATCCAAGGACTCTGGACTAACCCTAAAGCTAAGGCTAAATCCAAATCTACCTCTGAAAGCTTTTAATTTGGAATTTCTATAAAAAAACAAAGAACCATATAAATTCATTTGCTCCTTTAGAAAAGCAAAACATTGTATCATCAAAAAATGTTAACAATCAAAATTAACTTATTAGAATAGGTATCTCAAGAGAATTAGACACTGAAGGACACAAACGAAAGAGATAAGAAAGGAGTGGCTTCAGTAACGTGAAGGAACTCAGGAGGCTATAGAGACATCTTTCTCTAGTTCACATATTTGCCTCTAAGATGGTGAGCATCCACCAATGTGAGTTTGGGACCATACTTAAGCAGCCTGAAAAAGAAAAGAGTCCAACAGTCACAAGAAAAACAGAGACTTTGAAGAAGTGCTAAAATTCTCTGAAAAAGGAACTTAAAAGTTTCATGCTGCAAATAGAAATCAAGCCCTGTAAATGAAGTTGAAAATACTGAAGTATGCACAGTTGTCTATATTTCACTGTTAATCTTTTGGCTGGAGATGTTTGAGGCAGAGAAGTTTATGGAAGTCTACTGTAGAAGACTTATCTTATGATTAACTAACATTTATTTATTCAAACCTATCAAAGTAAGCAAAATCATAGGGCCCTTTCAGGGACTCTAACAATCAGGGTTGCAGCTGGAAACAGATGGCATCCACAACCTGGCAATTTGAGGAAAATTTATTAAAGAGTATTTACAAAAGTATAGATACGGTTTAGAGAAACCAACAAATGATAGTGCATTGCCGGGTGAGCCATTAACACCTTTAGGCCTGAAAGGGCAGGATGAGGAAGTGGAACCCAAGTAGCTATACCTAGAGGGCCAGCAGATAGGAGTCATGGTCTTTGGTAGAGACATGCAGACAACTTACAACAACCCCGAAGGGAGGGAGCAGGGGAATAAATATCCAGCCCTCAGGTCTTCTGCCGGTACCTCCCAACTACCCTCAACTGGCACTGAACAAGCAAAAGAGCCCATACACTCAGTTCACGTGTGTGAGCCTCCAGGGACATGGATGGATCAGAGGGAAAAGGATGGCATATAGCTCTTGAGAAGAAAACAAGATATTCATCACAAAGACTGTACTTACACCAGCCCAAACAAGCTGAGACCCAGACCTACCAAAGTAGCCACAGATTTACATGTAGTAAGACATCAGCAGTTTAGACCAGAAAATTGAAGGTACATGAATTGTCTAAATAGATTGTGTATTTGTATGTTCTTTTTTTTTATTTGTTTGTTTTATTTTTCCTTTGCCACACCTGTATGATGTATGTTCTTTCTACAATAATAAAGTATAGTGGGCCAGGCATGACTAATCTCAACTGTGCCTTTTGCCTGTTCCATGTAATTTAGTACAATTATTTATCCAGTGTTCTTTTTTTTTTTTTTTTTTTTTGCCTACAGACCTAGAGCATGATATCCAGTGTTCTTTAGAGTCTTAGGGCTGGAAGGGACTTTAGAGATTATATTGCAAGAACTTAAAATATGTTCACTATACTTTATTTTTATTTTATTTTATTTGAAACAGAGTCTCACTCTGTTGCCCAGGCTAGAGTGCCGTGGCGTCAGCCTAGCTCATAGCAACCTCAAACTCCTAGGCTACAACAATCCTCCTGCCTCAGCTGCCCAAGTAGCTGGGACTACAGGCACACAACACCGCACCTGACTAATTTTTCTATTTTTTATAGAGACAGGGTCTCTTCTTTGTCGGGCTGTACTTTAAGCAATCCTCCCACCTTGGCCTCCCAAAGAGCTAGGATTACAGACCTGAGCCACCACACCCAGCCTAAATCCAGCAATTTTTTATTCATTCTTTCATTCAACAAATAATTATTAAGCAATTTACTATATACCAGAAACTGTGCTAGGTTCTTTAAGTACAATTTAAAAAAAAAAAATCACTGCCTGTACATATATTACCAAGTATGGTATATACATGCAAGAGAGTATCATTCAGCCTATCACACAGACAAAAAAATTTTCAGATTAGTGAGAGCTAAAATATCCAGAACATATAAAGATTCCTACAACTCAACAACAAAATAATCCAATTAAAAATGGCCAAAGGACTTCAATAGATAATTCTCCACAGACAATATACAAATGGCCAAAAAGCATATCAAAAGATGCCAGTATCATTACTCATTAAAGAAATGCAAATCAAAACCAGAATGAGACATCACTTCACACTCATCAGGATGGCTATTATCAAACACACACACACACACACACACACAGAAAATAACAAGTGTTGGCCAGGATGTGAACAAACTGGAACCCCTGTACACTGCTGATGGGATCTGTAAAATGGTGCAAACCACTAAGGAAAACAGTATGGTGATTCCTCGAAAAATTAAAAATAGAGCTACCATATGATTCAGCAATCCAAATTCTGGGTATATATCCAAAAGAACTGAAAGCAGGATCTCAAAGAGATATTTGCCTACCCATAGTTCCTAGCAGCATTATTCACAATAGCCAAGGGGGGAGGCAACCCAAATGTCCAGGTAGGGATGAATGACTAAAACATGGTATATCCATACAATAGAATATTAGCCTTCAAAAGGAAAGGAAATCCTGTCACATGTTACAATATGGATGAACTCTGAGGACATTATAGTAAGTCACAAAAAGACAAATACTGTTAAGATTCCACTTGTGTGAGGTATCTAAGGTAGTCAAATTCATAGAAACAAAGTAGAATGGTGATTGCCAGGGTCTGGGGGTAGGCAGAAATGGGGAGTTGTTTAATGGTTATAGAGTTTCAGTTTTGCAAGATGAAAAAGTTCTGGAGATCTGTTGTACAACAATATAAATATACTGAACTGTACACTTAAAAATGGTTAAGTTGATAAATTTTGTCATGTCTTTTTTAACCACAGTTTAAAAAGATTTTTTTAATTTTTAAGAGCTAAAAAAACTATTAATGTATTAGGATAAATATAAAAGAATATTTTTATAATGGAGATAGGTCTTTTTAAGAAGATACATAAATTAAATTATTTTGTATAAAAAAGACTTAAACCATATAAGTAAAATTAAAAGGTAAGCAATATTGGGGGGAATTCTCCAAGAGAGATTAATAATACTTGGTGATGATGAGTATGTGAGGACACAGGTACATTCTCAAACTCCTGCTGAAAATGTAAATTGGTACAACCTTTCTGAAGGGCACTCTTTCAAATTATCAAGCTTAAATGTTTACCCTGAAGAACGATTCACATGTATACAGAGGAATGTACAACAATGAAATAATCTAAATTCCAACAATTAAGATCTGATTAAAATTAAGATGTGTCTATTTTACAGACTACTTAGCAGTAGCTTTTTAACAAAAGGTAATGTAGCATTCTGAAACATTTTGGCACATAGCAAGCACTCAAATATTTGAATAAATGAAATGGAGGCTCTCCAAGATTTAATCACACTAAAAATAGCATATATAGTATGATACCACTTTATACACGTGTACAAATGCATGGGAAAGGGGCCTCTAAAAATACATATCAAAATTTTAATAGTGTTAGCTCTGGAAAATAGAGCTGAATGGGAACCTTAATATTTTCTCTTACATACTTCTATATTGATGAATATTTATAAAAATGTATTCAAGTATATCTAGGTAAGAATGTTTTCTACATAACTACCCTTTCCCTTATGAAGTACAGCAGTCCCCCTTCCCTTATCTGTGGGGGGTAAACATTCCAAGACCCCCAGGGGATGCCTAAAACCACAGATAGTACCAAATGGTATATATACAGTATTATGTTTTTTTGGTCTGATGAGAGAGAGGGCTACTAAGTGACTAATACCCAGGTAGTATATACAGTGGGGATATAATGATGGACAAAGGGATGATTCATGTCTCAGGCAGACAGCACAAGATTTCATCACACTATTCAGAATGGTACACAATTTAAAACTTATGAATTGTTTATTTCTGGAATTTTCCATTTAATATTTTCGGACCACAGGTGACTGTAGGTATCTGAAACCACAGAAAGCGAAAGCTGAGGTAAGAAGGGACTACTGTATATCAAGGTTTTTAATTATATTGTAAAGAAAACTAGGCCGGGCGCAGTGGCTCATGCCTGTAATCCTAGCACTCAGGGAGGGTGAGGGAGGAGGATCGCTTGAGCCCAGGACTTTGAGGTTGCTGACGCCATGGCACTCCAGCCCGGGCAACAGAGTGAGACTCTGTCTCAGAAGAGGGGAAAAAAAAAAAAAAAAAAAAAAAAAAATTAAATGAACTCCCACACACAACTTACCTATCAGCAGTCACTGAAACTAGACGATGTTATCCTAAGGAATATTATCCAATTTGCTGTAAAATTACTCAATACATACATGATTAATAAGGAGATTAGGTTTAAAAAAGTATAAGAAAAAGTTTTCCCAGATATGCCTACCAAGACCTTGCCGTTAGTAGACAATTACTCCAGCTTAACGTGGATAAATCAAACTTGCCAAGCCAACAGTAACATTCTGAAGAGAAGAATAATCTGAGGAGTTATTCTCAAATTTTCATTTACACTTGTGCATAATCCTACAAGTTAATGTGCTAACAAAAATAGATAAAATTTTATCAGACTGGCAAAAATTAGAAATAGGGTTTCAAATATTGGCCAATATAAATTTATAAGTTGGTATAACCATTTTAGAAACGAATTTCTAGTACTTAACGAAATTTATGTTTTAATGAAAGGTATGCATATACCTTAAGACATAGCAATCCCATTCCTAGACAAATACGACCAAAGAAATTTGTACATAGGACCATGAAGACACATGCGTGAGGATTTTATGGTAATGAGGTGGAAGAATGCTAAGTTTCCACTTCAAGAGGACAAATAAAATGTGAAAGAAACGTAAAACAGAATACTATGCAGCAGTCAGAATTACTGAAACAGCAATACTTAGAGCAACATGGGTAGTCTTTAAAAACAGAAGCAAGAAAAAAAAAATTAGGAACAGGTTTCTAGGTTCAGTGTCTCTCTCACTGAACAAAGCTATAAAACCTGAAGAGAATGCATGTAGCAGCTATTTGAAAACTCTGAAAAGTAAATAGCAGATGGATGAAGAACAGAATTTGAAGTACTAATAAACTGGCAGTGAGTTTATCTTTTTTTTCTCCCTCTGATAATCCTTGGCCTGAATGCAAAGCAGCCTGAAACCAAGCAGCATACATCAGCACAGACACAGCATCAACAGAAGCTCTCTAGTCCTGGCTTGAGGAATTGTAAAGGGGACCTTTGATATGGACAGTGGGTGAAATATTAACTCACAAGCGAAAAAATAATCAGTACACATCAATCTGACACAACACAGATGTTGGAATTAACTGACAAAGACTTTAAAGCAGCTACTATGAAAATACTGCAACAAGTAAGGGAGAGTACTCTTGAATGGAAATATAAAAAGTAAAGAAATGAAAGACATAAAGAAGAAACAAACAAATCTTAGAAGTAGGCTAGCATGGTAGTGTGTGCCCACAGTCCCAGCTACTCAGGAGGCTAAGGCAAGAGGACTGCTTGAACCCTGGAATTCAAGGTTACAGTGAGCTGTTGATTGTGCCACTGTACTCCAGCCTGGGCCACAGAATGAGACCCTATCCCTCTTTTTAAAAAAAAAAAAAAGGAAAGAAGGCTGGGCGCGGTGGCTCACGCCTGTAATCCTAGCACTCTGGGAGGCTGAGGCGGGTGGATCGCTCGAGGTCAGGAGTTCGACACCAGCCTGAGCAAGAGAGAGGCCGAGTCTCTACTAAAAATAGAAAGAAATTATCTGGCCAACT
The DNA here is from genome assembly GCA_028533085.1 of Varecia variegata. Taxonomy (NCBI): domain Eukaryota; kingdom Metazoa; phylum Chordata; class Mammalia; order Primates; family Lemuridae; genus Varecia; species Varecia variegata. The sequence goes on along the minus strand of CM052442.1, from coordinate 121,978,150 downwards.
AAAAATATATATAGAAAAAATTAGCCGGGCATGGTGGCGCATGCCTGTAGTCCCAGCTACTCGGGAGGCTGAGGCAGTAGGATCGCTTAAGCCCAGGAGTTTGAGGTTGCTGTGAGCTAGGCTGATGCCATAGCACTCACTCTAGCCCGGGCAAAAGAGCAAGACTGTGTCTCAAATAAAAAAAAAAAAAAAGGAAAACAAAAAGAAAAAAGAAAAGAAAAAGAAAAAGAAACCTTAGAACTAAAAAATATAATAACAATAACCAAAGTAAGAAACTCACTGAATGGGATCAATAGCAGAGTAGAAAATAACAGGAAAGAGCCAGTGCTCTTGAAGATAAATCAATAGAAAGTATCCAATATGAAAAACGGAGAAAAAACATTGAAAATATTGAACAAAGTCTTAGAGATCTGTGGGACAGCAGCAAACAATAGAATATAACCAATCTGAAACTGAAAAAAAGTGAACAAAGCCTTAGAGATCTGTGGGACAATAGCAAAGGGACTAACAATTGTGTCAAGTCCTATAGGGATAAAAGAGGGTGGTACCAAAAAAAAAAAAATTCAAAAAATACTGGCTGAAAACATGCAAAATTTGGCAAAATATCTAAATCTACAGACTCAAAAAGCTCAGCAACTGCAATCGGACAAAACCCAATGAAACTGATGCCCAGATTCATCACAATCAAACTACTGAAAATCAGACAAATTTTTAAAATACTGAAAGCAGCCAGAGAAAAACAATGCATTACCTCTAGGGGACCTAGTCAAATGACAGTGGATTTCTCATCAAAAAGCAGGGGGACCAAAAGGAAGAGGAACAACATTTTTCAAGTACTGAAAGAAAAGAAAGGTCAATCTAATATTCTATATCCAGTGAAAATATGTTAGAAATAAAGGTGAAATAAAGTCATACTCAGATGAGGGAAAACTAATAAGAGAATTTGTCGCCAGCACACCTGCTCTAAAAGAATTGCTGAAAGACATTTTTAAAGCTGAAAGGAAGTGATACTAGAAGGAAACTTGGAACATTAGAAATAAACAAGTTATAGAAATTGTAATTGTGACTATCTGAGTATAGATGACCCTACTCAAGTCTCATAAAAGGCCGGGTGCTGTGGCTCACACCTGTAATCCTAGCACTCTAGGAGACCAAGGTGGGAGCGATTGCTTGAGCTCAGGAGTTCAAGACCAGCCTGAGCAAGATTGAGACCCCATCTGCACTAAAAATAGAAAAACTAGCCAGGTGTTATTGTGGCACATGCCTGTAGTCCCAGCTACTTGGGACGCTGAGCAGGAAAATTGCTTGAGCCTTGGAGTTCGAAGTTGCAACGAGCTATCATGATGCCATGCACACTAGCCCTGGCACAGAGTAAGACTCTGTCTCAAAAAAAAAAAAAAGTCTTGTATAATGTTTGACAGCAAAACCAATAACACCACCTGATGGAGTTGTCAGTATATGTAGATGCATTACTAATGTAACCACGACATAATGGGATAAGGGGATGGAAAAGAGACATATCTTATATATGATGGTAAGGTTTCTACAGTCCATGAGAAAAATACTGACTCTAAGTAGACTGAATAGATTTTAAACTAGAATACAAAAAGTGTTCTAATAATCCAAAAGCTAGAAAAACAGAAACAAAAATGAAAAACAGGGAACAAAACAAATAATGGTAGACCTTAATTTGAACATTCAATAATTACATAAATAATTGAATGTAAATGGTATAAACACAATTAAAAGATAGATACTGTTAGAATGGACCAAAAAAATTATCCAAATATATACTGTCAGCAGTATATATTTCAAATAATAATAATACTTCAAATAATAATAATATACGTAGGTAAAGTAAAGTATCTCTCTAGCAGAATTCCCAACTCTCTAAACTATCAGTAAAGGTATATATGTAAAACGCCCATCAAAACAAAAGTTGGGACAGTAATCCTAGCACTCTGGGAGGCCGAGGCCGCAGGATTGCTTGAGCTCAGGAGACCAGCCTGAACAACAGGAAGACTCCATCTGTACTAAAAATAGAAAAACTAGTCCGGCGTGGTGGTGTGTGCCTGTAGTCCCAGCTACTCGGGAGGCTGAGGCAGGAGGATAGCTTGAGCTCAGGAGCTTGAGGTTGCAGTGAGCTATGATAACCCCACTGCACTTTGCCCAGGGCCATAAAGCAAGACTCTGTATGCAAAAAAAAAAAAAAAAAAAGCTGGAGAAGCTATATCATCAAAATAGACTTCAAAGCAAGGAAAATCAGGGATACAGAAAAACATCACGTAATGATACAAGGGTGAATTCACCAAGAAAATATAACAATCCTAACTGTGAACTCACCCAACAAATAGACCTTCAAAATACGTAAAGCCAAAACTGACAGGAGTGAATTACAGTTGGAGACTTCAACATATCTCACTCATTAATCAATCAATCTAGCAAACAGTATCAGCAAGGTTACAGAAGAACTGACCACCACCACCGATTCCATCTCATTGACATTTATAGAACGCTCCACCCAACACAGCAGTGTACACTCAACATTCATGAATGCAGACCAAATCCAGGGTTACCACCTTAACAAATAGAACTGAAGTCACATGAAGAAAGTTCTTTAATCATAATGGAATTAAACTAGAAATCAGTAACAGAAAATCTCCAGGCTGGGTGCAATGGTTCACAGCTATAATCTTAGTACTTTGGGAGGCTGAGGCAGGAGCATCGCTTGAGGCCAGGAGTTCAACACCAGTAAGAGGAAGAGAGACACCTGGTCTCCACAAAACACAGAAAAATTAGCCGGGCATGGTAGCAAGTGCCTGTAGTCCCAGCTACTCAGGAGGTTGAGGCTGGAGGATGGCTAAGTCCAGGAGTTTGAGGCTGCAATGAGTTATGATGACACCACTGCACTCTAGCCTGGGTGACAGAACAAGAACCTATCTCAAAAAAAAAAAAAAAAAAAAAGAGAGAGAAGGAAAAAAAATCTCCAAACACTTGGAAATTAAATACACTTCTAAATAATCCATGGGTCAAAGAGAAAATCTTTTTTTTAAAAGGACTGAACTGAAAGAAAATGAAAATATAACAATTTTTGAGATGTATCTAAGGCAGTGCTCAGAGAGAAATTTACAACACTAAAGCTTTTATTAGCAAAAGAAGAAAAGTCTCAAATTAGTAATCTAAGCTTCTACCTTATGAAACCAGAAAAAGAGTAAAATTAACCCAAAGAAAGTAGAGGGAAACAAGACAAAAACAAGATAAAAATCAACAAAACTAAAGAAAAATCGAAGAAACCAAATACCGTTTTTTAAAAAAAGTTTTAAAAATTGATAAACCTGGCCAGGCACGGTGGCTTATGCCTGTAATCCTAGCACTCTGGAAGGCCGAGGCAGGCGGATCGCTCAAGGTCAGGAGTTCGAGACCAGCCTGAGCAAGAGCGAGACCCCATCTCTACTAAAAATAGAAAGAAATTATCTGGCCAACTAAAATATATACAGAAAAAATTAGCCGGGCATGGTGGCACATGCCTGCAGTCCCAGCTACCCGGGAGGCTGAGGCAGTAGGATCGCTTAAGCACAGGCGTTTGAGGTTGCTGTGAGCTAGGCTGACGCCACAGCATTCACTCTAGCCGGGGCAACAAAGCGAGACTCTGTCCCAAAAAAAAAAAAAAAAAAATTGACAAACCTATATAATAAACTGACAAAGAAAGAAAAAGGAAAACAAATTATGAGTATCAGAAATGTCAAAATGTTCTGGTCAACAGTTACTGTTTGTGTATGTACAAATATATAAACATACATAAACATTTATGTATATGTGAATACATTTTTTATATATACCACATACTAATTTTGTCCAATACCTAATTTAAAATTCTGTCATTCAGAGGTTATTCTAAAATCACTCCATGCCTCAACATCTTTACTATCATTCATTCATACACTTGTTGAGTGCTATTCTACCAGACACTGTGCTAACCTGCTGTAGACAAGAGACATTTAAATGACAGCTGACTCTAGCCTTCAAGGAGTTCGCAATCTAATGGGGGTAAGTGACATAAAAACAACTATCAGTTGTCTTATAAACCTTGTCTTACGGTGGTTTTTATGCCAGTTACCCCTGCTAGAGGATTATAAACTAGTGACTGCAATACTAATTCTCAGTATTCTGCTTATTTACATACTAAAATACACTGTTTTTATTAGTGTAACACCATTATTTTTATTACTGTCACACACAGGTTGGCAGCTTCACGTCTTGGCTCTTTCCAATTCCTCACTGTACTCCAATCCTTAATGCTGGCACAACAATCCCACCTAGTCCCTCTTTTATCACTCAGCTCCCTGAGCCTTCTGGAGCCAATCTCTCCATCATGAACAAAGGAAAGTGTAAAACCATGGATGGAGTCCTTCCTCTCAGGTTATTTAGGGGAGGAAAGGAGTCAAGAGAACTGCTGCCCAAACTAGTGAAGCTGCCCAGAGGTAGTGATCCTGAACGCTCTAGTCAAAGTAGCTAAAAACCAACATAAATAAATAAATAAATAAAAAGAACCGGAAGACATCATCAGGGACAAGCTTTATTCTCTGGCTCTGAAAGTACTACATGGGGAAGGGGCAGAGCAGAGTCAATGGTGTCTACAAAGATACTTTGCAATATACACAAAAACTTTAGTGTTTGACATATATTATTTATTCTGAACACTTTTTCTTATAAAATAAGTGATTTCTACAGATTTAGGTATGACCACTGTACTGCAATTATGAAAATGTAATATAAAAGTGGAAACATAATGTGAAGCTACAAGGCATTTCCAACATAATATAGTCCAATGCCCTTAAAAGCATTTCATGTATAGGCTGCCACAAAGTTTACTATATTTTCACACTATAAACATAATCAAATCTTCACTGACCACACTAATCAAGACTGAAAATTTAATAAAAGACTCTAAGACCAGCAGCATCATGTAAAATTCACAATAAAGTACAGGCTTCAGAATTCAGACACCAAAGTTTTCTCGAAAAAGCTATAAATATGAAAGTATAATACCTTGTTTCTCAATAAAGTTAATACAAAAACATTACAGTATACTTTTACCAAGAGTTTTTAAGGCATATTGTTATAAAGTGTTATAAAGTGTTTGTACTCATGGACTACAAACACTATAGAATCCTATCACCTAACATCCTATCACGTTACAGTCTAAAAACCTTAAAATATGGCTGCCTAATATTTCACTGGGTAATAATTTTCTTCTTAATTCCTCAACATTTATATCACATAAATAATGCTGAAGTATTCATGTGCATATTACTTCTCCTGTAAATGATTTTCCTTTGAAATGACTTCTTCAGACTACACTTTCTGTCTTCCAGTTGTATTTTAAAATCACAATAGGCTAGATTTAATTGGGACTTGATTCTGATTAGTTTAAAATATAACAGCTTAAATTAAGTAGACTGGAGTTGGGGATTCTGGAGCTCCTGATCATTTAGAAGCCAGAAAGAAAGAGAAGGAGAACCAAAAATTATTTGGACAAAATAATAACACTATTTTAACACATTGACTGCCATGTGAGTTGTATTTAACTCAGGCTAGTTTTGAGCCCTGGGCCACCTGAAGCAAAACCCTGCAGTTAGTGAAAATCTTGTTGATGTTCTTATTGTTACAATTAACACTGACAAGTTAATTCTAAAAACGTGGATTGTGTTGCATATAACTTACCCACAGAAAACAATGAAAAATAAATTAGGAAGGATCGTTTTGTTTTAATAAAACACCGTGGCCCCAGCGGAAATTTTTTTTCTAGTGTAGCAGTCAATGTGTTAAAAATAATAAAACTTAAGAAACGGGATGGTTTAAAAATGTAATACAAACATTTCAAAACGCCTTTGTCTTCTAATGACTATTATCAAGTCCTCCTATGCCAAAAGATGTGGTTCTGAAGAAGCTGTAAAAACAAAGTTTCCAAAGAACTACTGGTTTCTGGATACGAGAGCCAAAAGGGTTCTACTTGGGGGTAAGATAAACTATTTTATTAAATTAAAAAAATACAGACATAAGGAGGTGTATAGATAAAACAAGACTGGCCATGAGCTGATCGTTTCTGAAACTAGATGAAGAGGGAATTCATTATATTCTTTACTTTTGTCTGTCTGAAATTTTCCATAATAAAAAGTTAAAATACATCACCATTTTAAAAATTACAACTCCCCAAAAAGAGCTCTTTAAGACCAGACTTTCAGTTTACTACTATGCACAGTGCAGATGGCTGTCTTCTGTGATTACCCTACAGTCCCATTACCTAATTATGAAACGGATACTGTTGGGTCCGGATCCTCAAAGTTTATACTGGTGAATTCCAAGTGCTCACCTCACCTGCAGCACCCCGGAAGAGGAGCGCTGAGAATACAGAGAGGGGCCGCAGGTTCCTCACAAGGTCTCTCATCACACACGTAGGGGGGCTGAGAAAGGGAGCAGAAGCCGCTGCTTGCTTCAGCGAAAGAAACGGTAATTTCCTCCGGCCAAAGAGGGCCCAAGTCTAGGCCCCCCAGAGACAAGCCCAGGAGGCCACTCCGCTCGGCGGAGACCGCTCGGACTCGGAAGCGACCTCGCAGCACTGCAGACCCCTACCTTCCCGAAGTCTCCCAGGGCAGAGGAGACGGGGGAGAATGTAGCCGAAGAACCGAGGCCGAGGCCGAGGCCGCGGCGTTTCCGCCCCAGGGAAGAGACGCCTCAGAGCAGGGAGAACGACGGGAAAGTTTGGCGGCTTCCAGTATCCAGGACCAGCGGTATTCAAGCAGCTCGCGGCCCTGCCACGCCCTTACCCCCGAGCCGGAGCCGCCTCCTGCCCCGCTGCCCCTCCGGCCTGACCTGTGGCCTGACCCCCACTTCCTGCCACCCCCGGGGTCGTCTGAACCCCAGCCCTGAGCGCTGGCTGAGGACTGCTAAATCCCGAGCGCAGAGCGAAGAAGACGAAGAAAACCCGTGACACAGGATACCACACTCACCTGACCGAGTCCAGGCGTGAAAACAACACAGACCGACTACGAAACCACGGATCAGCATCCAAAATGGCGGCTCCCTCAGACTCAGCACCCCGAATGCGAGCGGAGGGATCCACGGGGCCGAGCTAGCCACGCCCTCCTGCCCAGCGATTGGCTGCGCTCCCGCCGCTGCCCGGACGCACGCACTGAGGGATTCGGGGCTCGCTCCCTCGGCTCCTTTTGGAGCGGGCGCGGCCGCGGGACTATTTCCTGCAGCGGAGGCACGGGCCGTGGCGGGTGGCAAGTCGTTTCCACTGAGTCACCTGCTTTGGGTGCGTCCTGTATTTTGCCCTGGGCGAGCTCTGGATTTTGCCCTGGGCGCGGTGAGGTGGGGTCTGTGGCTGGTTTTGCGACTTTGCGCCCAGTGCCCTTTTTCCGGGTTGTTCCGGCCCCCAGAAAAACAGGCTTCAGTACTGCCTCTCAAACGCCAGACTTTACTCCCTGAGATGTGCTCCCGTCCCCTGCTCGATTCTCCTCTCGGCCTTGGGGTCTTTCGTGGTTTCTGTCCCCGGGTGGTGTGGCCGACCAGGTTTCGACCTCTCTGGCAGCTCACCGCTGTTTATCCGACTCTTCACCCTCTGTCTTTCCGTTTCCATCTACGGACTTTGATTCGCCTGCACCGCTCTTCGGCCAAGTCTGATTGCCCTTTCAACCAGACTCTCTCCGGTCTGTTTCATTCAGTCATGTTTCCTCAGCACCACATTCTCTGGCAGTTTCTCTTATTTATCTCTGGATTCAGAGGAAACTTTTTCATTTGGTTATCTTTGTTTTTAGCCTGAAATCCATTCACTCGGTTTAGCGTTGGAAGGGGCTCCCAGAAGGAAGTAATCCTGCCCCCTGCTGTAGAGGCTGCATAGACGGAGACCAAAATTGTGGTTTGCTGAATTGTTCTGGGGCAGTCATATGACAAGTACGAAGCTGCGCGTTACCCTAAGGGGTTTATGTGGATTTAGAAATACCGTGTCTCTATAACCATTTGCAGCATTTCGAGAAAAGACCAGGTTCCAGGACCTCAAAATACACAGTGTTTGGTTCCTTTAAAATGTGCAGATTCTTTTCTTTAGTAAATACATGCATATATAAACTGAGTCACTTCTACGAAATAAAAAAAAGGAGTGGGCAAATTGTTCTAGTTTAAAGAGCCCTAGAGACACAGTAACCAAATGTAGTGTGTGGTGGACCTTGTTTAGATATTCTTTCAAACAAATAATTAAAAAAGACGTTTGTGAGACAGAGTAATTATATTATGGACTAGGTACTAGATGATACCAAATAACCTAAGAGTTGTTATTTTGATAAGCCTAAAAATGGCATTGAAATTTTGTAAGAAAATGTACTCTCTTTTTTTAATTTTAGGAAATTCATCCTGTATGTGGGGGTAAAATGGCAAAAATCTTAATAATTGTTGAATCGGATGGTGGCTACTATTGTACTATTGTACCTTTAAGTCTCTTTTCAAATGTTCATAGCCAATAGCCAACAGGTGGAAGCAACCAAACTGTCCATCAAGGGACGCGTGCATAACAAAATATGGTATATACAGACAGTGGAATGTTAGCCTCAATTCTGACACATGCTATAACATGGATAAATCTTAACAGACATTATGCTAAATGAAATAAACCCACCACAAAAGGACAAATACTGTATAATTCCACTTATGTGAAGTACCTAGAGTAGTCAACTTCAGATTCACAGAGACAAAAAGTAGAATGGTGGTTCCGGAGTCTAGGGGGAAGGGGAGAATGAGAAATTGTGTTTTGTGGTTTTGTTTTTTTTTTTTCTTTTTTGAGACAGGGTCTCCCTTTGTTGCCCGGTCTAGAGTGCAGTGGCCTCATCAAAGCTCACTGCGACCTCAAACTCCTGGGCTGGAGTGACCCTCCTGACTTAGCCTCCTAAGTATCTGGGACTACAGGCGCGTGCCACCACACCTGACTAATTTTTCTATTTTTTGGAGAGACAGGGTCTCACTATGTTGCTCAGGCTGCTCTCAAACTCCTGGGTTCAAGCAATCCTCCTGCCTTGCCCTCCCAAAGTGGTAGAATTACAAACGTGAGCCACCACAAATGGCCAGAAATTGTTGTTTCATGGGTTCAGGGATTCCATTTGAGGAGATAAAAAAGTTCTAGAGATGGATGGTGGTTGCACAACAATGTAAGTGTGCTTAATGCCACTGAACTATACACTTAAAAATGGTTAAATGGTAATTTTTATGTGCATTTGTGTATTAGACCATTTGTATATATGGGTGTTAGGCCCTAATCCAGTATGACCCATATCCTTATAAAAAGGGAAATCTGGAGACACACACAGGGGAAACACCATATGAACATCAAGGCAGAAATTGGGGTGGTTCATCTACAAGTGAAGAAATGCCAAGGACTGCCAGAAAACCACTAAAAGCTAGGAGAGAGAAATGGAACAGATTCTTCCTCATAGCCCTTAGAAGGAACCAATCCTGCTAACACCTTGATCTCAGACTCCTGGCATCCAGAACTGTGAAACAGTAGGTTTTCTGTTGTTTAAGCCACCCAATTTCTGGTATTTTGTTATAGTAGCCATAGCAAACTCACAGAGTCCATGACCAGAGTTCCCAAGAAGTTCTACTGCTTTATCCTCCTAGTGTATCCTAGTGTATGAGGGTACCCATTTTCTCATACTCCCCAACTGTGGGCCTTATCAATCTTTCAAATCTTTCTGAAGCTAAGACTAAATATCTTAATTTGTAAGTTACATTAGTAAGATTGACTATCTTGTGAAGTGTGCTCATGATAGTCTTTTGCCCATCTTCTTAATGTTACAGATTATTTTGAAGATAAAATTCTTCTGCTATGTTTTATAGCTCAAAAAAGGTAAAAAATATTAAAAAATAAAATATTTTTAGGCCAAACACAATGGGTCACACCTGTAATCTTAACACTTTGGGAGGCTGAGGCAGGAGGATCGCTTGAGGCCAGGAATTCCAAACCAGGCTGAGCAACATAGCAAGACCCCATCTCTACAAAAAATTTTAAAAATTAGGGGGCTGCAGTGGCATGTACCTGTAGTCCTAGCTATTTGGGAAGCTGAGTCAGGAGGATTGATTGAGTCCAGGAGTTTGAGGTTGCAGTGAGCTATGATGATGCCACTGTACTCTCCTGGCAACAGCGAGACCCTGTCTCAAAATAAATAAATAAAAATAAAATTCTTTAAGTAATGCATAGACAAGGCAAACCAAATGCACAGCTAAAAAAGATATACAGTGAAAATAAGCCTCCCTCTTCTAACTCTTAGTCTTTCAGCCCCTCTCTCCAGCACAAACCATTGTTACCAGATTCTTGTGCCTTTGTGCAAATTAATCTCTGTGACTTGGTTTCCTCATCTATAAAATGAGAATACTATCAACTACCTTAATAAAGTTGTAAGGATTAAATGTGTTAATTTATGAAAAGATCTTAGAACAGTGACAGACAATGTTTCACACTGTCAATATTCCTCCAGTGATATTATCTGCATGTAAAACCATATGTATGGTTTTTTTAATACACATAGTAGCATACTATACATTACTATACATACTGTACTATAACTTTCTTTTTCTTTTTTTTTTTTTAGCCTGCTCCTACAGTGGCATGTACTATAACTTTCTTTAAGATATATATCTTGGAGTTTGTCTCATATCAGTAATTATCTATAACTCTCTTTCTTTTAAAGGACTACATAATATTCCATTTTGTATGTATACCATAATTTTTTAAGCAGTGCTCTGTTGACAGGCATTTAGGTTATTTCCAGTGTTTTGTTTCTGTGAACAATGCTGCAATGATTAGATACTTGCCTGCATGAATTGTACTTACTGAGTAAATTCCCAGAAGCAGAAGAACTAGGTCAAAGGGTAGGTGGATTTTTATTTTTAATAGATACTGCCAAATCACCCTTCAAAGAGGAAGTATTGTTAATGTACACTACTACCACCAATGCATGAGAGTTTCTATTTCCCCAAGCCCTCCCTCCGTACCACAGTGTGTTTAGATAACATCTGGGATTCTTGACATGATTGCAACGTTGTCCAAACCATGAAAGTAAAGATGAACTGAAAATGTCATTGAGCCCCATCTACTAAAAGTGTTATGATTTGTTGAGAATAATTGCTTTCTACTCAGGAGTTGCTTGGGTTCAACAATCACCTGTGTCCTAGGTTTTAGCAAAACCCCTCTAATTAATTACTTAGATCCCATAATACATCAACTGTGAATTACACCACAATCAGCCTGTTATTCAAAACAGTATCTCTGTCCTTCACTGAACAGACCAGTTTCATTCAGAAACTAAACATAATAAAGAATAAACAAACAAACAAACTGACACACATTGTTTCACTTGAAAATCCTGTTTCGCTGTTGGGAGAAAAATTAACATGTAACATTTCTTTGGTACCTAACCAGATACTCTTTTTTATGTAAATGGATTATTACTAGTGGCTGTAACTAAAACCTGATATAGTGTTTGAACCAAATATTAACAGTGTAAGAGTCTGTAACAGACCTGCAAGCCAAAACCAGTCAGATGTGTTTTTGTATAGCCTCTCCAGATGTTTTTTTGAATTATTAAAGAGTATTTAAAAAGGCCAGGCTCAGTGCCTCACACCTGTAATCCTAGCATTCTGGGAGGCTGAGGTGGGAGGTTTGCTTGAGGCCAGGAGTTGGAAACAAGCGTGAGCAAGAGCGAGACCCCCATCTCTACAAAATATAGAAAAATTAGCTAGGCATGGTGGCATGCACCTGTAGTCCCAGGTACTTAGGAGGCTGAGGCAGGAGGATCACTTGAGCACAGGAGTTTGAGGTTGCAGTGAACTACACTGATGCCACTGCACTTTACCCAGGCAACAGAGCAAGACTCTCTCCAAAAGAAAAAAAAAAAGAGAGAGAGACAATAACAAATGTTGGCCAGGATGTGGAAAAATTGGAACTATCATACATTGCTGGTAGTTATATAATATGGTACAGCCACTTTGAAAAACAGTTTAGCAGTTCCTCAAAAAATTGAACACAGAGTTACCATATGACCCAGCATTTCCACTCTTAGATACATGTATATATATACCCAAGAGGATTAAAAACATATGTCCACCAAAACCGTACACAAATGTTCATAGTGGCATTATTCATAATAGCCAAAAAGTGGAACCAAGCCAAAAATCCATCAACTAATGAATGGATAAATAAAATGTGGTCTATCCATTCAACTGAAAATAATTTGGCCATCCAAAGGAATGACATACTGATACATGGTACAATGTGAATGAACCGGGAGAACATTATACTAAGTGAAAGAAGCCAGACATGAAAGGTCCCGTATTGTATGATCTCATTTTTATATGAAATGTCCAGAATAGGCAAATTCATAGAGACAGAAAATAGGATTAGTGGTTGTCAGGAGCTGGGGGTGGGGGAAGAAGAATGGGGAGTTACTGCTAATGGTATGGGATTTTTGGGGGGAGTGATGAAAGTGTTCTGGAATTAGATAGTGATGATGTTGTACAACCTTGTGAATATACTAAAAAACCACTAAATTGTACATTTTAAAACTGTGTTTCATGGTATGTGAATTATACCTTAATAATAATTTTTTAAGTGTGAGATTCTTAAAATTTTCATGCTATTACTTTTGGAATGTAAAGCCCTAGCAAGATCATTGTAGGAGCTAATAAATATAAAACGGATTACAAAGATATTTCAAGGGGAAGGTTAATATAGCTGAAGTGGCAAAATAATGGCATAACTCTGTGAATAGATTGGGAAAGTAGAAATAAAAGTGAAGCTGAAAGAAATGATGATGCATTAAAAAGTCTTCTTCATCTAGAACAAGTTTAGGTGAAAGCAAATTCTTTTTTTTAAGAGATGGGTTCTCACTACATTGCACCTGAATTCCTGAGCTCAAGCAGTCCTCCTGCTTCAGCTGGGACAACAGGTCTCAGAGACATTTTTAGAGCAAAGGAAGATTATAAGAACAGCCTTATTCCTCATTTGTATAATGGTATTTAAAAAAAGAAAGAATAGCATTATTATGATCTCATTTTATTTGCAATTCAAGGAGACAGAACAAGCTGTCCAACTTTACACAGTAACTTAACAGTGAGTCCAGGAAATTTCACTGGAGGCTAACTTTACCTGTTAGCTACTTCCCTGTTGAAAATGTCAACTAACTCTAAAGTGACATAACAAAGCCATATTTGTATCCCTCAGTCTAAAATGATCAAGAATCACTGTTAAATAGAAAAGCCAGTGTTTATTCCATCTTGCATTCTTACACAAAACAGTCTAAAAACTTGCTGGTTGGATGAGAATGGGCCATTTTCTGGCTAGAGATTAAATTTTTAAAAGAATTAAAATATTTCCTGGACTGAAGTTAAATAATAATAATTCCTATCTAAATATACCAGTTACAATGAATGAATGAATGGGCTATTTATCACAGAATTGTGAAGGACCAAGATCCTTCAGTACAGCCATTCTATCATATTAAACACGAGATGCAGACAATGACATCATCTTATTAAAGATTTGGGGGAAGGACAATTTGCAAGAATGCTTTATGCAAATACCAAGACTTGTCACTCTATCAGCAAGAGTCAGCATCCTCATTAGCTCTGCCTTTGTCGGGCTAGTAATCATAAGGAATATTTGCATAATGTTTTCAGAAATCCATTTTACTTAACTGGCATAACAACCCTATGAGAGTGGGGGCCAGGAATTATTACATCATTATCCATTTTACATGTTAGGAAACAGAGGCTCAGAATAGGGAAGTGACCTGCCCGAAGTCAACAGGCTGGTCTGTGGCAGAGCTGGGACTCAAAGCTGGATGTTCTATTACCAGAACTCATCTTCTTTCCCCTGCATTCCCTACTGCTTCAAGTAGGCGATGTCAGAGATAGTCTTAGGCATTCTACAAGAAGACAGATGAGAGGAAGGCAGGCAACGGGGAAATAGTAGAGAGGGGGGCGATGCCAGGAAGAGGTGTTTTATTAGGAGTCAGTCCAACCACTCTCAATTGCCCCAAATGCCTTTTAAATGGCAACAGTGCCACAAGGTTCCCTGCCCCGGGATCTACAGCTACTATTCTAATTAGTGAGAATCATGTTACAGAATTAAATGCCCAAAAGAAATCTCAAGATCTTCCCCTCTGAGGTTCTGACAGCTGAACTTAGCCCCTCCCACAAAGGCCCGTGCCCCCCTGTTTCAGTCACATTAAATGCTCGGGAGCAAGAAACCGTGAGGCGTGAGGGCCTGAAGAGAAGAGGGTCGGCGATGGTGGCGGGGAGGGGGGCTGAGCCGGGCTAAGGAGAGGGGGAGCCTGTGGTAGACCTGTGGTTGGGGGATGTGGGTTTTGTGGCTGAACTTGGTGGTGGGGTAGGAAACCAGGATCGGGGCTGATGGTCAGGGTGGAGTTTACGTGTCCACGAAGGTTCGGGGGAGCTGAGGGGCTGAGAGGGCCAGTGAAAGACCGAGGAGGGTGCGAGGCTGGGGGTCTGGGGGCCCTGGGATACTGGCGCGGCCCCTCGCGAACGTCTGTGATTGGATGCTCCCTTAAGTCCCGCCTCCCAGGACCCCCTCCCTCAAGCCCCGCCCACAGCGCCAGGCGCGCGCCTGGGGAACAGGGAAGGGGACCCGGCTGGAGAAGGTGGGAGGGGGAGAGGAGAGGCTCGTGCACGCGCCCCGCTCGCTGCGAGTGCACGAGCAGCGCGCTCCCGCCGCCCGCGTCGCCATCTTTTTCCCCCTCCGTCTGTCTGTCTGCCGCTGGCTTTGTCCGTCTGCAGCGCCGCCCCTCGGCTCCCCGCCACCGGCTCGGCCTGGAGCCGCTCTCCGCCCGCCGGGGCCCAGTCCCGGAGAGCCCCGGCCCGGCCGGCCTGAGCTGCGGCCCGGGGCCCATTGTCCGGCGATCCGTCTGTCCGGAGGCGGGGCCCAGGGACCCGGAGCGCAGCGGAGCCGAGGCGCCGGGTAAAAAGACCCCCGAGTCCTTCCTCGCGGGCCAGGCTGAGGATGCAGGGGCTCCTCGCCCCGCTGCGGGTCGCCGGCTGTCGGTCCTTTTGTCTGTCTGTGTCTGGGGAGGAGGCCGGGGGCCAGCTCCGGCCTGGGGGGCGGGAGCAGCCGAGGCTCACCGCTCCTTGCGGTCCAGCCCCGCGCCCCCGGGCTTCCCAGCCGGCCGTTCCTCTTTTTGTCCCTCCGGCGGTCTGGGGCTCCAGGGGGAGGGCGTTTGCGCCGCCGCCCTCCCCGCGTGGGCCCCGGGCCGCAAACACCGGCCTCGTCGGGTTCGGGCCGGGCGCAGCCGGGACAGCCCGGGCGTCTGACAGGCTGGGCTGGCGCGGGGGGAGGGGAGGATGGGCGTGGGAGTGCAGACCGGGGGGTATCGGTCCCAGCGTCTTGGTCTCGCAGAACAGCTTCTAAATTTAGATTTCGGAGAAGACTGTGTTGTCTAAGGGTTTGTCTGAGCCGCCTCGGAAGACCTCTGGCCCTTGTCTGGTAAATCCTGGGAATTTACCTGGGCTCGTGCTTGGAGAAGCCG
Source organism: Varecia variegata (assembly GCA_028533085.1). Classification (NCBI taxonomy): domain Eukaryota; kingdom Metazoa; phylum Chordata; class Mammalia; order Primates; family Lemuridae; genus Varecia; species Varecia variegata. The sequence continues at coordinate 121,962,560 of CM052442.1, read as the reverse complement.
AGGGAACATCTCGGCTGATGACACACAGACCCAACCCAAGGGGGCACAGGGTGAAGGGCGAGGCGGCTAAGTGACCAGCTTTCTTGTCCTCTCCTTCCTGGCAGATACAAATCACCTGGATTCAGGCGAGTTTACTTTGCTCCGTGGGAACTGCACCAGAGCTGGAGGTGGGAACGCACCCTCTTTTCTTAAAGCTGGGATTTCACTCGTTTTTTTCTTGCTAAAGTCTGTGGTGTGCCCTGGAAGCTGCAGCCTAACACCTGTCGGAGAACAGAGGCAGTGTTCAGGGGAGGCCTTGCGCCCTCCCAGGGACTCTTAACCTCGCTCGAAAGACAGACAGAGCTGTCTTCCTTTTTAAATAGAATCCCTTTAGACCTGAATCTCCTCATCCCATTTTCCTTTGGGATGATGATGATGATGATCAGGCAGCCATCCATTTACATTTTTAGTTTGGTTTCAGATTTGGGCTTGGAAACTAAGGCAGTGCTAAAAGTAAAACGGAATGAGTGACCTTTAGGACAATATGTCTATGGGTTTTATTAGCTTTTACTGCCTATAAGACAGTTGTCTAGCCTCGGAGATCTTGCTTAGTGGTCAAGAATGTCCTTTCAGTGCCATTTATTTATATATTTTCAAGAGCCCATGACCCTTCAGGCCTTTTTTGTGGGTGTTTTTGTTGTTGTTGTTTTGTTTTGAGGGAGGGGAGGGTGTTTGCTTATTTTTCCCTTGATCCCTCAGGTGTGTGAAGTCCCGTTGGGTACCATCTGGTCAGTTCCCCATTTGTCCACTAGGAGGATTAGGCGATGCATTGGACACTGAGATTTAATTACGCACATGCTCATCTCTGTCTTCGGACTTGTAGCTGTAGTGTAAGTGTCGTCTCACCAAGATGATCTGAAAAGAGCCTGATTCAAATTATTTGGCCTTCTTGCAGAATGGACCTTATCACCTTTATCTGACAATTTCAATTTCTGATCTTGATCGGAGAAAATGTAAAGAGATTAGTCAAGATTCTATTTTTTTAATACAACAGAGAGGTGTATTTTACAAAAATTAATAGACACCCTGCATTTCATTCAACTTTCTATGTTGTGATTCCACAGGCATATAGAAAAAGACCCAAAGTGTGATATTCATTCATTGCTTCCATTAATAAAATAACTACCTGATTAGAAAGAAATGATATACACAAATAAAACTTAGAACAGAGAACATATACCATTAGCATTAGCGATCAGTATGTTGCCCTCTACATACTTAAAATTTATTTTTATTGTATACATTTGGAATTTTTGTTTGTTTTTAATTAAAAGTCTAAAAAAGAACTGTGTTTGATATGCAGATATGATAGAAGACTGCCTGAAAGCTGCTTCCTTTGCCACTTCCTGTGGAGGCCTGTCTTTGCCATTTGCGGTTTCTTTCTTCTTTTGGTAAGGGGAGGCAGGATCTGATTACAGGTTTGAGGTCCTTTCTAGCTACATAGAGGAGTTAGTTGGCATAAGAGGAGGCGAGTCTTCATTAACTGGAGTGCAAAGTACAGCTAGTAGTAGTCTCTCATAACTCCTCTCAAGGCAATAAACTATAATTTTAGCTTATTCAGTTATTTAGCTTATAGCTTATTCAATATGAGTACAATTTGAGAAGGCAGGAAGTGAAAGAAAACTTAGAGAGTGATCAGATCCATATTCCTATCTTTGGTAGGAAAGAGAATCCATTTCTTTTTATTCTATATCTGTTTATTCACTCTATCTTTCAAAAAAAAAGTCACAGCTTCTGCTACTAATCCATTTCAGATTCTCTAACAATGCTTATGTCTGGGACAATCTTTCTTGTGGTTACCAGGGACCTCCAGGCTTAAGCATCTGTCCCCTTCTATATGGGGAGGTTGCGGGGAGATGCATGTCTCTGCAGCACTTCTTGTTTGGGGAACATTTCTTTTTGTTCTTCCCACTGGTCTCTTTGCTACCCAGAGTTGGACTGAGAAGAGGCTCTAAAGTTATTAACTTTGACCACCTCTGTGGAACACGTGAACAGGGCCAGCTTGGTGTTCCACACTGGGGTGCTGCATTAGTATTCAATGATGTGGATGGCATCTGGCTCTTCTGGTAAGAGCTCATCTTTAGCATTATAAGTTTGATTTGGTTTAGTGCCCTGTCATCCACACTGCCCAGCACCATGTCTGCACATCACTAGATAAAGGCCTTTAATTCCCATGCTGTTTTTGTGTACAGACGCCTAAGAGTTTTGAGACGTTTCCTGTCTCATAGGGATGTGATACCTGTGTTACCTCTGGGCAAGGTAACTTCTTAAAAAGCCATCTAGAGGCTCCCATTGGTGCAGACTGCAGGGCTTGACTTCCAGTGGGCATGTGGTATGAGCCACTACCCTCTTTGGCTTCCTTTTATAGTCCATGGGCTTATCCCTTTGAGCCCACAGTACTTCTAACCCTGGTCGCCTGAGTTTTGCTTTCTTTTCTACCCTGTGACCTTGATCATGATCACTTACCAGTATTCTGGATTCCAAAGGTGGATTTAGAGTGTAATTCTCTAAATCCTCTCTGAAGGAGTTCCCTCTTAAACTTCTCAGGATCTTGACATTGTGCTAGAGATTTCTTTTCTTTCTTTCTCTCTCTCTCTTTCTTTCTTTCTTATGTTAGTTCAATTATTTACAACTGGTGAGTTTTATATGTTCAGGAGCTATCTATAAAGTCTTTTTATCTTTTAATTTTGTATAATTTCTAGGGAAAATGGCATGTGCTAACCATATCCTTTTTTTATTATAGGTTAGCACCTTGCACGGAGGTAGTAACATATCCAGTTGTGAAACTGGGAAAGGCCAGAGCTCTCAGATCTGGGAAACATGTCCCGTCGGAAACAGACAAATCCGAACAAAGTTCACTGTGAGTATTGGGCTTTGTCTTCTGGAAGCTGGGAATGTTGAGGGTTGGAATGGAAGAGTAACCTTAATTTAGGGTGAGAGACTCACCCTGATTCGTAAAGAAGATAGAGTTATTAGTGTCAGATACGACGAATTTAAAGTGTATCTGGGCCGGGCGAGTGGTTCACACCTGTAATCTCAGCACTTTGGCAGGCCAAGGCGGGAGGATCACTTGAGCCCAGGAGTTCAAGACCAGACTGGACAACATAGCAAGACCCTGTATCTATAAAAGATAGAAAAATTAGCCAGGTGTGGTGGTGCATACCTGTAGTCCCGGCTACTCAGGAGGCTGAGCCAGGAGGATTGCTTGAGCCCTGGAGTTGGAGGTTGCAGTGAGCTATGATTGTGCCACTGTGTTCTAGCCCGGGAGGCAGAGAAAGACCCTGTCTCAAAAAAATAAAATAAAGTGTATCTGGTTGCTGAAGGAGGTGTTAGAAACCTGTCTCAGCTGTGTGTGTACTTTATTGATCTTTAACATTCACATTAACAAACAGAGGATACCTCCTCTGTGCAAATCCTTGTGCTGTAAAACACAAGGCTGTCAAGGCTGTAAAACAATATAAGATATATAAGACTGTAATGTAGCCTCATATATATACACACACAAGTATAAATACAAGATAGTATATGCTAAGTACCACATAGGGATGCTGCAGATTGTGTGTACTACAGAAGTTAAGAGGAGGGAAATTAAGAAATCTCCATGGACTAAGGTAGCAAGGGGAATGCTTGATGGAAGAGGCCCTAGTGGACCATGCACTTGAACTGAGCCTTAGAAGGTAGAAAGTGGATTTGAAACAAAAAGAGAAAGGGAGAGGGAAAGTCATGAAGGGAAAGTGATATGAGCAAAGATGGAATGCACGTATGTTTAGAGGATGAGGAGCCTTCGTATGAAGCAGAAGTTTCATTTGTCCAGGAGTCATAGGTTGGAGATGTTTAACTCTACATTGTGGAAGCCTGAATGCAGGCCAAGTTCAGACTTCATTCCATAGGCCGTAGGGAACTACTGAAGATTTGTAAGCAGAGAGAGTGGAGTGACATTTAGAATGCATTGTTTTGGTACTATATAGCAGTGTGCGGGATGGATCACATGAGGAAGAGACTAGAAACCGGAAGACCAGGTGTGCACTATTGCCTTGCGTTGTTTCTCAACAGTTTCATATGTATGTTTTATTTTAGTAATTACATTGTAGGGCTGGGTGTGGTAGCTTACGCCTATAATCCCAGCACATTGGGAGGCCAAGGCAGGAGGATCGCTTGAGGCCAGGAGTTTGAGACCAGCCTGGGTAACATAGCAAGACCCTGACTCTACAAAAAATTTAAAAATTACCAGGCATGGTGGCACTTGCCTGTAGTCCTAGCTACTCAGGAGGCTGAGATGGGAGGATTGCTTGAGCCCAGAAGTTCAAGGTTACAGTGAGCTATGATCGGGCCACTGTACTCCAGCCTGGGAGCTACTCAGGAGGCTGAGATGGGAGGATTGCTTGAGCCCAGAAGTTCGAGGTTACAATGAGCTATGATCGGGCCACTGCGCTCCAGCCTGGGCAACAGAGTAAGACCTTGTCTCTAAAAACCAATAATAATAATAATTACATTGTAAACTTCTACAGGACAGAGACTATGTGCCATATATATTTCCTTATATGTCCTTCTCTACTTCTAGCACTGCTTATAGAGGATGTTTAAAAAGTGCCTTTTCAAATTAACATTAATATCTCTGCAGATTTGAGATAATTGGCCATTTTCATATGCTCTGGGGAGATAAGCATTCTTGCCCAAATGTGCATAAAAAACAAATAACTTCCTATTATTACGGAGGACTGATTGAGTAAAGTGCAACAACATTCGAAGACAATTCAGAAGTGTAACATATGAAAGGGTTTTTTTAAAGGTAAAAACCTACATTTGAGAGGATAGATGAGTCAGAGTTAAGAAAACTAAAATTCCTTAAAAATATACTATAAGCCAGGCACTATATACTTTATTGTATCTTATTGGGCAATTTCAAGAGTAGGATAGAAAGTAGTATGAGCAGAACATGTAAGAGGGTTTTGACATCTTATAGGGTAGCAAACCTATATTTGACATCTTTAGGGTAGCAAACCTCCATCTACAATTCATTCTTCTGTTTAAGTCCTGGAAAGGTTGGGTAAGATGGAACCAGTTAGATGCTTCTAGGAGTGTATTCTGGAACAGGTGGATGTGCACAGCCACTTAATATAAAGGTGAGTGGTTTAGGAAGGATTTAGAAATTGCTGCTAAAACGGTAAAATGCAATGGGCCTGAAGTGAGCATTGTCAAGGGAGATAAAATGTAGTATCTCTACCATAGGTCATCCAACACAGGAGTTGAGGAGGATTGTTTTTGCCTCTCTGGTTGAAGACGAGTATTGATAAAAGACACAAGTGTGACCCCAAGAAGGCAGGGCAGGAAAGGTACTATTAGTAGAGATGATGGGTTCACAAATAAGGCAATTATAGGAGTTGAGTGTTCGCTTATAAAAGCCACCTGTCCAAAGAGACTGGTTAGATTTCAGGAAAGTAGCTGGTGGGGCGATGGCATCATTGTAGTAAAGGTTTGCGTGGCCTATGCCTGTTCACATAGCATATATCCATCAGCTGTTTCTCCTTCCACCATAGTCAGTCGAAGGCAAGACGAGCTGGCATTGGAGTTGGAAAACAGATGGACAAACAGGCCATGGAGATGGGGAGAATATGACACATCCACAGTTGCAGGAATGCAGTTACCAGAGTCAAGGGAGTGAACACTGTATTGTGGTGGAGTGGCTGGGACTTTGCAGGCCCCCCAGTGGTGGCCATTAAGGAGGCCTTTACTGTGGTGCTGTGAATACAAACTGTTCAGTGACAACTAAGTGGCAGGCCACCAGGGAGGAGCTGTCTTCAATTATGCATTTGGGCAGAGAGCTGTGAAGGCTTCTTAGGTGATGACTAAACTTGACTAAAGAAGAAAAGGCACTGAGATTTGCTGGTTTCTGAAGATCTATTTATTATTTGGCACTGAAGCTGACCCTGTCCTTTTTGAAAGGTCACCTTTTGATTGTCCGTGACAATAGTGGCAAGTAGAAATAGGTAATTTTAGTTTTCTGACCGCTTGAGTCTCCTATCACCTTGCAGTGAAATGGAACCAACCAAATGTATTGAATTTTAACGCTGCTTGTCTATTTAAAGTAAATGGAATGGACTCGAGGTCTGGGAGGCAGGAAAGTCTGCAGAAGCTTTGCTTAAATGTCAAAGCCAATCAACACTTGAGCAGAGTAATGGCTGAGCTTCACTAGAGCTGCTTTCTGGGAAGAAGAGGATAATTGTGTGGCATGAAACTAAAGGCCTGCCTAAAAGGATATATTAAGAATCCCACTCCTGTAGCCCAGCAGCAATTGTCAGATCCACTTTAGAAGCCAATGGGCAGGCTGCTTTGGCACTTACTTGGTTTTCCTCAGGACTGTTTTTATATCTAAATTACTGGTATGAGCCTTTTGTCAGAAACATCTAGACAGACGCTTGTGTTTTGCCCACTTCACTTCATTAATAGACTCGATGCAGAGCTTTTGGAATAAAAGCCCAGAATTGTTGTTAGTCATAGAGAAACTGCTGATGAGCTGAGTTTCTATTTTAGACCTCCGCCCCTATCTCCTTCCCCATCTCCGTCTCTTCTGAGAACAGATTTCTGTCAACTGTTTGTAGAGAGGTTGAAAATATAGTCCCTTGCACATTTTCATTGAGTGTGTTTGAACCAAGTAAACCACTAAGGAAAGGAAAATCTCTTTAGAGACTTTTGCTTTCAGATTGCAAAATACATGAGCAACCAAAAACCTTCAGCTTCAACTAAAAGCTTTTCACAGAGGAGTAATAAACATCTTTAAAATCCTTTCTCTTCTAAAAAGCACAGCTTGTTTCGTCTTCATTCATTCTGTTAACATCCTCGTGAGGTAAATGGCTATATTCCCAACATGTGATAGCACCTTGGGTTACAAAGACCGTCTGCTAGAAATGGAATCCGAAGCTTCTCACTCCCAATACTAGCTCATTTTTTCGGAATTCAACATCTGCTCTCTTAGAGAGTATGTTTCAGCTGCTTTACTTTGCAGTCAGCTTGAAATTGCTTTTACTTAACTGCACCAAGGACCCAAGAAAGAGAATTGTAAACTCATGCCTTTCTAATAACTTTCATCTCAGTCTTCTCATCTGTTCTTCAAACTTGCTTGCATGGCCTTATTCTTATTTAGTCTGAAAAACCTTAGTCAAGTCAGACAAACAGTATTTTCGTGATTCCATACCACAAAAAGGAGACTGGGCACCTTGCTTTTTATTATGGAGCTGAGATGTTTCTTTCTCAACTGCTAATAGACAAATAAATACCCATATTAAATAAGATAGCCACCCTACATTAATATCTAGGGACCACAGAATTTGTTTTAACCTACTCCAGCAGTCTCAAGATAGAAGGAAATAATAATTCTACATTTTAAAAATGGTTAATTCTATAACTTCTTAATCATTAGTATCTCTGTGGGTCACAGTACACTTGAGTTAACATGGTATACTTTTACCAAGTCTCACTACCTTATTATGAAAGGATAATTCTGGACAATCGGATTTGGAGATTAGGTAAATAATAACTACTGGAAGATCATTCACATATCTTTTCTTAGGACGTCTGCTAAAATCGCTTCTTTTTTATGGTTTTTTAATATGTTTTGCTTTATGGTGATATTTAAAATAGGAATAGCCCTGAGGGATAAAGTTCACCTTAGTCTTTTTTCCAAGTCAGGAATAAAATAAAATATAAGAACACAGCTTTTCTTCCCAAACTGCCAAAAATGAATGACAGAATTAATTTATCCCAGTTATCCTAGGTGGGATTGCCAGCAGGAGTCTTAGATAGGAAAATCACATTGAACAGACTCCTCTCTGTTCTTTGAAGGCCCAGATATTTAGACAACATCAATAGACAGAAATAAATTTTGAGCTCAAGTTGATGGAGACTAAACTGAATTACTGGCTCATCCTGAAATGTCTTTCCACTAATCCAATGATGATTCCCTATTAAGAAAGGGGAAAAAATTATTTATTCTTAGTATGTTATAAATCTAGCTGGCTTCTGGCTAGGTTTCGTTAGAGACCAGAAGTATCACTGACGAGAATGGTCTGCCCCTTGATAATTTTATGCTAGTGCATAACTTGTTCCTTAGTACCGTATCTGCCTATGCCCCTAGGTCTGAAAACATGTACCTACCCAGAAGGATTCAGTAACCATTCCAGTTGGCCATGGTCTTGTGGTTGCAGTGTAACCAACATGGAGGAATCAAATATTTTACATCTGCAAAAAGGGAAGGGGAAGCACTCTAACACAGAATTCATTTTCTGCTTTCTCTTGCAGTCATTTATACCCAATGTGTCATCTTAGATATTGTGAAGATGGACTTAAAGCAGCTTATTTTTCCTTTTCTTGAGGGCTATGTAGCTAGGAGTACACTTTAACACGAACCACCTCCATTCCCACCCACAGTGTGAGTCATAATAGCCATAATGTTAGTTACTCTAAACCAGGCATGGTAGCTCATGACATGGTATCAGAAATATCATTTTTCCTTTTGTCATATACTGGCCCTGGGGACATTATTTTGCTGTTTGAGTTATATGTAGCAGTTTCTCATGGTAGGAAGGTAACACTCACACTAGGATCAGAGCCATTCTCACCGAGAGATAAGCCTTTGTTTTCAGCAGAACCACTCTGATGAGCCTTCTAACCTTCTACATACATCTCTACTAGAAAGCAGTTTAAAAATATGGACATGAGAGTTGGACAGACCTGGGTTTGTATACTTGATTCCACCACTGACCTTAGTTTTCTCCTCAGTAAAAGATAAATAGTAGAGTCGGGGGTGGGGCAAAAAAAGCCCAAATGTATATAGTAATACTTAACAGAGTTTTGCAGAGAATTAAGATGACAAACATAAAGCATTTAACATACAGCCTGGAAGTTGCAAGTGTCAAACCGTAACTATTATTAGTGTCTAGTACTTAGCATATAGTAGGTGCTCAATGAATATTTGCTGAATGACTAAGTGAATCACATGAAGCCGATTCCATATCAGTTATTTTGCTGCCGAAGGACTAGTAGTGGAGGTCAACTCACTAGTTCGTTCCTCCCACATCTTTGTGTCCTGTCTCAGAACCAGAGCATGTTTACTTTCCTTCCTCTCTTCTGTAAGAAAGGGCCTCATCTATTGTCAAACATTTCACCAGAGCTTTTTATTATTCCCTCTTGCTGGCTGGTGAGTGAGGACTGTAGTTCCCATTCTGACTGAGATAATAGAAACCTCAAGAAACCCAACTCTCTTTTCTTCTTATGCCTGGTCTCCTGGAAATAAAAGAACACTTAAATGTTAACTCTTCAACAACCATATAGATTCTAGGCAGAGTTCATCAGAAGTAAATGCAAAATTAAGGATGGGTCCAGGGCTTTTGGATACTTCATACAAAAAAAAAAGACCATATTGGACCACAGAGACTAGATACATATTATTTGTTGAAAATTAGTGTGTTTCAGGAAGGTTGTTCCTCAGCTGAAAATGAATTCATATATTATCTGTTCTTCTAATCCATTGTTCAACCAGTTGTTGATTTTACTTATGGCTAATTCTGATGTCTATCATCAGAAAGAAAGTCAAGGAATAGCTTCCAGAGCATGTCTTGGAAGGAGAGTAGATGAAAGATGGGATTAGAGATTGTTATTTAGAAGGATTATTTGAAGCGCTGTTTGTAGTCAGAGACACTGAGTCAGGACGGTAACACTATGTTAAGGTGCAGAGATTTTGCCCAGATTTGTTGCCCTATCTTCATCCCATCACTTTGCCTCTTGCTTCTGTCTCCCCAATCCTGATGGAAGGTTGTAAATGGAATTGAGATTCTGCAGTTAAATTTGTGAAGTAGCAATTGATCACCTTTTGAAAGAAGTCAAGACTAGGAGGATTTAAGAGAAGCAAGCGATGCTTTCTAGAGCATCTGGCTTACTGCCCAGGAAGAGCAGCTACGCCCAGAAGCTGTTGGAGGCAGCAAGCTGACTTGGAGATGAATGACCCCACCACGGGGTATCTGCCTGTCTCCTACCTTTGAATGGTCTGACCTTCCAACCAGCTTGCCTGGGGATGTGCTGCCCAGCTGGTGGCCTGACTATTTTTCCTTGTGACCACCAGGGGATCAAGTATTTGCTGGGCTAGAAGAGCAAGCCCGCCAGGCGATGATGAAAACTGATTTTCCTGGAGACCTTGGCAGTCAGCGACAAGCTATCCAACAACTAAGAGATCAGGACTCCAGTAGCAGTGAGTTCTGCACCTTCTGGTAATGACTCAGGGCAATGGGAGAAGAATTATCAGAGTGTGTGTGCTCTGGGGATTGTGCATGGGGGTTGGGTGGAAGACATAAAAAAGGAGATATATGGATCCTTAGTGTCCCCAAAGGTGTTCTAAAGTGTGCGGGCATATGCTTATCTAGAGAGAGAGGACAGGTTTAGCATTATGTTTTTTAATTCATGGACTACAGTACTGGTGCAATGCCATACACAGATAGGTTCGTTGGTTGTGACAGACAGGGTGGAAACAAATTAATGCTCAAGCAGCCCCTGGGTTAGGTTCAATGAAAAGAAAAAAAACAAAATCCCTGTCTCCTAGGGTCTGTTTATTCGTAATTAATAAAACATAAGGGTGGCATTAATGAATTCTTGCTTGAGGAACCAGTTTTAATGTTACACAAAAAGATTCACTTAGTAATGAGATTATGCAGCATATAAAATGCTAAAGTCAAGGTCTTCCCACACTAGTACCCTAAGTAGATCCCTGTGCTTAAGAGACAGAAAAGACAGTGGCTATTGCAAGTTGAGCCTCACGAATCGTCTGTCTTATGACCTGCCTGAACAAACATGTTTTGAGATGTGTTATTTCCTAGGAAGATTTCCACGCTTTCCTGATCTCATCCATTTGATATTGGTTAGTACAAGTGTCAATTCAGAGTGACACTTCTGATTTTTCTCCACATTTGAGGCTGGGTGAGAAAGAACAAAGAGAGAGTTATGCAACCTTCTTGGAACTTGTTTCCACCCAAACCAATCATTAAGCAACATCAACAACAAAAAATAATTTGGTGATAATTTGTCAGGTACAGAAAAACGAACCCAAAAAGTTCTAGAAAAGCTATAGGAGCCACCAGTTTCTTGAGTAACAGGCATAGCAATATCTGCAAAAGTCTAATAGGTTTCCATTCTAGAACAGATGCATCATCTCTGTAGACAGCAGACCTGTTTTTTAAATCTTTCTAGTAGAGAGATATATTTGGATTATTGATACATGACAAAAATGTATTTGATTGTACATTGTATTAGATTAAGCTTACAAGTATTTCAAATGAGAAGCTGATGATCTAATTTGTGTCAATCCTTTATTACTGAGGTGGATTCAAATGAAAGCAGTTCTGGGCTGGGGAATAAGGCATACATACCATAGATCTTTCCAGGGCCCAAATCTAGTCCACCAACCAACTGGAGTATCTAATACAGACATGTAACCACTAGCAGATGACTTGGTTAGACTTTCTCATGAAGAAAGGGAATGTAACCAGTTTCGCCCAGTAAGAAAGGAAACATAGTAATGGGTGTTGCTCACATACTGGTGGATTTAGAAGTTATGCAAGGGATAGGAGAGAGAACATAAGCAGCACTGTTAGCTAGGAAATCTTAGTCTCACGCAGGTGGCCTGGTGACATTCTACCCTGTATGCCTCTCTCGCTCATATCAGGCACAGAAGCCGAGGATCTAAGTGGGGTTGGGAAGGGGCTGGAGCCTGACAGCTTCCCTGGGTTTGGCTTCCTCTTGTGATCTTCAAGGTACTAGCACTTTTTTTCCTTTCAGGAAGAACTCCCCTTGTTATGTTTTTCATCTTTTTTTTTTCCTATTTTATACGTAATAGAGAAGAACAGTCAGCTCCCACAAACCTCGCAGATTCCCTAGCCACAGGCAGACCTCCTCAACTTGCCCCACAAACTAAAACAAACTCAATTCTTACTTCAGTCACAAGAAATTACATTTCATCCCAAAAGAGAAGAGTGGCCTGTTCCTTCTACTTAATGCATTCAGTTACCCATCAGATAATCCAGAGAACCTACAGAAACAGTGGACCTACTTAGCTTAGAATGCCATCACTGGTAGAGTAAGAGCAGTCAGTCGGATACCACTGCAGACTGCCTGAGTTGATTGCTTGCTAATTTTTCCACTGTGATGAACAACTCTTTCCTGTAAAGTGACATCATTTTTAACTAATTTACTACTGCTTCCTTTACTGATAAGAGGGACAAAAAATTTGCTGGTGTTTCTGTAAGTGTGCCTTGGGGTTTGTTGGGAGAAAACCGATAAGTTGGGCTCAGAGTAAAATAGTATAGTGACACCATGGAAAAATTCTGCAGGGGGAGAAAAATTAGTCATAAAATCACAAGTGCCGGTAAGTCAGAGGTGGTGTGCTGTGAGAATGAGCGTGGTGTGAGGTGCTTGGGGAGGTGTGATTTGAAGTGTGAGATATTTGAGAGCCATGCATAAGAAGGATCATTTTTATGAACTGTAGAGGGCCCAATAACCATTTTCCAATGCAGTTTTGCCGCAGATTTTCTCTTTAGTGCATATGTGGCATAATAAATAACAGCTATAGCTGTTTCCATTTGACATGGATATGTACTCAACTAAGCACTGATATCAAATATATCATGAGAGATCTGAAAATGTTTTTCTATTATAGCTGCAAACTCTAGGGTGGATAGAAGCTCAGGACGTATTTATGCCAAAATCAGAACAAGTGACCAGTTTGTGTGTTTCAGGTGACAGTGAGGGTGATGAAGAGGAGACCACACAGGATGAAGTCTCTTCCCACACGTCAGAGGAAGATGGAGGGGTGGTCAAAGTGGAAAAAGAGTTAGAAAGCGCAGAGCAGCCTGTTGGTGGGAACGAAGTGCTAGAGCATGAGGCAAGTGACAGATGGCTCCTGAGTCTGGGAACGCCCTGCCCTGATGCTGCTCACCCTGTGAACAGTCTTGCCTCTGACAGTCTCCTGGGCCCGAGCACGAGGCCGTTTCCTTTGCAGCAGCAGAGCTCACACCTCACACACACAGTTCTTGTCACGCCAGCTTTCCTTTTCCACCCACGTGTCGCTGCACCCACGTACAGCCTTCCTCCTAACCATCCCCGTTTCTTCCAGGCCGAATAGCCGCCTTTGCAGAACGCAGCGCTTCCTTCCCAAGGCGTGCTCTTGAATATGCTTACAAATCCAAGTCAGAGTGTTACCTGCAGTGCCACCCTCTCACTAAATCGTGTCCTAAGTATTCCCGTAAGGAGCACGACAGGAGGGAAGCTAGCTAATCCTTTCTCCGCAGAGTTTACCTTAAGGGAAAAAAACAGATCATTTCTCCCTGGGGCAATCCTGTGCCCTCATGGCTGGAAGCCTGGGAGAAAATGAAGATGGGAACAAATGTAGTTCCCTTTCAACTATTACTTTGTCCTTTGTCCCACAATGAGAAGCTAAGAATGTGACGTGTGATAGCAGACTGGGCTCCTTTCAACAGGATCCCCTGTTTAAAAGGCAGGGAAGGGCAGTGAAGAGACTAGTAAGAGTCCTAACGAGTTGCCGGTCTGTTGAATCGTAGGTCACAGAGAATTTGAATTCTGACCCCTTGCTCGAACTCTGCCAGTGTCCCCTCTGCCAGCTGGACTGCGGGAGTCGGGAGCAGCTGATCGCTCACGTGTACCAGGTATGGTGTGGCAGCTTGTTTGTAGCCCAGATCCTGCCTTGGCCTCCTGAAGGAATGTGGGTTGTTGCTTCCATTAGGATCCCACTCCAGTCCTCTAAACATTTTAGAGAATAAGTGGGATATGTTGGATAAATACACTCTGGGTTCCCAGGCAGAAACACTGTGAAAATTAAGTATCATTATGTTTTTCAAAATTATTAATACATGTTTTAAACCGTGAAATAGAAACTAACATCTCTTAATAACGAGGGCTTTGTTTTAAAGAAAGACATTAGTTAACGTAAATGTTTCTGAAATACCAATGAAGTTAGTATAAACAAGAGGATCAGAATCAGACTTTTGTGTTCTTTTTACCACGGTCCAATCGCAGAGCACCTGTGTCTTGTGATCTTATCGACAAGGCATTAGCACACATGCCAGCCTGGGTTGTACCATAAAGACACTTGGTTCGTGAGGACAAGTATTTCTTTGGAAGACTGTCTTAAAAAGATCGAGGACAGGCAGAATATAAATACCTGTTGCATACCAGTATTCCCAGCCAGCTTCTGGATTTGGCCTTCATCACTCCCCTAGCACGCACTTCTACCTGCACAGTGAACTAGGGAGACAGGGAGAAATAATCCTGAGCCTCTGAGGCTCTGAAGAGGGCTCTGGCGCCCCACTGTTCCTCGAGCCAGCCACGTTGCCCACAATGTAGTCAGAGCTCAAGCCAATGGAATCTGAGCAATGGTCTGAATGGCCAGGCCCTTCTGAAGGCCCACTAACCCAGAAACTGTGAACTTTCCAGAGGCCAAACAGAGAGAATAATTGCCAAGTGCTTTGTTCCCATACTGAGGAAAGGGGACATTTCCCAGAAAGTAGTTTCTAAGTGGGTGCAAATTGTCCTGGAAGTAGTGCAAGACTGACAGATAAAGGCTTTGTCTTACAGCACACTGCAGCAGTGGTGAGTGCCAAGAGCTACATGTGTCCCGTCTGTGGCCGGGCTCTTAGCTCTCCGGGGTCACTGGGTCGCCACCTCCTAATCCACTCGGAGGACCAGCGGTCTAACTGTGCTGTGTGTGGAGCCCGTTTCACCAGCCATGCCACCTTTAACAGGTTAGCCGGGCACCTACCCTTGTTGTGCTGGGAGCAAATTCCTGGGTGTGGGTTCTACTCTCCCAAGGCAAAGTGAAGGCAAGAGATAGGTAATGCTTCGGCAACTGACTCATGACTATTTGGCTTCCCGAGGTCGGACGAGACCCGGCGCCTTGAGGCTGCTGTGGCCGTAGACGACTCATGACTATTTGGAGATACAAGTAAGAAGCAAAGAAAGATGCCTTTTTCATTAGATACCCCCAAAGGGAAATGAATTCCCATCTCTTTTCCCATCAGAATGATATTTTCGACTAGGAAGAGATGTAGGGAAGTCTAAGGACATTCATGAGGAAGCATAGAGGAAGAAGTTGCAGGGTTCTGAGAGGACCCTGGCATGAGGACATAGTCTCCACTGTGTCCTGGGAAGACTGGAACTATGTGAACATCGTGTCCTCATCCCGTTTGCCTAGTATACAGCGCAGAGTCTGCCTCTGCCCTGCAGGAGTGCCAGGAGAGGAGGAGGTGAGTCAGTGGCGCCTTCATTCCCGCAGCAGGACTGCCCCTGCACAGCTTTTCCAAACACCAGCATTCCTGCTTGACTGAAAACTCCACACTGTAAGGGCTCATCTCATTTCTGGTACGTTGTTGTGGCAGCTGGCTCAGTCATTAACCCCAGTGGGCTTTAAGACTTGGTAGACACCCCAGCCCACAGAGGATAAGGGGTGGAGAGGTAGAAGAGGTCTGCCAAGCTTTCAAACTGACCTCTAGTGGTGAACTCCAAGCAACTGGCCTGGTAGGAAAGGAGTAAGCCAGGGCTGAATACCTGAGCCTTGCTAGAAGAAAAGACTAACCATCCCAAATTTTTGCATTCCAGCGAGAAACTTCCTGAAGTACTTAATATGGAATCCCTACCCCCAGCCCACAATGAGGGCCCCTCCAGTGCTGAGGGGAAGGACATTGCCTTCAGTCCTCCAGTGTACCCTGCTGGAATTCTGCTTGTGTGCAACAACTGTGCTGCCTACCGGAAGCTCCTGGAAGCCCAGACCCCCAGTGTACGCAAGTGGGCCCTACGTCGACAGAATGAGCCTTTGGAGGTACGGCTGCAGCGGCTGGAACGAGAGCGCACGGCCAAGAAGAGCCGGCGGGACAATGAGACCCCCGAGGAGCGGGAGGTGAGGCGCATGCGGGACCGTGAAGCCAAGCGCTTGCAGCGCATGCAGGAGACAGACGAGCAGCGGGCACGCAGGCTGCAGCGGGATCGGGAGGCCATGAGGCTGAAGCGGGCCAACGAAACCCCGGAGAAGCGGCAGGCCCGACTCATCCGAGAGCGAGAGGCCAAGCGGCTCAAGAGGAGGCTGGAGAAAATGGACATGATGTTGCGAGCTCAGTTTGGCCAGGACCCTTCTGCCATGGCAGCCTTAGCAGCTGAAATGAACTTCTTCCAGCTACCTGTGAGTGGGGTGGAGTTGGACAGCCAGCTTCTGGGCAAGATGGCCTTTGAAGAGCAGAACAGCAGCTCTCTGCACTGAACCACACCCTCCTGCCTGCCCCCCTGCCCGCCCACCAACCCAGGCCCACAAGGACCAGTGCTGCCGCCACCCATAAGGCCCTGTCCTGCGGCCAGAGGCAGGCCCGGGTGTGCTGCAGGCGGACCTGTGCACCCCTTGCATGTGGGAGCAGGATGACTAACGAGGTTAGGAGGAACCTGGCTCTGGGCAGCTCTGGACAGGGAGCAGGTACTCCAGAGAACCGGACTTCCCAGCCCACTGCTGCAGGCCATGCTTATAGGACTGTGGGGCCCCAGCGTGGCCCAGGAAGTTGTGAGGGCAAATAAATTAATTTTATCTTTACTGGCCCTTTCCTGCTTTTCTCTCAATTTCATTCGAGCAAATGACGTGATCTAGGAGAGACCTGGGTACGAGTCTTCAGGCAGTGACTTCTGGTGTTTGCCCTTTTCTGAGGGAGGGTGCCCCTCAACTTAGGCTGTCCAAGCAGAGGTCCCTTATTTGGGCCTTTACAAGTTGATGAGGAATAAGTGACACTGAAGGAAGAACTGACGCTGACTTTGTGAGGATCCATTCCCACAACCATAATGGAGATCTCCACCGTCCCAAGGGCTATTTAAACCTAGCTTGCCTTTTCCCAACTCAGAAGTAGTAGAGGCCTATCCTCATAACTGGCATTTTCTAAAGACTATGCAGCAATTTGAACTAGGTGCAGGTGACTTTTCCCGGCAATATTGTTTGTTGAACATTTAAAATTCTATCTCAAATAAAAGTCAGGTGCACCTAGGAATATGTTCCTAGCAATGGCTGCAACATTAAGGTCCATAGCACCAAGGAACTCAAGTTTGAGAGAAGAGGTAATCCATGTTTTCATTTATTCCCCAGAGCCAAGGTAGGATAATAAAAACCACTGAGGAAACTGCAGTATTAAGGTGATGAGAGAGCGCGAGTCAATCGTGGTGAAGGCCAGAGCAGAATGATTACTCCGGCACTTTGTGTGGCTGCCAAACCATGGAGGAGACAAGAGCTGAGGTCATTTCTAAAAAGTTTCTGTGATGGTACAGAGCAAGCACAGAACTCTCCTCGCCTGCACCAAAGGTTGTGTACAGTTTAGATAATTATAGATCTTGAGGTCCAGAAGGAAGTGCCCTAGTTAAATTGTAGCCAGAAAAATAACTATGCCAGGAATGTGGACCTCTTCCAGGATCATAACAGGGAAACCTGGACTCCTCTCTGACCTCCGCAGGTTCAGTGCTGTTTAATCCTCTCAACTGACTCCCAAACGGGTTAATTCCTACCAGGCATGCTGAAATATTTGTTCTAAAAAATACGTTTAAAAGAAAGTAAGTACTTAATCCAAATGTGGAGCTCTCTCCCACAGAGCTCCACACTGAAGTTCTATTTGGGATGCTTCAAAATGGGTGAGCACTCACTATGTGCTAAAGATTATTCTGAGCACCCTACGTGGATTATCTCATTTAATTTTCACAACAGGGCCGGCACAGTGGCTCACACCTGTAATCGTAGCACTCTGGGAGGCCGAGGCGGGTGGATCGCTCGAGGTCAGGAGTTCGAGATCAGCCTGAGCAAGAGTGAGACCCCCCCCCCGCCCCCAGTCTCTACTAAAAATAGAAAGAAATTATATAGACAACTAAAAATATATACAGAAAAAGTTAGCCAGGCATGGTGGCCCATGCCTGTAGTCCCAGCTACTCGGGAGGCTGAGGCAGGATGGCTTGAGCCCAGGAGTGTGAGGTTGCTGTGAGCAAGGCTGACGCCACGGCACTCACTCTAGCCCGGGCAACAAAGCGACACTCTGTCTCAAAAAAAAAATTTCACAACAAATTCTGAGTTCATACAAACTCAGGAGTTGGATGTCTAGGTTCGAAACTGCACTGCCACTTACAAGCTGTGTAACTCTGGGCAAGTTACTTAACTTCTTTCTTGGCTTCCCCATCCACAAAATGGAAATACCACTACTAACAAATGATTGTTCATATATATATGCCACTTAGGACAGTTTGTGGCATATAATAAATTTTCCATAAATGCCACTTACTAGTGGCAAGCTTTCTAATTAGTAGGCAATAGCTCTGATTGGGGCTGACTTATTCCAACAATTTCTGGCAGTGTTCCTGAATAAAGAAAAGAAGTAGGGGAAAGGCCAGCAGTGAAGACACCTACACATCCTTGTAATTGATTCTGCTAGCATCTAAGTCTACAGGTAGACTTCTGGGTCTCTGAAATCCATACCAACGGATGAGAGCCCATGCTTCAGGACAAGCGCACACCATCTGCCCCAAGCTCACCACACAAAGATGGGTACCATTTGTGCTCCATTGTAAAGGCTCCCACGAAGGGTTTCTGTCCCCCACCCAATAGCCACCACCTAAGGCTGGGATAGGAAGAAGGCGCAAACACCAAAAGGAAAAGCTAGTAGTTTATATAGATAGATATATAGATATATAGATATTGATAGATATTGTGTTTACATAGTCCACAAGTTAAATGCAGGTATCCATAAGAAGAGCATTAACAATAAAAATACAATCTGTGTGTAGCCAAGTACAGAGACTTAAAATGGTAAAACAGCAAAAAGGATCTCACAAAAGTACAAATATACAGTACAAATTGATTTATTTAAAACAGTTACAAAAAAGCACAACAAAATAGAGATTATCCTTAGAATTATTAATGCTTTGTTAAAGATCAGGTAGGATTAGAGGGTAAGAAATGGTGTTGGGTGGGGGAGCACCTGACTAGTTCTAAGGCTTTAGATACAATGCAGTTGATTACATATAAATTCAGCCATTACATACTGGGGATAGTAGTTGGGGGATCAGTAATTTATCTACAGGGAACTCCTACACAAATCAGATCCATCCAGACCTCCCCAGTGCCATCCTTCTCTACTCTGTAGGACCCTAAAGCCACCCGGATGACAACATTCCCATCCTTCTTTCTCCACCCAATTCCCTATCCATATATTCTTCCCTCTCCTAAGGTGCTGTGCAAGCTGAGAGCAGTCTGCTCTCTGCAGCTGGAACATATACTGTTTTGGCTACAGGGATCCTGTGTGACTAGGAAGGTTGTTGGGAACTTCACGTTAGCCATGAGTACAGTCTCTTCCCCAACACAATCTAGATTCTCTTGAATGCAAGTATCAAGCCAGTGAGGGATCAACCCTGCCTTCAGCAATACCAGCAACGTGCTAACCACTCACAGCTCACGAATACGTGCAAACTCCCTGTCCAAGGGGGTGGGTGTAAAACCACTGTGTCATCAGCTCTCTCTCTCTCTGAAGAACCTCAGTCCCCGTGACAGTCATAAAGACAGAAATAAATGCTTGCAAGTTTGACAATGGGTAAAGGCACATGGGCTGCTGCCACACACACTGCAGACAGGAACCCAATTTGAGGCCATCTTCACTGCCGGGCATCTGCAGTGGAGTGGCTTTGGGATCACACAGACATGAGTTTGCAATCTACCAGGGAGGGATCTAGGCTTAACGGGAGAACTAATAAACAAAACTTTAGTGTGAAAAGTGCATTTATGACTACTGTTCCTGCTGGGGAGGCAGCAGGGCAAACCGCGACGCCTCTCCTCCTTCCGCCCCAGGCACTGTGCATAGTCTGCAGGTAAGGAGAGAGTGCAGCCAACTCCAGCATCTCAAGGGCCAGTGTCATCCTAGGCCTAGACCAGCCTTCTGGTCCCAAGATGGATCCTAGAGTTGAAAGAGCAACTGACAGCTGCTAAGACCCAGATGCTTATTTTATTATTGCATAATGTGGGAGACCTTCCCTACCCCAGGGAAGCTGGAGGGTGAAGGCTTCCCAGCCAAGGGCTAATAGGTTACTGATCAACATCCAACCTAGTAAGGTTCAGCTCTTCAACTGTAGTGTACGCTTTTTCCCATCTTGCAAGGTACTGTAGCTTCAGTGTGGTTTAGTAAACTTAGCCCTGGGAGGCCAAGACGTCTCCCTAAAACTTGGCCTCTGTCCTATTTACCTTGTTTATAAGACTGTGACCAAATCTCCCATGGCCAATTCATCAAGTTCTCTTTACTCCAGTGGGCCCAGGCCCTTTCCTGGTCAACCCATGTCCACCTTCATCTCCAGTGTGAACACTCAACTCTTCCATATGCCTGCTGCTGCAGGTTTAAATCACACTACCATCCTGTGCTTCCCCCTAGATCACCTATGACGCCCACTGGTAAAAATAAAATTAAACCCCACTTGAGCAGCTATTTCAGCCAAACTCCAAACCCTCTCCCAACCCCAGAGTCCATGTAACTGGAACTAGATGAACCTTGCTGGGATGTGGCACAGGCCCTAATGTGGTTCCCCCTCACTCAGTTTTTAAAACAGGATACAAGATACCATAAAGGAAAGAAGTTAATACTACAGAGAACACCCACTAATAGGACCTACTTGTGTCTCCCTCTCGACAGTCAGACATCTGGAGCCAAAGGGCTCCTGACAGCACTGAAGCCATATCCCTTTGGATTTGCCAGCCCACCAGCAGCACTTCATACTGTCCCTACTCAATATGACTCTGCCATAAAATAACACTGGTACAACACAGGTGAGAAAGAGCACGATGCCTGGACTGAATCTACATGGCCAAAGACATGAAAGGACTGGGAGCTCCAGAGGATAGCGGGCAGGAGACTGAGCGGACAGCAGCAGTGGCAAAGCAGCACAGAGCAAAGTCCTTGGTGTTACGACCAACTGGGACCAAGAGTATGGAAGGGTCAGTCCAGATCTGCTGGGGCCCCTCCCCTCGGGTACAAACACTCAGCTCTTAATTCCCAGAGCCGGTTCCCCCATGCCACCCCTCCCCCATGTACTGTAATCTTGAAAGGAATGATGACTCAAGACTTAGGTTGTTACCCACCCTTTACTGGGCTCCCCTTCTCCCAAATTGGTATGGACGTTTCTGTATAGCGCCAGAGAGTGAGCAGTCCTCCTTTCTAGCCCAAAGCTTCGGGAATGTCCTACCACTGACAAGGGACTGGCTTTGGCCTTCATCAGCTGCCCATTCCCAAAAAGCTGACAACTTCCCTACTAAAATGATCACTCTCTTAAAACCACTCTCAAGGCTCTTGCAAACTTAGGAAATTCCTATAAGGAAGAATGTACACACCACAGGTTACTCTTATTTCTCATGCCTGGAAGAAAAGACTGAACCAGAGGGAAAAGGCAAGCGGAATGCCACAGCTCTGACCAAGATTTCAAGCACAGGCCTTCTTTTCCTGGGGGACCATACTTTATGAAAGATACCTTTGCAACTCAGCAAAATCAAGTATTAATATGTTACATATGCATGGCACGATATCATGGGAGCTGCTGGTACTGCTTTACCAGCAAGACACAGAACAGCAGCAGAAAGGTCAGGGCCCAACTTGCCAAGTTCCTCGAGAATCTCTCTTTCCGGGATTCACCTGGCTGGAAAGTCACAACTAGCCCAAGTGGAGGGTGATTTGATTTAAACTACTTGGCAGGTATCTGACTAGATACAGCTTTGCTCCCGTAAGGAGGAAGCTCAGTTGGTGTCCTTGTGGATGCTTCTTGAGCATCTACTGTGTGCATGTCACCATATTCAGTTGATGAGACTTCCTATGAGGAAGGACGCTTGCGAGAATCCCGTGCAAATAGTAAGCCCGAGGAATGAGTTGCTCATGAAACAGCCAGAGATGAGGCCTTCTCCCAAGGCTGTCATCTGAGGGGATTCCTCAAGACTCAACCCCACAGGCCCCCGCTGTAGGAAACAAGCCAGAGAAAGCAGCATTCAGAGATAATGGGGGACAGAGAAGGGAAAGGACATGATCCCAAATGCAGTACAAGGTTGGTGTTTGGTTCCAACGTGACCCGGAGACTGAAGTACTTACAGTCAGGTCAGCAGCTTCCTTTGGATGGACACTCCCCCTCGCCCCTGAAAAGCTGAGCGACCAGGTAATTGCTTTCAGGGAATGAAACCATGGATTATAGCGCTTGTAGCAAACAAGCCAGTTTCAGTCACTCTGTCCCCGCAAGAGAACAACCTTTAGCACCTGAACACTAAGAATGACTCCATTCTCA
Source organism: Varecia variegata (assembly GCA_028533085.1). Classification (NCBI taxonomy): domain Eukaryota; kingdom Metazoa; phylum Chordata; class Mammalia; order Primates; family Lemuridae; genus Varecia; species Varecia variegata. The sequence continues at coordinate 121,940,159 of CM052442.1, read as the reverse complement.
GAACTTCCCCTCCCCTCAGGAGGTAGGTAAGATTATTTATCCCCATTTGGCAGCTGGGGAGGAAGTGAAAGAGCGAGAGGTCACGAGACTTGCCTCAAGTCTTTGACAGAGCAGAGATCAGACCTCAGAGGGTTGGACTCCTGACGACAGGCCGGGCCCTGGCCGGTCCAAGTACATCCATAAAGGAAATGCCAGGATCGTACCCTGGGAGAAGCCTAACCAGAGAGCTGGGTGGACAATACCCTGAGTTGCCTTGAAGAGTCTAAAGACCCCCAAAAAAACAAAAAAAACACTCACCCACCTGAAAGCTGGTAGGGGAGCCTAATTCCCAATACCCAGTGGAACCCCACGGTCTGAGCTGATGCTAAAAGTTGTGAAGAAAAAACGTGGGCTTGAGACATAGGGGGCCAAATGCAACTAAGATTGAAAATACTCTTTGCAGAGGAATATACCACCACAGGGCGAAATCCACTTCAGGTATCGAAATGTTATCAAGACTGTCCTCTTAGAGCTGGTGGTAGGAGGGGACGGCTTGGAGATGCCAGAATGCTGGGAGAGGGTGTGTAAAAATGCCAGGATGGGCGCTGCCCAGCCGCGTGCATGTGCCCCGGCCCAGGGCACGGTTCCCTTCTTGTTTCTCCACCAAGCTGTTTGGCAGTGGAAGAGGAGGCGACATGATTGAGTTTTTAAAAATAGAGACTACAGCTGAAGGGGAAACCAGAGAGACCCCTACATACCAAAAAACTCGAGTTCTTGGTCAGAGTGGACAAAACCAATTTTGCAGAAGAGGAAAGGCAGTGCAGCTACAAATGAGGCCCAGGTCAAGACATCATGCAGGGAGGTTAGGGCAGCAGGAGGGTGGGGGCAGCGCAGGCACTTAGGCACAACATAGACAGACAAAGGCGGGGTGTGGGTGCCTAGGGAAAAGGGTCCACTGGTTCTTGCAAAAGTCACCATGACCAAGTGAAATTTCAAAGCAGGTCTGGCAGGCCGAGTTGGAGGAGCTTTGTGAGGTCAGCTACCTTTCCAGAGCCCTGCCTAGAACTCAGTCAGCCTGGCTATCAGGTCTTTCTTCCAGAGTCCCCTGACTGGGTCCCCAGCAAGGCGGTACTTCAGTCTGAACCCTGGAGGGGCTTCTCTCTCTCCTGCCCCCAGCTGCTGAAGCCTTGTAGCAGGAATGGCGAGGAGAGGTGGGGAAGGGCTGTGATGCAGAGGATCAAGCAGAGTCCTTAGGTGAGTGCTCCTCCCACAAACCCAGCCACAGACATCTGTAACAAAGTCACCCTTTTAAAGTGCACATCTCTCACAAGAAGGGTTCTGGGTGGGAACCCTCTTATTTCCAACCTTGGGGCCTCCTGCCCTTCCACACAAAAAAAGAAAGAAAAAAACCTTCTGACAGTTTAACTGCTACTATAAGCTGTGGATCATCATTTTTGGCTCTTTCTATACTCCCTCCCTCTGCCACCTGCTCCCAAAAGCCTGGACTTCCCCTTGCAGGAGCTAGGGATGGGGAGGAAAGAACAGGGAGGCCCTGATTTTGGAATGTTTCCTATCCTGTGTGCACCCCCTTCCTTCCCTGGCCCAGGCCTGCTGCTCCCCAGCACAGCACCCTCCGGGGCTGTGAACGGATGCCATGGAGTCATGAGCAACAGATCCTGCCTTGGGAGGCTTACTTCATGCCTCCCTTGTCCCCCCAAATCTCACTGCCAAGAGAGCCATTCCCTGCTCGGCGTGTGCAAATCCTCTGCCTGCTCACAGTGAGGCTCAGCTCTGGGGTGAAGCCCCAGTCTTGGTCTGGGGAAGAGGTTCATTTTCCCGCATTGGAACGCCCTTCGATGGACAGCTTTACCTCCTGTGGAATGAAAGAGGGACGGAGCAGCGCAGCCCGGGCCTCCTCCCCTTGCATGCTGTATCTTTGGAAGTTCAGGGCTGGCCAGCAGGCCTGAGCACCGGGCTCAGGCTGGGAGGGCTCTACCACGTGGGAGCCCTCTCCTGCCGGCTGGCTCTTCCCCTCACTGTCACATAGCTCTCTGGGTCCCAAGACTGTCCTCTCAGGTCTTTCTCGGGGGGGACCCAGCTGGCCTGGGGGAGCACAGCTGGCCTGAGAAACTGAGTTACTGTTCAAGCTCTGTAAACTGATAGAGATGCAGACATCTCCCACCTGTAGCCGATGGCAGGGCAGAGAGAAGAGTTGTGCAGTCCGCCCAGGGCTGCAGGAGGACCAACCCTGGCCATACACAAAGAAGGGGTGCTCGGGGGGCACCTCGATGCTCACTTTGCTCTGCTGCTCCCCAACCACGAAATGCAGCATGACAAATCCAGGCCATTGGCTCTCCTGAATGTCCACGACCGTGCTAGAGTCAATCTTCAGTCCCCCGCTCACTTCGGCACTGCGCACAAAATCCTGGGTCTGGAGGTCCTCCACCCGCTTCAGCTCCCCGGTAGCCAGCTGGATGATGGCGCCTTTCATGAAATGGGAGGGCAAGTGGGAGGAGGTAATGGGGGGTGGCGATGGCTCCTCGTCTGGGAAGGTGGCTCTGGCCTGCGTGTCCAGACTTGACGCTACCAAGATCTCCGAGCCCATGGGCAGCAGGCCTGGGTCAGTTCCAGTGGGCACCAGGTTGCCATTGGCTACAACCACTGCTTTGGGTAAAGGTCTATGTTTCACTGGTTCCTGATGGGACTGAGGGTAGAACCCACGGGCCTGATTTTTTTCTGCCAGCTCTGCAGGGTTCCTGGCTGACCCTCGCCCCTCACCCTGATGGTCAGGGGTATGATGGGATAGGTTGAGGGGGCTGGGTTCATCCTTCCTCTGAGCTGCCACCACACGATAGTCCTGAGAAGCTAAAGCGCCAACCACCCGCTGGACCTCAAGGTCAGTGTCTGGGGTCCCTCGGTGTGCCGGCGCCGCCACCTCTACCCGTGGAGTCTGAGAACCTGAAAACAACTGTCCGTCCACCACACATTCTACAACCGGCACCAGTCCCTGGCCTTCACCCTTGCTGTTGGGGGAGTCAAGGGCTTCGTTTTCCCGTCTTACTATATTTCGTTCTCGTTGTCTCTGTCCTCCATTGGCAGCAGCTGCTTCCAGAGCAGACTGGCCCTCCTGAGGGATAAGAACTGGGCTGGAACCTGCTGGAGGGGTTTCATGCAAGGTATACCCAGCAGGTAGCCTGGACATCTGATAATAAATGGGCATTCGGCCTGGAGCGAGGTCCAGCGGCTGAGTGCTCGAGTGATGTGGCAACTGCCCAGGCGGGGAGGTGGCTGAGGGGGCTTTGTTAAATGAGTGGGCCGGGGATGAAGCCTGTGGGGGAGGAGTGGCTCCTTCTGCCAGGAGGGAGGCATATGGCACAAAGTGTGGAAGGTGAGATGTGGCAAGGTTGGCAGAAGGAGAAAGGAGGGGACTCGGTAGGAAATTAGGTGGCACAGCGTAGGGAAGGCTGTAAGGAGACCCAATAAACTGCAGCGAGGTGGACGGGAGCTGAGCATAGTGGATTGGGGGATAATGGATTCCTGGGTGTTGAATCAGTGAAGACGCTACATTAAATGCGGGGGGCAAGGGACTCATGTTCACCACAGATGGGAGGCCAGTTGGTGAGAAGGTGGCAGGTGGCACAGCCACCTTATACAGCATGCCATACTGGTCCACCGTGAGACCGGTGATGGCCTCAGCTCCGTCACCCCCCAGGCTGACTCTGGCTCCTGCCTGGCTCTGCCCGGCCACCACAACCCCTCGGGACCATTCAGAAGCATCACTGGAGGGTGTGTGGTTAGTGGAGCAGCCGGTAGTTCTCCCCATATCCTCGCTGGTCACGGGGAGGTCTCGTTTCTTTGGTGGAAGGCATTCCTGACTCCTCTCATGAACAGGTTTCATATTGCTTTGTGGTGTTCCTGGAGCCTGGAATGGGTCGGCTTGCTCCTTGGGGCATCAGAAGGGGCTTCTCTGTGGCTTCCCTGCACCCCTCTCTGCTGCTGGCTGGGGCACCCACATCTGCTAGGGAACAAATCAGAGGCAAAGAAAAGTAACCTACAGATGAACCAAGTCAAAGGAAAGAGCAAGAACTGTACCCATGGAGGAAAATATAACAAAGAGGATGGACTGCTGGAAAAAAGGAGGTATGAGAAGGGGGCAGTCAAGGAGACTACCCACCCCAACCCACTCCATTCCCACTCATCCACCTAGGACATGAGACAAACAGCCAGGGAAACCACAAAGCACTGTAAGGACAAGCATTCAATGATGCATAAATACCCCGTGGGATCCATAGCCCCCGAGACACCAACAGCTTCACAATTAGTCATGCCTCTCATGGGCACCTTGACTGTTGTCAGCCTTTTCCTCTAAGGAGGCTTTGAACACATGGTCTTTGCTGCTGGTTCTTTTTAAGTTTTTTCTTTTGCTAAGATATACTAATGTGCCATCTTCTTTCCCTGAACATATGACCTCATCCTTGCTTCCTTTCCCTAGCCTAATTTGGGTTATGATCTCACCTACTCCCATCCCTCCCACCCCAAGCCTAGCTAAACTCTCATCCTCCTTTGCCTCATGTCACCAGCACCTCAAGGACTGAGATGTCAGTAAGTCCTGAGGTCTGCTTGTGCTTTTTAAAAAACTTTGCTCCTTAAACATGTTATGAAAATTGCCATCTTCTTTGCTCCATGAAATGTACTACATTCCAACTTCAGCCCTATAGTGAGAGCGATTATACTAGTTTGCTCTACAACTTGTTTCTCCATCTCCCCAAAGAGCAACAAAACTCTTCCAATCTCACACAGACTTCCTACTCCTTAGTCTTGCAAGACTTTTTTTCTTCTCACTGACCACCTTCAATGTGCCTTCTTTATTCATTCCTTTCTTTTCTTCTTTGCCCTTTCTTTTGCCAATGACTCCTTTTCCGTTATAGGTCTTCTCTAAGCACAACTTCATAAAATTCTGGTTCCGTTCCTCTAAATACGCCTGTTTACGTCTATGTTTGTAAGATTCGTAAGAAAGTTCTCTCTCCTTTCTCTTATCGGCACCTTTCACAAATGCTTCTGTCCATTGTTATAGAGCAACTTTTTGGTCTGAATACTTCAACGCACATGAACTCTGCCACCTACTTCTTCCAATCAGGCTCCAGTTCTTTGGATCTGAAAAGACCTTTCTATGACATTACATTCTGTTCTGTCTTTCCACTGTCACATCCCAGATATTTTTCTACAATGAGGACTCTCAAGTCCCTGTATTACCTGAGCTTCCAGTGGTGCTTCTGAGCAGCTGTAGTAAGTGTCCTCCCGGCTGACTTGGGAGCCTAGGAGACAGAAATAGGTATGGAGTAAGCAGGAGGCTGACCTCTGATTCTCCCCAGGGTCATCATGACAGGCAATTCCAAAGTATTAAAGCCCATGAGTCCTCTCTGCTTCCTCTTCTCCAGAGGTAACAGAACATTTATCCAGAGTGCCTAGACAGTTGAAGAGAGAAAATGCCATTTCTTAAGCTCTAATATGTAAGAACACATCCTTGGGGGAAAAAAAAGTCTATGTGTCAAATTTCATTGTTTTTCCTTACTATCATACTCTTCATTCTCTACCCATGCCAATCCCCAAAGGTTAAATTTACTTTCAATCCAGATTTCAGTGAAATGCACAAATAGAAATGGAGGACTTAACATTGTTCCCATGTGAACAATGGGAAGCAGGAAAAATCAACTCCATGGATTTCACCTTTATTCAGGGCCTATGAAAACACAGATGTGGAGGTTACTGAAATGAAAAAAGTGGCACTAGATGAAAAAGAACAATTATTTATGTTTCTGGGGCAGAAAAAGAGGTCAAGGGGGAGTCGCCCAAGGGGGAGTCACTCAAGGGGAAGACTTATTAACAGATTTTCAGGGTAAAAAAAACAGCTCCTGTGTGTGTAAAATTTTCTGAGTGACAACTTTATATGAAGGGCTGTGTCAGATGTGAAAGAAACTTAAAATATCACCTTGGGCCTCAGGTAGTTATCACTGGGTAAACAAAACTACCGCCAAACTATCCATATCTGAATCTACACTTGCCAGAAATGTCAAGCACTTAAGAGTGGAGACTTAACCTCTGAAAACAGAGAAAGTAGTAATGATGAGTACTCTGAGAAACTACCAACTGTCCTGTCCAAGTCCTACAAAACACTGCAAGCCTCTACCCAAACTGAAGGCAACATTTATGTCTTAAGATTGGCAAGATGCAGGTATACACAAAAGGTGGAAGGATAGCAAAACACAGTGTGGAAAGACAAATTCCTAATTCCACAAACACAAATTACAGTGTGGGCACAAATCATGCATCTGTTCTATGCCAGCAGTTTCAGTAACTGAAAACGAGTTAGCTTTCTCCTTCATTCCCAACAGAAATTGGGGTCACATCTCCAATTCCAGAATGATCCTTGCTCTCGGTAACTAAAACATTAAAGAAAACTTGCCTCTAGCTCACGGAGGAGTTAGCAAACAGGCTAATAAAAGCGCTGAGAGAGGCAAAAGATATGCGGGAAGTATAACAAAGAGCCAAGCCTGTGCACTAGGTTCCCACAACGCAAAACACATTTCAGAATCTGAAACCTCGGCCTCTGGAGAAGCTCAATGAGGATTTCTCAAGGGGAAGACGCAGCTTATAAGCCCAACTGAGCTAACGGGCTGTTCCGGAGAGCTGCCAACGCTGCCAGCAGAGCCTGGAACGAAGCTTCTCATTACGCTTGGGTCGGAATCAAGAGATTGAACCCTGCCGGAGATCCGAATTTGCTGAAAGCGAGAGGTGCGCCCGACAGAAAGGGAGAAGCTTGTTAGAGACTAGGGGTTATGGCTTCCCGTGATCCTGCAATCCTTGCTCCAAAAAGGGTAGGGCCCAAAATTGGGAATTCTGCGTTTAGAGTGGGAAGCCGACCCTTCACCAAGAGGGAAGGGGAGAGGCCCTGCAGGCGACGCTTCCTTGTTTGGGGGCCCCTTCCCGCCCCGGAGCCTCGGACACCCTGGCCCGCTAGGACACAGCCGCGGGGGCGCCAGGACCTGAAGCTGCCTCCCCGGCCGGGCCAAAAAGAAACGCACGAGGGTCTAGGCTCGGCCCCTTTCGTTCCCTCTGTCCGCGGTTCCCGGGCCCCGGCCCGGCGGGGCAACTGACTCCTGGGGGCCACTTCCTCCGGAGATACGAGCCCCGGCCTGCCTGGCCTCAGTAAGGCCAGCCTAGCGGCCACCACTCCCGAAAACACTCACCGGCCCATTTCACAGCGCTTCCCGGGCTCCTCCCGCTCGTCCCGGAGCCGCCGCAACAGCGGCCGCCGCCATCCCCGGCCCCGGAGCCGCCCCACACCCAGCGCCCCCCCAGCTAGGCGCCCGGAGATGGCGTCAAGCTCGCCCCGCCCCCGGCGCGGAGAGATTGCGTCATTGCCCGGGCCGGAGAGCGACTCCCAGGACTGCCCGGGAGGGGAGGAGGTTGACCACTAGCCCCTTGCGCCCAGCGCCCCCTCTGGTGGGAAAACAAACTACTCTCCCTACCACCCGGTCACGTGAATGGGGCTGAGCTCGGCCCCCTCGCTCTGACCCCACAATGACCCCGCAATTTTTCCACTTAAGTAAATTCCGGGGATCCCAAAGAGAGCTCCGGGGTGTGGCCATCAGCGACCCCCACCCTTTCCTGGACTTCCGGTCCTGACTTGTGAAGTCTCGTTTTGGGAACCTCGGGGAATCCCGGGGTGACCCAGGCCCGGGAGAGTAAGGAGATCCCGCCTGGGAACCCAGGCGGAGATAGGAACTCTTTAAGAGTTGAGAAATGGCCCAGAGGGAGATGAGAGTGGACCGGCCTCGGGGTCTAGGGACAGGTGAAGCAAGTAGTGGGAGACCTGAAAGTTTATGGGGAATAAGAGGGAGGGGTTTAATACGATGGGAAGCAGCTTGGTTTAGTGGGAAGAGGCCTTGACTGCGATGCAATATTAAGTCACCATTCATTACAAATTAGTCCACTTCCTAGCATTAAGTGAAAACAAAAGTGAGCGCCAGTTGAATTTACAACTATGTAAAAAAGTAGTTATGGATACTTTTCAGAAAAAAACAAGCAACATTGAGAAAAAAAAGCTTGATTGCTGGAGAGATTGGATTCTCAGTGGACTTTTTCCTTTGAGTTTCTGCAAACTCTTCAAAAAATAACAATTGATTTTTGTTTGATTAAAAAGTACTGGCTGGTCTGTGGTCCCTAGGGTGTAGCTGTGTGCTACATTAAACATCATGTATTTAATGTTAAAAGATATAACTATAGTTGTATGTGTTTATGGAGCTGCACAGAAAAGTTGTGGAAGAATACATAACTAGTTAACATCGGTCATTTTGGGAAAGAAAATGGAATTGGGTGGTCAAAAGGCACAAAATCAACTTAAGTTATTTGAATTTGTTGTGAGAATATTATCTTAGAAATATAAAAATGAATAAGTTAAGATACTAATACAGTACATGATCTCCCATATGCTAAAGAATCTAGACCTCGTTTTGATATTTTCTCACCTGGATGGGCACAAAGGATCATCAAAATTATTAAGCATCACCACGTACACACCCTACCCCAGACCCAGCACAAGTGGGACAAATACAGTGAAGCTACTGCTATTATCTAAATTAGCAGAGGGGAGGGCTTTGCTTCATGAATATTAGTATCATTCATGATGGTCTCCTTTTCTCTCAGTTTGGCTAAGAAGGAAGTCCTGTGGTCCCTCAGTGCATCAGTTTTAGCACTAACAGGAATTTTGGTTTCTAGTTCATTGCTAAGCTCACTTGGCATTAAAACTGCCAAGTGGAGACCCTCAGACCATCCAGATGCAAAGGAAAAATAAAAATCTCAGGACCCCCCCCAAAATTCATTATGCCAAAAGGGACAACTGAGTCACACAAGCACTGCCATCCTCTCCCCAATGAGATACAGGGGTCCTCTTTTAAGAAACGAAGGGGCTTAGAAAATGACTAAATGGGTTTTTTTGGTGGACTGGGTATGGGAGGGAGAAAGGAAGCCTGGCTGGCAAGGTGGTGTTGTTATGCAGATAAGCCTTACCATAACAGCCCTCAAGGAAATGTTTTTATTCAGACCTTTAAGGGTGTCAGACTCTCAGCAAGCATGTCCTAGATCAAATAGTCAGGGCCTGGCCTTATCTAACAGAGATTCTTTATAAATGCAAATCTCTCCCCCAGCCTCCCCACCTAGACAACCTGACAGCATTATTCCTGTTTGGCCATAGCCATCTCAAAATATGGCAAAGAAATGTATTTTGGGTTAAAATATTTCTTAGTTCCTTCAGCCCTAAACAAAACTCCTCCAAGATCCACAGTCCCTGTAAAATGAGTGCATGTCAATTATAATCTTAAGACTGTAGCCTAAATAAACTCTTAAATGTGCATTACAAGTTTATCTCCACAGATACAAATCAAGGAAGAGATATGATCACTCAGCTACCCACCCTGAGAAGATTCCCAACATTGACTATTTCCTCTAACCCCTTTTTTTGAATGTTCATCTTATCTTATGTAGATTTACTGAGCACCAAATAGAACTTCACAAGAAGGCTATCACTCTCACTTGTCACCTGTATCACCCCTCCCTTTTTCCTGTGTATCCCCTTTTTCCTTTAAGTGTGAAGTTCTACTGGGAGTCCACAACAGATACTTTGTGGGCTGTGTTTTTCCCCCCATGCATCCTTAAAATTTTGGCTTAATAAACCTCTATTGACGCGGTGGCTCACGCCTGTAATCCTAGCACTCTGGGAGGCCGAGGCGGGCGCATCGTTTGAGCTCAGGAGTTAGAGACCAGCCTGAGCAAGAGCGAGACCCCGTCTCTACTAAAAAAAAAAATAGAAAGAAATTATCTGGCCAACTAAAATATATATAGAAAAAAATTAGCCGGGCATGGTGGCGCATGCCTGTAGTCCCAACTACCCTGGAGGCTGAGGCAGTAGGATCGCTTAAGCAAGCCCAGGAGTTTGAGGTTGCTGTGAGCTAGGCTGATGCCACGGCACTCATTCTAGCCCGGGCAACTAAGCGACACTCTGTATCAAAAAAAATAAAAAATAAAAATAAACCTCTATTGAGTGTGACTCTCTCTTTTTCAGTCACTTGTTAACACAGGTATATTCAACGATAGCCAGTTTATCCCAAATCAAGAAATATACTCAGAGAGCCTGATTTTTTTATAAAGGTGTAAGAGCTGACACAGGTAGATGTAAGCAAAAAAAAGTTTTTTGGCGACTAGCCATTAATTTAATGATGTAATTCAAAGGTGTGTCTGTTTAAAAAACAGGTGAAATGTAGGTGATTTCCTGGTTTGGTGCTGCAGTACCAAAAGAGTGGGTCTTATCTCTTGCTATGTCCTGTTCCAGAACTCTTTGCTCCCAGCAGTCCTCGTTTCTGTGGTCGTGCATTTGATGGTAGGAAGCTCCATAGTAACAGTTGGACAGGAATATTAGTGATAGATAAACTAATATAGTTTTTAGATTTATGACACTAAACCAAAAGTTACCTCATTTATCCAAAAATAGTATTCTCTAGAATCTGGATAATTTCCTACTTAAGTTATTTAAGTAAACTCAGGCTCTTATGCATGAAACTGGTTTAATATATAGGCATTGAATGAAACTTCACAAAGATATCCTAGTTTATCCCAAACTGGGAGACTTTCCTGGCTAATTCTTTGCTCCCCTTTCCTCATTTCTACTCTTATCTATTTTGCCTATTTGTTAGCTACCTGTTTTCAATCTCTCATCTTGAAGTCCTTCATTTTCTTTCGCTGAGGTTGTTTTTTTTTTAATCTACCGAGTTTTAAGAACTATGAATTAAAGGGGGATTTTTAAAGGCATTTGGGGACTGAAAAGTTAAACTTCTGTTTTGTCCACTTCTCCCCTTTCCCTGAATTCTTACTGAATTCCTTTGTTGTGTGTACATTGAATTTTTGTGATGTGAGGGCTTGAGCTACTCTGTTGGAAGGAAAACAGCAACAATAAAACCCTGTTATGCTGGTTATTCTTCTCGCTAAACCCGCAGGAGTTTCAAACCAGCTCTCTATGTTGCCTAGTTCTCATGGGTGACTTTTCTAGTCCTGTAGTACAGACAGAGGAACTCAGAAAACTATCCCAACTCCTTCTGACATTAAGCACCAAACCAGAGAGAAGCACTGGTGACTTGGGAAACCATGTGTGTCATAACAAGAGGAGTAGGTGGCTTTTTTCATATTGTCATATCTTCCTGCTTTTGTATGTTTTGGCATGTAAAAGTGTCATTTTTGGAAAGGAACTTTTTCTTTGGATGCCAATGGCAGAACACCAACTAATCCCAAGTATATACTGAAATTATAGAAATACTTTGTCTAGAAATGTGTTGGTGCCTGGTGTTAGATTACTTTTCAAAAGGTTTTCTGGATGTCCACATGTAGAAATAAGCAACTTTCAAGTTTCTCTTTTGTCTACTTCTCTGAATAGTTCTGTATCCTCATCTCCACATGCTTATAATCTTATATGACCTCTCCAGATTCCAACGGGGGTTTCCCTTCAAAGTTCATTACTATTTTATTTAGAAGGAGGTCTTGTAATTTCCCTGTAAGTTGTTAACGTGTCCTCTGGGGAGGGGGAATCTCCCTTTCTTGTATACTTCCTCAGACACTTGCCAATGACTTTCATTTTTGTCAGAAACTTCCTGAGGAACTCTCAAATAAAATACTGACGCTCCGTAAAAATACTGACTATTGGAATAAACTGAAGAAAACCTGATCCCTATTTGAATTGCAAGAGTCATATCTGGGGGATCTGTCCACAGAGAAGCAAGTACATTCAGGCGATTGCTGAGTGACCAGGAATTCCGTGGGGCTTGTTGAATGAATAAAGTGGGTGTGAAAAAATTGGAGCCCCTTATAATACTGATAACTGTCTTTTTTCTCTGGGAAGCTTGCTTAGCAAGGTGATTTGTGAGCTGCGGTATCTTGTGGTGAAATAATGTTCAGCTCTACCTTCAAAGCTGATCGCCTTTGGGTTAACTTGCAACTAGTTATCAATCACCTGCAAGTCCTGGAAAAAGAAAAGAAAAGTGAGTAAATACTCCATAGCAAGTTGCCTCTCAGATCACTGCACAATCCCAAAGGTCATATATTGCCTAAGACCTCACTTAGCAATTTTGGAATTTAAAGGAATGTTTCTGACTTGTGGGAAAATGGTAATGATTATTATAGTGATCAACACATTTTAAAAGTTTCCAAAGACTGTTCTGTGTTTTGACTGTATCAATACCAAGATCCTGATTGTATTCTACTACGGTTTTGCAAGTTGGGGAAAACTGGGTATAGGTTACTGTGGATATTTCTGTACTGTTTCTTGCAACATGTGAATTGCGTGTGAATCTACAATTATCTCAAAATAAAAAGATTAATTTAAAAAAGTTTCCAAAAGTTGAAACTATAAAACAATGCCCAGATCACTGGACTTCTCTCCACTAAGGCAGCGAACTTTATCTAGTCAGTCTTTTTAAATGTTCAGTAGCTGTTGAGATTGAGACCTCTGGGCAAATTTTTCTGGAAGAGCTTCTTTACCTTTTTTCAAACACACACACAAAATGCCATTCCTTCTATCAGGTGACAGTTCAAGCAGTTCAAGTAGTATTACACTGATGAGATGGACAGTGCTAATGAGTGCTGTCTTCTTAAGTATGACATATTTTCTGTTGCCTTTTTTGCTCTTTCCTCATTCCAGTGGGTCACATGAGCCATTAACCCCTCAGCAAACTGAAAAACTGATGATCTCTGATTATGAGGAAGGTTCAGGCGAAGTAAGTATTACACATAAATGAAATTCTCTGGGTGCTCAGTTATAGCCCTGTTGAATTACCATAATCTATTGGAAGGAAGGCAGCTGTTACTCAAACTTCCAAATTGATTTTTAGGCATTCTTTAGCCAGATCTTGCTGATGTTTGGGCATTATTTATATAATAAGCACCTAATGAAAGTACCTAAAACAAATGAAATTTATGCAAACCCAGTGGTACCCATTATTGTTACCATGAACAAGAAGCATGATGTTGATGGTGTAAACAGCCCTTGTAAATTTTAAACCTCATGACCACATGTTCTTTCTTTATTTTTTTATTTTAATATGGGATGAGGGTGTGTGTTGTGCTATGTTGCCCATGCTGGACTTGAACTCCTGAGCTCAAGTGGCCCTTCTGCCTCAGCCTCCAGCTGGTACCACAGGCTTGTGCCACTGCACACATCACATGTTCTTTTATTTGATCCTCACAATCCAGTGTTACATATTATTATCCAGATAAATACTATCCTAGTGTAGCTGCATGATCACAGCTCAAGCAATCCTCCTGCCTCAGCCTCCCAAGTAGCTGGGATTATAGGCACGTGCCACCACACCTGGCTAATTTTTTCTATTTTTAGTAGAGCCAGGTCTCACTCTTGCTCAGGCTGGTCTTGAACTCCTGACCTCAAGTGATTCTCCCACCTCTACCTCCCAGAGTACTAGGATTACAAGAGTGAGCCACCACGCCCGGCCTGTATCCTTTTTACAAATGAAGAAATTTAGACATGGAGTGCCTGAGTGATTTGAGATAACTGAAACAAATTAGCCCTGTGTTAGACCTCAGTTTATTCCTTTTCGAAAGAAGACAATAATCTTGACCTTCTATCACTCCAGAGTTCTATTTGTAACACAAACTATTATCTGGGCACACAACAATTGTTTACTGATACTGGTGTTTATATAACAGCAGTTCAGCATTTATCTGAAACAAATCCGGTACTACCAAGATTTCTTTTCCCTGAGGTGTCTAGACTAGAGCAAAGAACATTTCCCTACTTTGAATTTAGCTCTGCTCCCTTCCAAGCAACGATTCAAATGCAGTCTCAGGTGGGGCTCAGTGGCTCACGCCTGTAACCCTAGCGCTCTGAGAGGCCAAGGCAGGAGGATCACTTTAAGTCAGGAGTTTGAGACCAGCCTGAGCAAGCACAAGATCTTGGGATTACAATAAGACTCTGTCTCAAAAAATAATAATAAAAAATAAACAAATGCAGTCTTATGTCAACATGTTTTGCAGTGACAGAGTGACTCTGTCTGTTCATGATTAGATGAGAAACATCACTTTTAGGGTATGGTGAGCAGGGTATATAATTTGGAGGCTCAGAGGTTTTCCTGGCTTGTGAAAAGACTATTTTCTCAGGCTCAGTCATCAGTTCATCAGTTCATAACACAAAGTAATATGACTTGACTTGTCCCAGGGGATTGCTTGGGACAGGCTACATTTGTTACCTCTCTAGCATGACTGTATGTGTTCATTCTATGGCATAATATGGTGAAAGAAAAGGAAGGAAAGAAGGAAGGAAGGAAGGAGAAAGAAAGAGAAAGAAGAAAGCACAGGAATTTGCAGCCTGAAATTTGGCCTTGAGTTCCAATTCAACCAATTACTCCTAATCATGTGACTATGTGAAAGCCATGTAACCTCTCAGAGTCTCAATTCTCTCAGCTGTAAAATGCAAATAACAATATAAAACTCAGATGCTGGGATCAAATGGAACTGTACCTATGAAAACATTTTGTTGTTGTTGTTTTTGTTTTTTGCTCTCTTTGCCCTGGCTAGAGTGCCGTGGCATCAGCCTAGCTCACAGCAACCTGAAACTCCTGGGCTCAAGCGATCCTCCTGCCTCAGCCTCCCTAGTAGCTAGGACTACAGGAGTGTGCCACCATGCCCGGCTAATTTTTTTCTATTTTTAGTTGCCCAGCTAATTTCTTTCTATTTTCAGTAGAAAACAGAAGCTTTTGCTCAGGCTGGTCTCGAACTCCTGACCTCAAGTGATCCTCCCACCTCGGCCTTCCAGAGTGCTTGGATTACAGGCATGAGCCACCGTGCCCAGCCTATGAAAACATTTTTTAAAAAGCAAAGCACTCGCCTGTAATCGTAGCACTTGGGAGGCCGAGGCGGGCGGATCGTTCGAGTTCAGGAGTTCGAGACCATCCTGAGCAAGAGCGAGACCCCGTCTCTACTAAAAATAGAAAGAAATTATCTGGCCAACTAAAAACATATATAGAAAAAATCAGCCGGGCATGGTGGCGCATGCCTGTAGTCCCAGCTACTCGGGAGGCTGAGGCAGTAGGATCGCTTACCAAGCCCAGGAGTTTGAGGTTGCTGTGAGCTAGGAGGATGCCACGGCACTCTAGCCCGGGCAACAGAGCGAGACTGTGTCTCAAAAAAAAAAAAAAAAAAGCAAAGCACTACATGCATTTTCTTTTTTAAATAATTAATCTTTTTTATTATAAAAGTAATAAATGTTCACTATGGAACATTTCAGAAAATAAAAGTAAACCGAAAGAAGAAAATAAAAATCACTTATAAAACTACAGGGTTCTGAATCTTTACCAGGTGTCAGAATCCCTGGGCAAGCTTGTTACAACACAGATTCCTGGGTTCCACTTTCAGAGTTTCTGATTCAGTGTCTCTGGGGTAGCCCAAGAATTTGCATTTCTAACAAGTTCCCAGGTGATGCTAATACCGCCAATCTGGGGATGACACTGAGAACCAGTGACACATAACTTTATCTATGCATATATAGTATATTTTAAATGTGTATATCTGTTCTTATTAAAAAAAAAACATTGTTTTCACTATTACATAACCTGATTTTTTTTTATTCAACAAATTCCTCTTTGCACATTTTTTTCCTATATGTGCTTTGTGCTGCAGCTGAGCCGGCCCAGAAAGCAAGGGAGGAGGTTGCCGACCATCTGGCTGCTGGGAGGGATGAAGGAGCTCAGATCCGTGCAGAGTACATTGTCCAGGCAGACCACCTCATGGAGGCCACGGAGATCCTGGGGCTGTACTGTGACCTGCTGCTGGCTCGGTTTAGCCTGATTCAGCCCACAAAGTGAATGCATCATTTCCCAGGCTCAAAGGGGTGACAAGGCGTTCCTCCCACCTGGTGAGGGAAGGGGTGGGCTCTAACTTGTTGGGACTGTTAAAGAACTTTGTCTCTTTTATAGGGACCACTACGCCTGCTTACAGAGACTATGCTGGTCCAAAGAGCTGTTTTTTTTAAAACCAAATAATTGTGTTTTCCTCTTGAGCTGTAAGGATATATTATAATATAAAGTTATAGTAGAAAAATTGGAAAATACAGGCAAAATCTGGAGATAAGAATTTTGGTATATTTTCTTTCAGTCTGTATATGTATAGCTATATGTAACTGTGTGTGTATAAACATGCATGTGTGTATAAACATGCATGTATGTATACAAATATATATGTATATGTACATATAGGTTTATATTCCAATTTCAGTTTTTAAAAAAATCTCTTTTTAAAGATTTAAAGATTAAAGATTCGTTGTATTGTGAACATTGTCCTTGGGCTACCTTGGAAGTATTTTATATTTGCCTACAAATCGTGCCACATTCTTCAGTGCCACCAAAGCCCAAGTCTTCAATCTTTTTTTTTTTTTTTTTTTTTTTTTCTTGAGACAGAGTCTCGCTTTGTTGCCCGGGCTAGAGTGAGTGCCGTGGCGTCAGCCTAGCTCACAGCAACCTCAAACTCCTGGGCTTAAGCGATCCTACTGCCTCAGCCTCCCAAGTAGCTGGGACTATAGGCATGCACCACCATGCCCGGCTAATTTTTTCTATATATATATTTTAGTTGGCCAGCTAATTTCTTTCTATTTTTTAGTAGAGATGGGGTCTCGCTCTTGCTCAGGCTGGTCTCGAACTCCTGAGCTCAAACAATCCACCCGCCTCGGCCTCCCAAGTGCTAGGATTACAGGCGTGAGCCACCGCGCCCGGCCCCAGGTCTTTAATCTTTCACTAAAAATGAAAAACCCATCCGTCACCTGTTCTCTGGAAAAAACTAATTATTCTATACAGTTGGCTGATGTAGTCAGGTCGGATCTGAAGTTTGACAGACGGTCTTTACAAGTTGCGAATTCATCAAATAAAGACCATTTTAAGAATATGGTAAGACCAAAGAAAACAAGAAGACCAAGCAGAAGGACTAACAAAAATAATTGATAAAAGCTGCAGGGAATCTTCCTAATGAATGTGCCAGTGTGTCGAGACAGGGAAAGTTTATGCACGTCTACTAGTTTTAGGTCCTCCCGCTGATCAGGAGGACATAAAAAGAACATCTGAGTTCTTCATTAAAGAACTTGTGGGCAAATTAGAGAGAGGTAAAGGAATTTCCTGGATTACTTTGGTCCCCTCCACCCCACCGACCGCCCAGAACTCCTGCATCTGTTGCAGCATATGACAAGTTCTGACACATCTTTGAAAGCCTCAGCAATGTTAAAGGCCATTCACTGCTTGTGCAAGACGGTGTGGAGTTTGTTGATCTCTGGGTCAGAAATTTGCCTAACTGCAAGTTTCCTGGTCTCAAAATCAGACAGGATTTCATTCTTTTTTTGATCCAATGTGTGTTGTAACTTCTCAGAAAACTCCTTCACTTTATTTAAATCTTTAGTCAGTAACTGTAGGGATTTCCTCTTGCTAGTTTCCAAGGTGCCCAAGAGAGAAAGGGCATCTCCTTGATGCCAAGTCTCAAAGCTCTGGAGAAGCGAGTTAAAGGCATCCCTTTCCAGGGCATAGGCATCTTCAATAGAAGAGAAGACATGCTTGGTGTGATCACCCCAAATAGCATAGATTCCACAAATCGGCTGCATATCAGTCAGGCAGAGCATGTTGAGAGGTATGAGTGTCTTTTGCACACTTGCATTATGGGAGAGATCTTGATCCTGCTATATTTTGCAGAGTACCCTTCAGGGAGTAATTAACCTGAAGGCTGTTGTCTCCGATAGCTGAGTACAGTACAGCACCCGGGGCACTTGAATGGAATTGGTTTCCACAACAAATTCCACACATTCCCCTCTAAGATACTTTCTAAACTTTTTTTTTTTTTTTTTTTGCAGAAGTTGTTCAAACAAGGCAAAACCCAAGGACCATCAAACAGATTGGAACAAACTGGGCATGTGAGATCTTTTTTCAGCAGTTCCATCACATACTTTGTCCCTTCCCAGCAAGTGTATTCAGCAGGATTGCTACCTCCCAGGGCATAGCGATCAGATTTATCTCCAGGTCTAGAGATAAGAATTGTGGTAGCTTTCCTTGTAGTTTATGTATGTATATCTATATGTAACTGTGTGTGTATAAACATACATATGTGTGTATACACATATATATTTACATATAGGTTTATATATTACAATTTTAGTTTTTTTATTATTTAACATTTTGTTATGAACATTGCCCATGGGCTACCTTGGAAGTAGGGAAAAAAGAGGGAAACATAGAGTTTCATAATTTTGTGGTTTTCTTAGGGAACTAGATTCTGGTCTGGCTAAACCTATATCTACACTCGTCTGGGCAGCTCCTCAGTTGCAGTCACAAGTTCCTGAGTCGAAAATAGTAAGTTTGACCAGTTCTAACTGCCTGTGACATAATTGTAGGTGAGACTATCACTAGAGTTAGGTACTTGGAATTGTAGAATTATGGGGGGAATTCTTTCTTCTCTTAAGGGATAATCAAAGAAGTATTTGCTTTTGTTAGTCTCATTAAGTGAAAAATAAATACGTTTTTTCATGGCAATGGTAGAATAAAGAAATAAGGCTTAATTAAAACAAAACTTAAAAACTGGGTTTCTTTTGGGAAGGAGTGTCATAATTTATAAGGTGTTTAAAATTAGAGCGTTTAAGTTGCACATTTATCAGATACTTAAAGCAAAGCAAAGTGTTTTATTGTTTTTGTTGTTTTGATGCTAAGAGAACATAATTCCAACGAGGTAACATGAAAGTGATTTTTGCTCTTTTGGTTGCTATTCATCTAAAGCAAATTTGCCTTAATTTGATGAATTTTGCCTTTCTTTCTTGATGATGGTTTGCTGCAGGTATCTAATCAGCTGTGTGCAAAATACAGCCAAGAGTATGGTGAAGTGTGTTGAGCCAATGAGGTTGGAACTGTTACCTCTCAGGTAATACCATTTCCAGAGCCACACCTTTTTCCAAACCAAAAAGTCTGGAAAAAGCTGAGCAAACTGAGAATACATAATTTTGTGCAGACCTAAAGATGTTTAGAAATAAATTTTACATTGGTGGCAGAACAATTTTAAGAAAGCATACATTTTACTCAAAGTAGCTGGCCTCGTAATATGAAGGAAGCTAATGAAACTTAGAAGTTTCAACTTGTGAACATGTGACATCACGACCATACATATAATTCAGGACTGACATTGAGCTGGAACACAGAGATCTGGCTGCCGCAGGTGTTTAAAGCTGATGGACATTCTTGTAATTCAGCGTGTCCATTGTGATTGGTTAGTGCCATGTTGTACTGGTTATTCAATACGCTGAATGTCACCTGTGACATAATTCAAACACCACAAAATCAGAATTCTTGATACAAAATA
>CM052442.1:121904289-121920649 GCA_028533085.1 Varecia variegata | reverse complement strand
ACTACAGGCATGTGCCACCATGCCCGGCTAATTTTTTGTATATATATTTTAGTTGGCCAGATAATTTCTTTCTATTTTTAGTAGAGACGGGGTCTCGCTCTTGCTCAGGCTCGTCTCGAACTCCTGACCTTGAGCGATCCACCCGCCTCGGCCTCCCAGAGTGCTAGGATTACAGGCGTGAGCCACCGCGCCCGGCCGATACAAAATATTTTTATATTTATTTTCTTCTTGTTATTCCGCTTGGTTTGAAGTTCCTTAATTCTAGAATAGGGCTGCCTTACGATACATTCACAAGTAGGGCCTCTCCTTGTTACTGAATTATACATCTTTTCTTTTTTCTTTTTTTTTTTTTTGAGACAGAGTCTTGCTTTGTTGCCCAGGCTAGAGTGAGTGCCGTGGCGTCAGCCTAGCTCACAGCAACCTCAAACTCCTGGGCTTAAGCGATCCTACTGCCTCAGCCTCCCGAGTAGCTGGGACTACAGGCATGCACCACCATGCCCGGCTAATTTTTTCTATATATATTTTAGTTGGCCAGATAATTTCTTCTATTTTTTTAGTAGAGACGGGTTCTCGCTCTTGCTCAGAGTGGTTTTGAACTCCTGAGCTCAAACAATCCACCCACCTCGGCCTCCCAGAGTGCTAGGATTACAGGCGTGGGCCACCGCGCCCGGCCAATTATACATCTTTTAAAAAATTATACAGTAGTTCCTCCTTATTCAGAGGATACCACATTACCAAGATCCCCAGTGGATGCCTCAAACAGCAGATAGTACTGAACCGAAATATGTTTCTGTTCATGTCTTCTACCCACAAATTTAATGCCTGTTCCATCCTAGTGAAGCATTTATCATGTACTGTGGCTGTAACTTTTCTTTCTTTTTCTTTTTTTTTTTTATTTTTATTTTCTTTGCACCCAGATTTGTCTGAATTTTTTTTTCTTTTCTTTTTTTTTTTTTTTTATTGTGGCTGTAACTTTTGACATTTGAGGTGCTACAGCAAAACTATCATGAATTTCTTTTTCCTGGTTCACAATTTCAGAGATAGAAGATTCATTGTTACCATAGATCTTTGCAACCTATGCATGTGATTTTATTTTTCTTTCCTTAAATCAAAAACATTAACCTTTTCACTGAAAGGAAGCACTTAACAGCTTCTCTTTGGCATATTGAATTGCCAGCATCACTACTCTTGTACTTTGGGTTCATTATTAAGTAAAATAAGTTACTTGAACTCAAGGAATGCCTTGACAGTCAATCTGTTAACCCACAGCTACTAAGTGATGAACAGGTGGGTAGTGTACAGCATGGATATGCTGGGGAAGGGGATGATTCATATCCCAGGTAGGACGGAGTGAGATTTCATCACACTGCTCAGAATGGAGCACAATTTAAAAGTTATGAATTGTTTATTTTTGGAAATTTCCATTTAATATTTTCAGACTGTGGTTGTCTATGGATAACTAAAACCATGGAAAACGGAGGGCTATTAACATACATCTCAGACAGCAAAGAATAGAAAGATGAAGAACAACAACTCAGGGTTGAAAGACCACTTAAACTCTTCTTGTTTCTTATTTTGTAAGTATACATCAGATCAAATCTGTTGTGTTCTTTATTTTGACCCTAATGTGTAAATTAAATATGAACACTCTATCTCAGGTTCTAGTGCTTTAGTCCCCAATCCCCAGAACCGAGCCACACAGCAGGAGGTGAGCAGCTGGTGAGCAAGGGGAGCTTCATCTGTATTTACAGCCACTCCTCATTGCTGTCATCACTGCCTGAGCTCTGCCTCCTACCGGGTCAGCGGCGGCCTTAGAGTGTCATAGGAGCCCGAACCCTACTGTAAACTGCGCATGTGAGGGATCTAGGTTGCACGATCCTTATGAGAATCCAATGCCTGATGATTTGAGGTGGAGCTGAGGTGGTGATGCTAGCACTGCGGAGTGGCTGCAAATACAGATTATCATTAGCAAAGTGGTTTGACTGCACAGAGACCATAATAAATTAATTGCTTGCAGACTCATATCAAACCCCTATCAGTGAGTGGCAAGTGACAATTAAGCTGCACCTGGTGGCAGGCTTTCTAGTGGCAAGTGAGTTGATGTACTGCAATAGTGCAGCTGCATCTGGTGGCAGCTTTAAGTCAGAATCTGACACTTATTTTAGTCCATTTGTGGCCCACTCATTATTTTATTTACCACTTCCACCCGTGCCTCTTTCCCCCACTCGCACTTGTCTCAGTCACAGTTTTGGTAAGCCCACAAGCTAATCCTAGCAAAGATGAGTAAAAAACAAACGTTGCCAGACAGCTTCTTTGAAAAGGGACAAAGACCCAATGATGAGACAGCATAAGACTCTAAGACTGACAACAAAATGAAAGCTGCATTTAAAAGAAAATCCAAGAGTCCTATTTAAATTACAGATTCATTGCAACAGGTGATTCACATTCTCCAAGCCTGCTTTGTATATTATGTGGTGACTGGCTACCCAATGAAGGCATGAAACCTTCAAAACTGCTTTGCCATATGGAGACCAAGCACCCTGCATTCAAAGAAAAGCCTTTGGAGTTTTTCAAAAGACAAAAAACAAAACAAAACAAAACAAAAAAACATGAATGTGAAGAACAGAAGCAATTATTAAAGGCCACCACTTCATCAAATGTGTCTGCATTGAAAGCATCACTCCTAGTGGCTAACGCACTGCCAAAGCTAAGAAGCCCTTTACTATTGGTGAAGAGTTGATCCTGCCTGCTGATAAGGACATTTGCTGTGACCTTTTAGGAGAGGCTGCAGTTCAAAAGGTGGCACGTGTCCTCTTTCCGCTAGAACCATAACTAGATGAATTGATGAAATAGCAGAGGATCCTGAGGTACAATTGTTAGAGAGGATTCATGATTCGCTGTGGTATGCAATCCAGGTTGACGAGTCTACCGATGTTGACAAGGCAACCATATTTTTGTGCAATGTGTTTTTCAATGTAATAATAATAGAAATAAAGTGCACAATAAATGTAATTTCCTTGAATCATCCTGAAACCATAACCCCCACCCCCAGTCCATGGAAAAATTGTCTTCCACGAAACTGGTCCCTGGTGCCAAAAAGTTTGGGGACCGATGTTCTAGTGGAACAGTACCTGATAGAAATTGCTAAGAACTATAATATGCCCTATAAATGCAAGACAATCATGGTAAGTACTTTCAAGCAGTGAAAATTTACTTAAAGCTGAGATTTTTGTTGTGCACCCCAAGACCTTTTTCTACTTAGGGATGTGGCTTCTAGAGTAGCTGCAGAAGAATTATAAAGGAGGTGAAATTTGCTCTTTTTTTCTGCCCACATACTATACCTAACAGACCCTTACAAGTTGTTAACAATAGAGGGAAAAACAAAAATGAAGGTACCCAAGGGATTATATCCAGAAGTGTGTAAAACATTTTTAGTTCTTGAGATCTCAGCTCTGTCCTGGGGATATTTTCCATTTTAATAAAGAGATCTTGAGGCCGGGCACGGTGGCTCACACCTGTAATCCTAGCACTCTGGGAGGCCGAGGGGGGTGGATCGCTCGAGGTCAGGAGGTCGAGACCAGCCTGAGCAAGATGAGACCCCGTCTCTACTAAAAAATAGAAACAAATTATCTGGCCAACTAAAAATATATATAGAAAAAATTAGCCGGGCATGGTGGCGCATGCCTGTAGTCCCAGCTACTCGGGAGGCTGAGGCAGAAGGATTGCTTGAGCCCAGGAGTGTGAGGTTGCTGTGAGCTAGGCTGACGTCATGGCACTCGCTCTAGCCCGGGCAACAGAGTGAGACTCTGTCTCAAAAAGAAAAAAAAATAATAAAGAGATCTTGGAGTGAAGGCAACAAGATCCAAAGGCACAAAGCAGTATAATTTAGTTTTGGTTAAAAGTATGAGTTTGGTAATGAAATGATCCATATTCAGATCCTAGCTCCACCATTTATTAACCGTGAGACCTCAAGCAAGTCTCAGACACTCAGTTCTCTGGACTATAAAAAGGGGGTGATAATAGTTCCTATCTTGTGAGTTTTTTGAAATGATTACATAAGCTAGTGCGCATAAGGAATTTAAAGGCAATGTCTGGCACATAACAAATGTAATCAAGTTTTGCTTTTTATCATTGTCATCATTCTTATAGAGAATGGACCTCCAAAAGGTGGGTCATGGACTGTCTTAGGGCAAGAGAAATTTTTCCCTAATGCTTCTCAAATCATGTGAGGAGCTCCTTGTTTTAGTGGTTGATTAGGCTGCCTCTGGTGACTTCTTTATAAAAGATGGCCTCATGCTCAGTGCCAAACTTCTGCTTACTGTGGGCATGAAGCAATAAGGGAAGTCTGTTCCATCCTTGGTGTTCCCCCTGCTCTTCCTCAAAGTGCACGTGCAGCATGTAGCATGTCCGATTGCGGTTAAGTGGCCCATTTATCTTTTCTGATGCTTTGCTCCTCATGGTTTCCTTATAGGGACACTTCTGCTCTTTTTTTTTTTTTTTAATCTTCCAAAGTGTTATATAGCTTGTTGAAAAAACCGACACATTGTAAAACTTTAAACAATACAAAAAGGGACTTTGAAGAAGTAAAAGACATATAAAAATCTAGAGATGTGCCCAAAGACTTAGTCTTCAGAACTCTTCTCATTCTTCCCTGCTCTCTAAGTGATTTCATCCAACCTCATGATTTTTTTTTTTTTTTTTTTGAGACAGAGTCTCACTCTGTTGCCCGGGCTAGAGTGAGTGCCGTGGCGTCAGCCTAGCTCACAGCAACCTCAAACTCCTGGGCTTAAGCGATCCTACTGTCTCAGCCTCCCGAGTAGCTGGGGCTACAGGCATGCGCCACCATGCCCGGATAAATTTTTCTATATATATTTTAGTTGGCCAGATAATTTCTTTCTATTTTTGGTAGAGACGGGGGTCTCAGCTCTTGCTCAGGCTGGTCTCGAACTCCTGACCTTGAGCGATCCACCCGCCTCGGCCTCCCAGAGTGCTAGGATTACAGGCGTGAGCCACCACGCCCGGCCCAACCTCATGGTTTTTAACAACATCTTCATGGGGGACGGGACTTCCACATGTATATCATTATCTAAGACTTCTAGGCTTATATGAACTCCAGGTTCACATGCAACTGCCTTCTTGACTTTTTCACTTGGATGTTTCAGAGACATCTCCAACCTAACATGTTCATGAGTACACTCACCTCTTTGAAAAGTCTACCACTTCCATGGTTCATTCCATGCTAGGGCAAAAATCTTGATATCTTCTTTGACTCGTACCTTTCTCTCAACCTCTACCCCTTAGCCAATCTTTCAGCGAAGCGTGGTTACTTTAACTTTTAAATGTATCCAGAATTCTGCCACTTCTTACCTCTCTCTCTACCATCAGTACCCTGGTCCAACCTGCGATCATCTCCTGCCTGGACTATTGCAGTAGACTCTCGACTGGTTTTTCTGTTTCTGTTCCTGCTCCCCCATTCATCCTCATTAGTTGATGCTCAATATGGCATCAAAGATCCTATTAATATTTAAGTGAGATCATGTCACTCCTCTGCTTTTAAAGCCCTCCAATCGCTTTTTATTTCACTTAGAATAACAAAATATGTCCCATAACTGATGAGGCCACCCACCCCTACGCTCCCTCTGACCTCATTCCTCCAACACTCCCCCTTGTTTACTCTGCCTCAGTCCTACCAGGCACATTCCTGCCTCAGGACCTTTGCACTTCCTTCTGGTGCTCTGTATTCTCTAGATATCTGCCTGCTCTGTCCCTCATTTCCTTAAAGTCTGTACTTAAATATGATCTGTTCTCTATGAGGCCCTTCCTGGCTATTTTCTCTAAAATGTCAATGCCCTCCCTCTTCTCTGCGCTCTCTCTTTTTCTCTCTAGGACTTATCTCTATCTGACATCCTGTATAGTTCACTATCTCCCCTACTGGAATGTCAGCTCCATGAGGACTTTAGGAGACCCAAGGCGGGAGGATTGCTGGAGGCCAGGAGTTCGAGATCAGTCCGGGCAACATAGCGAGACCGCATCTCTACAAAAAATACAAAAATAAAAATTAAAAGTTCAGATTGCCCTTGAAGAAGCTTGCCAACAAATCATAACCAATACCACCATTTTCATGATGGGGGAATTGTCCAGTTTTCCAGTCAGAGCATATTCTGAACTCTCAAAAACAATAGTGGTTGACTTTCTTTGAGGCTGGGGTTTCTTTCTGGAGGGCTGCCTTGTGACTTTTAATTATTAATACGTTTATTGAAATGCACAGGTCTAGGATTCAACCCTCAAACTTCTCCAAAGCCAGAATCAAGAGCCAAGATTGGTTTTGATAATTTTATGCTGCCCAATTTACCTGATGTAAAACCTCATGCAACTCTGTCCGTTGACCCTCATGGTTCTGAAGAGGCTGACATTGAAGATCTTCACCGGAGACTGGAAATGCTGAAGAAAATGAAATAATTCCATAGTCCTGGGTTGAGCATTTGCTTGGGAATCAGGGATCCTGGGCATGAATTTTAACATGCCCAACTGTGTGTGGGTCTCAAATTTTCTCATTCATTTCTTAAATTTCTGTGGTTCTCTGCCTACTCTGTGTGTCTATGCACACACATATAATTATTCCTGTTCCTAAAAATTCTATATTTCTTTGATGAGAATTCTTTTTTTTTTTTTTTTTTTTGAGACGGAGTCTCACTCTGTTGCCCGGGCTAGAGTGAGTGCCGTGGCGTCAGCCTAGCTCACAGCAACCTCAAACTCCTGGGCTTAAGCGATCCTACTGCCTCAGCCTCCCAAGTAGCTGGGACTATAGGCATGCACCACCATGCCCGGCTAATTTTTTCTATATATATATTTTAGTTGGCCAGCTAATTTCTTTCTATTTTTTAGTAGAGATGGGGTCTCGCTCTTGCTCAGGCTGGTCTCGAACTCCTGACCTTGAGCGATCCACCCGCCTCAGCCTCCCAAGAAGCTGGGATTACAGGCGTGAGCCACCGCGCCCGGCTTTGATGAGAATTCTTGACCTACAGAATTTTATTAATTGTAGCCAATAAACTTTAGTTTTCTCCTGGATGCTATGTCTCTTGTGATTATCTCTTTTTCCAGGGAGGCAGAATGGTGTGAATTTAAATCCCACCGCTATACTTACTAGGTATAAGACTTTTGGCAAATGGTATCTCCTGTCAAACGTGTGTGAGAAAGCTAAGAAGCTAGAGGAATAAGTATCTTTAAAAAAATGAGTATCTTAAAAATGAATGTACAAATACAGAGTGGAGGAGAGGAGTGTTGCCAAGAAATCACTGTAATCCTGTGGGTCTGGATTCAAAATTTAGACTCTGCCACTTACTAGCTATGAGTCTCTTTTTACTCATCTGTAAAATGGGTACAATAATGAGGATTAACAGAAATATTTGTAAAGGTCTTTAGCACTTAGTAGGTGTTCAATAATATTTGTTTACTTTTCAGTTTCTATAATTTGCTATGTTCTAGTAGACTAAATAGTAGTGATTCTGTGAGACTGGATAAAAGAGAGGCTGAGAAAACAAGATGGCCAAGTTAATTTTTCTTTGGTTTCTTATGTAAATTAACTGGCTTTTGTTTGTTTTTCTTTTTAATAGGCTTTGTTTTTAAGAGCAGTTTTAGGGTAGGCTCGCAGCAAAAAGTCAAATTAATCTTTAAATGCAATTCTTGGTTATGCAGAATCTTTATTTCAGAATCCTATTTTATGTGTCCAGGAGAGACTACAGTCCCCTTATTGCATATGAGAAAGTGATACCTATAAATCGATGTCCCTCTATAAAAAATCAGTTTGGTCTTGAATGTTTCAGTCTAATATTTTCCACTTTAGCTGTGCACATTGGGGAAACCTGTAGATCCAGCTACTCAGGAGAGTGAGGTGCCAGGATTGCTTAGAGTTCAAGTCCAGCCTGGGCAACATAGCAAGACCTCATCTCTAAAAAAAAAAAATATTTTCCACTTCTCATAAAAAACAAGTTTTATTCAAGGAATATGGAATTAGAGGAAGGATTTTCAAGTCCAAGACCAGAGACCTACTTGCATAACAAGCTGGCTGCCTCTCCTCAGAAGTTAGGTGCCGCACACTGGCACCTGCTAGAATCCTAAGCCATCCTTTGGCATGTGTGAACGGCTTGGTGGAGAAGGAGTTTGGCATTCCCTGAGCTGGGCACCAGGGACTGGCTGCCCCAGTTACTGTGGATATCCCAACGCTTCTTGGACTTTCCAGGCTAATTTTAAGCACTTGTAGGGCTGATTTTAGAGGAAAAAAGATGATACTGTGTACCTACGGGAAAACAAAAACGATTTACTATAGATTCTTCTAGGCAAATTATGGTGCCCACATTTTTTTGTTTGTTTGTTTTTTGAGACAAAGTCTCACTATGTTGCCCAGGTTGGTCTCAAAACTCCTGGGCTCAAGGGATCCTCCTGAGTACCTGGGACTACAGGTGTGTACCACCTCACCTGGCTCCATGGTGCCCATATTAAAAAAATAAAATTACTTAAGTAGAGAAAAATGAGTCACAAGTCCTGCTCTGTTTCTGGATGGTGCATCCTCCTCCGGTGAGCTCAGTTTTATCATCCCATTTTCTCAATTTGGGGTTTGAGTTGATTGTAGTCTCATACTGGGCAAGGTTTTCCCTCCAAAGGTGCCAACATAATATAGAATCATTTACAGTCCAAGAATAACTTTGAGGGAATATATCGTAGATTTCCTAATGCTCGTAGTAGGAAGTCAAAGAGTGTATGGAGTTGGATGTTGGAATTTTAATTTTTACATCATTTCTAGCTTTTGTCATCCCTGAAGGATTAATTCCTAAACTCTTATCTCAGTCCAGGATAAATTGTGATTAGGAACTGTGCTTAAAAGAATAGTGAAAAATGATTTTTGTGAAAACATTACACAAACAAAAGCAGAGAGACTAATTTCTCTCTTTCAGGCTTATTTATAGATTCGTGTGACTCAAACGATAACAAAAGAGGCCAGTGGAGCCTCCTCTTTGAGTCACGTCACTGTATTTCCTACAGGGCTGTGCCCTCTTCACTCTCCTTCTTGGCTGGAATCTCTGGCTCACGGAGGGGCAGGAAGAGTTCCTTGTGAAAGATGCTGACCGAATTTCTTCAGAGAGAGCTTTCCCCAACTGCTCTAAAGGTCATATGGGCTTTAGTTGCTGATACTAATCAAGTCATTTAAGAAACTCACTGCATCCCTAAGCCCAAAAGAGGGGGTCCATTCTAGTGCCACATATTCCCACGAATATACCATGTCTTCCAAAAAGTCCTCTTGTACTGCTCTGGCTCCCAGTGGCCTCTCATTTTTCTGCTTTTGCTTTTTTTGAGCTAGGATTTGTCTGCTGAATAATGTCACTGGCTTTTTAATATTTGTGGATTTAAAAAAAAAATCTAGTTATCCTCAATGAGATTATAATTATGTGGAGGGTAGGGGCAGTCCCTTTTTTTTTTTTTTTTTTAGAGATGGGATCTCACTATGTTGCCCAGGCTGGACTTGAACTCCTGGGCTCAAATGATCCTCCTGTCTCAGCCTCCTGAGTAGCTGGGACTACAGGTATGTGCCACCAGGCCTGGCTTGGGGTTGGGGGCACTCAGTTTTGCAATGTCTGTTACAGATTCTGTTATACCCAGGACAGTGTCTCACAGTGGAAATAATTAGGGAGCACATTTATTGAATGATTGCTATATGGACTGGAAGACAAATTCGTAGTTGGAAGATTTAGATTTGAGTCTAGTCTGTGCTATATGAAAGTGAAACAAATCATTTAATATTTCTGAGCCCCTGTTTCCTTACCTCTAAAATGAGGATGATAATATTTATCCTAAGGAGACATAATATTTATTGAACTCTTGCCATGTGTCAGTCACTGTTTTAAGCGTATTAGCTCATTTAATTATCACAGCAGCCCTAAGATGGCATTGCTGCTACTAGCCCCATTTTACAGATGGGGACACTGAGGTTCAGATGTGTTCAGAGATGTTAAGTAACTTGCTTCAGGTCACATAATAAAGGAAGACCTGGGTTTTAAACTCAAGCAGTCTAGACCAGAAACCCACACTGTTAAGTATTGTGCTATAACACCTACATGGTTAATAAGCTCATGGTGTGTAAGGAGCAAATGAATCAATGGACATAAAAATGCTTTTGTAAATTGTAAGACACAATGCACTACTGTTACTTATAGTGGGCAGTCAATAAATGCTTTAGTTGAATTGTGAAGTGGCACAAAAAGTTTTTATACTTCCATTGTTATGATGCTGTATATTTTTCAAAGTGCTTTCATGTATCTGATGCCTTCTAGACAACAGGTCACTTTATATCCACTTTGGAACAGGAAAGGCATAACTAAATACTGGAAAGCTGAGTAAACAGCCTTAGAGATGCTAAACATCTTGCTCAGGGCACACAGTGAGTTCAACCAAGCTGGAACTGGAATGTAAGTGATTTGACTCCTGGCCAATGCCTCTTCAGTTTTGTTTCTTGTTGTTATTATTTGTTAAATTGAAGCATGCAAGTTATCAATAATAAATAAAACCATTAAAATAATGATCTTTTCTCCCAGGCATTATCTCTTCCTAGAAGTTTGTTTAATCCTCTCAGGTTGTCGCTGTTTTAAAAACAAAAATCCATTAAAGTGCATTGTTAGGTTTCTTCCGGGTGGGAACCCAAAAAATATCATAAAGCCTGTGAAACAAAAGCCACAGGAGTCTGGAGAGTCCAAGATTATAAATCTAACTTTGACCACAGAAAGCTGCAGCCACGCTGGCATTCCTATCCCCCCTGAGAAGGACTCAGATGAAGCTACCGTCCTCCCCTACTCTGCAGGTGTTACTCACTCGCCCCCAAAAAACCCTCTATAAAACCCAAGGCTTTCCCCTCCTGGGTGGACGCTTTTTCGCCTACACTCATCTGCACCCAGATGCTCAAAATAAACAGCATTTTGCTACACATGAGACTTCGTGTGTCTCTCTCTTGGCTCTGGACCTAACATGCATTTTCTTATGAGGATTTTTTTTTTTCAAATAAAAGTACAGTATGCTCATTGCCAAACAAAACACAATGAAAGTAAAAATTCTCTATAATCCCACCATTCAAAGGTAACCATTTTTGTGTTTTAATTTTGTCCTTCAACTTTTTTCTATCTATATATACAATTTTTACAAGCACATTTTATGACATTGTTTTATATAAGATTGTTTTTAAGTCTGCCATCCCATGACAATAAAGATAGAGGTAATAATCTCATTTTATTGGCTGCATAGTATTTCTTTTTATGAATGTGCGGTAATTTATTTATCTGGAATTAGAGATTATGTTTGAGAAGATGGAGAATAAGCCTTCCTAAACTTTAATCACTATCCACAGAAACCAAAAATCCCAAGATAATGTGACTATATATATTGGAGCAATTGCTTTTAATTTTCAATTCCCTGGGGGAGGGGTTCGGTAATTATAAACAAAGAGAAACAGGAGTAAAAAAAATACCGGGAGGGGGTTTACATTTTTTAATGTTGCCATTTTCTCTTTAGTGCTCTGTCACTTGGCACCGTAGGAAAAAAGCTCTTTCCCCCTCTTCAAGATAATGGTTTAATTTTTCTTCTGTGGTTCACAAACATTTAAATTTGACCTCTAAGCAATTTTTATGATGTTCCAAATGGAGTACTGCAGCTAACTCTGCTTTGCTTTGCAACCTGCAAACTTCTTACTTTTATGGAAACCCCAAACTGAGTTTGGCATGTGTTCCATTCATAGCTATACCTCAGAGAAATCTGCATTATGGCATGAAATCACTATTTACTAGCCACGTGATCCCGGGCTGCGCAGCACAGACGTATGGCGGAGGGTCTGAATTCCATAAACATTCTGCTCTCCAAACCATTTGCTCTGGGTTGATTTCACCGTGTGTGTGTGTGTGTGTGTGTGTGTGTGTGTGTGTAGAGTGGTGGGGTAGGGGTAGATGGTGAGTACTATTTTTTAATTTGTAAGATGGGCACCCTACAGCAGAACCCCAGTGGGGTAGGGGAGAGGACATGGGTCTTTTAGCAAGTCAGTTTCTCTGTGCCTGTCTCCTTATTTGTAAAACTAAGTTACTTATGCTTATCTATTCTGACTCAGAAGGTTGTCCAGCGGGTCAAATTAGATTATACAAATGAAAGTGCTTTGTGAATAATGTGATAGCAATATTTAACAATAAAAATGATAATTATTATCTCACCCTCACCCTCTTTTCTTTTCAGCCACTTGGCAAGCCCCAGTAGTTCAAGGACAAAACTGTACAGGTGGGCCTACCTAGTTCAATTTTTGTAGTGTTTTGAAATCCCTGCATGAAAGTGACTGTTTAAGGAAGAAAGTGCAACCTCCTGGCTGTGACACTCAGGTCCTAAACTCAAGATTTGTGGTTAGTTCGGTTCTCTTTGTCATCCAGCCTGGTGCTGTGTTTTATCGTGTTGTTGCTAATCTAGCTGAAGGATTTTAGTCTAGGTAGGTCACCTTTCCTTTAAATGGACCAAAATACCAGGGCCCTCTTTACATTGGCATGGAAAATATTTGTGTCAGATGTTTATCAGCCAGGAACTGTCTGGTTAGACTTTCTTTCGCTCTGGCCGTTAGTTCGTGGAGTCATAGACAGAAAGCCCATTCTGGAAGGGGTTTTGCTATCATCAGTCCGAATCTTCTCTTTTGTATGTGAGGAAACTGAAGTCCTGGACAGTTCAAGTGACTTGTCCAATAAATAAGCATTGGTACTGGGCTTGGAACTCATTCTTCTGAGTACTCCTCTCTTTTCATAAAATATGTTGCAAAGATACCAAAAAACCATAGAATGCCAGACTATTTGGAGCATGCTTCTGAAATTAAAGTGAAGAGAAAGTTAAAGTCTCAAAAGGGATAGAGAAAGAGTTTGGGATTCTCCTGGATCAACACCTTTCAGCCTGGCTGGGTTCTCCGCCCCCACCTGCCTCGCCTCTCCGACTTCCTTGGCTACCTTACCTAGTCCCGCCCCCTTCAGGTGGCCTCACCGCTTCCTGGTAACCCAGCCCCACCCCCCCACCTCCAAGCGGAACCAATGTCCGTCCGCTTCGGGGTCGGCCGGATCTTTCTCGCTCAGACTCATCGCAGCGGTGACTCGGCAGCAGCGTCTCGCGTCATCAGTGACAGCCCCGACTCTTGCTACGCTTTGCGTCGCTCTGCCAGGAGCAGTCGCTTCCCCCTTGGCAAATAGTCCTCGGCAAGGTCCAAATTCTTGGATAATCCGAGAGCTGAGGCACGAGAAGTTGCACTGTGGCAACGCTGAAACAACCAGGAGGTGAACACAGGGACCGAAGTTTCTGCTATAGTGTGTGAAGTTAGTTAAAAACTTCCTCCTTCCTAAGGATCCCTCCGCCTGCAGTAGCGGTGGTGAGGCCGAGGGAGCCGCCATTTTGGATGTTCGGTTCCTGCTGCCACTGCTGCCGCCGCCCCCGGAGCTGCTGGTTTCATTCGAGGTTTCGGGCCGGTGAGTGTCACTGGCGGCACTGAGAGCATATTGCTGCTTTTGCCCCGCCGCTGCCGCGGGCGCTCGGCCGGAAGCTTCCTGTCAGTCCCAGAGGTCTGGTCTCAGGCTGAGGGGGGTGAGGAGAGAGGATTGAGAGGCTGGGCCAGGAGGGGCCCGGAGCCCCAGGGGCTGCTCCGACTTCTTGAGGGCCGACCCCGAGGCCTCGGACCGGCAGGCTCCGCGTACAGCGGCGTTCCGTGCGGTGGCTTTGCCTGGCCGGTGTGGGCCTCCTTGAACCCATTGACTTTCTCAGGCTGTGATCCTCCTTTGAGGACTCATTCAGGGAGCCTGGGATTTAGCGGGGCGGGCCCCACCCCCGCGTGTCTTCTCTGAGCCACGTATCAGCGTTCTTGTATCTTGTACCCGGGTCAAGTCTCTCAGAGGACTCAGTATTTCCAAATGCCCAGTTAATCGCTGCCTGCCCCTGCAATGCCGTCCTCTCGGAACCGGACATCGGCCTCGCCTCCCTCTAACCTTCCGACCAACTTCTTTACCAATTTTCCGTGTTCTTTTTTTAAACTTACCTGCGAGTACACTGTTTACCCTTCCCAAACTCCTGCTCCTGCGGACATCAGTTTCTAATAATTCTCCTGGATCTTCCTGATTGCCTGAAGGAGTCGGGACGGTTGGTTGTGTTTCCGTGTTAGGGCTTGGTGTGGGAGATCCGTCGAACCATTCGCTCGGAGTGTACTTCAGCGGTAAATGTCTATAAAGCAGATTAAATGACTTTTAGGGGGCGGGAACTGTCAAATGTTTTCTCATTTGTAGATTCTTGCCCTGTGCTGTACATTTAGCTTTTTGGTACTTATTGTCACTGGTGTGTTTTTCTTGGTATTATACATCCCTGAGCATGGAAATTTGCCTGTGGAGAATATTAGTTTGACGTAGGTAGAAAGGAGAGTTTGGCTGCTATGGTGATTAGTTAACAGAAGAGAGGAATGATTCCTTAGTGATCTTAACTTTCAGGTGTTTGTACAGTAGTGATCTGTGCTGACTGATTCTAAAAAATACGTGTATTGACTTCATGTATTGCGTTTTCCTGGGGATAGGTGGATTTTAAGTATTCACTTCCACCGTTCCCCATAATATTTGTTGGACTATATACGCCTTAACTTTAAGTTTGAAAAATATGGACCTTCGAGGTACCCGTAATCTCCTCGCTTTTGTTCTACTCTTAAAGTATGCTTGCAATCTAGTGTGCTTGAATAAAAAGCATTTCACAATCATGCGCTGGTTATCTCTCCTACATTTCAAGTTGGGTGAGTGTGATTGAATCACCCCTATTCATCTCAGCCTGGGTTTTTACATCTGAAAAAGAGAAATAACTTTTTTCAAATCACAGTATAGTGACTGCTGAAATTTAATTACTAGAACTGAGTCAAATCTTTTAATATTGCTAAGCACGTATAGATGTATTATTCTTATCTGGCTGTTGAAATGAGACTGTAGGTAAATTTTTGTACAGGTCATGTGCTATCTCAGGAGAAGACTGAATATTTTCAGTGTAAATACTCAGTGTTCTTGTTATTTGTTTTAAGGACATTTTTCAAAAATATGTTGGTTATTATTGCATATTAGTTCTTTGAGTGTGTATTACCCTGAAGCTATGGAATTTTCTCTTTTGGTTTAAGGGGACTATCAAACACTGGACACCTATGCAATGCTCACTGATTCACTAAGTAGCCCCTTACAGTTTCTACTGAAATGTTCCATTTTTGAGTTACATTTTTCAAATAAGATATTGGAAGAGCTATCAGATAGGTTTTATTCAATGCAATTCATTTCATATTATAATGTGCTGATATTTAAATGTCATTCATTCTTAAGTAGTTTGCATTCACTTGTGGAAAGTGTCCTTTTGCTTTAACAAATTACTGGCAAAGTACTGTTTAGTGGATTGATCAGCACCTATACAAATGTCTACTTTGTCTAAGGTTGTTGAGCATTACACTTGAATTAATTAACATTAGTGTTCAGGAAACCTCCATTCATTTTCTTTCTTTCTTTCTTTCTTTCTTTTCTTTCTTTTCTTTCTTTCCTTTCTTTCCTTTCTTTTTTTTTTTGAGACAGAATGTCGCTCTGTTGCCCGGGCTAGAGTGCAGTGGCATCAGCCTGGCTCACAGCAACCTCAAACTCCTGGGCTCAAGCAATCCTCCTGCCTCAGCCTCCCGAGTAGCTGAGACTATAAGTGTAGGCCAACACACCTGGCTAATTTTTCTATTTTTCGTAGAGACTGGGTCTCACTCTTGCTCAGGCTGGTCTCGAACTCCTGAGCTCAAGCGATCCTCCTGCCTCAGCTTCCCAGATTGCTAGGATTATAGGCATGAGCCACTGCACCCGGCCTCCATTCATTTTCTTCTGGGAGCATTTGCTTGTTCTCTGATCTGGTCTGTCACTGACATTTCTAGATTTGAGGGCAAATTTTAGAGTGAAACTATAAAATACAGAAATTGCTGGAAATGCCTTGATGATATTTCACCCCAGTATTTATTTAAGTTTTAAAAGTCAGTGGTATGCAAACAAAAGCAAAAACCCAAGTTTTTTATGATTTATAAAATTAAATCATACAAATATCAAAAGTTGAATGTTTTCCAAAGATTATTTTTAATTAAAAATGAATTGGGAATCTACATACCAGAACAGATTTTCACAATGCTTATCCCCTTATTTGCATTTGATGAGGATTTTTAAATTTAATGTGTGCAGCAGGACTTAATTGATATTAAAACTTTAAAACTCTTATTTAGGTTTAGTTTCAGAAAAATCTAAAATTATTACCTTTCTTTTTTTTTTTTTTTTTTTTT